>CM034147.1:77335058-77935058 GCA_019776745.2 Taxus chinensis | reverse complement strand
GGCTTTTCCTTTTATCTTTTGTGTAGAATTTCCTATTTGTGGCCACTATGGCCTTGATTGTCTTATGACATCATGTTTGATGTCCCATGTTTGCAACTCACTTCTCACAGTCTAATTTTTCTTCTTCTTGTGTCTTAGCTTAGACATTGTCTGTGTAGTTTACATTTCATCTTATACATAAGTTTTTGTCTTTTCTTATACTAAAACTTATTTTTCCTAGCCACTTGTCTACACATGCCTTGGTTTCTACCAAGCACATTCCCTTCCCCCTGCAAGGTATATGTTTAGTAGAGTGGTCCATCCTCTTTTGGGTTGCATACTCCTTTAACGACGTCGCATACACCCCAAAAAAGGGGGGCATTATATGGGTGAATCAGTCACACCATACAACGCTATACACAACATAGCCCAGTACTAGTAGAACACATTTTTTAAGGCTTAGAATCTGACTTGGGTCCTTAACACATCGGCCTTTCCTAGATGCCTAAAACTAGGGGCAATACAATGGTTTTTCCTAGATGCCTAAGACAAGAGGTAGTTACACAAAGATTGGTAGTTCAACACAGTCTACAGAACTCCATACACAAAGGATTTTATAGGGTATAAAGTCCTTATTATGTGTTTATAAACACTATATGCAGTCGTATTTTACATAGCGAGAAGCAGTTAAAGGTTGGAGGATGACACCAGATAGTTATCCCTACACTTCTTCCATTATATTGGCATGAGATTGCCTGAAAAAATCACACATCGACATCATCTACAAGACCCTTCTTTATCCACTCTTTTCCTCATCATAGATCTGGTCCACATGTTCCTTTTTCACATTTTTAATTTTAAATACTCCTTTACATTTTTTTACACATATACATGCGTATTTGACTAGTTGTCAACTTCTCTTTTATAGGTAATTCTATGTTGAAATATTACTCAGAATCATCCACATCACACCAACAATGACACCATGATTTCTCCACATGTGTTTCCATCCTAGGTTCATTTCCATCACTCTTTGCACTTTCTCCTCCTTAGCATTCATGCTTCACATTTTTATCACTCCATGCTTTTTCTAAGTCCCTCTACAAATTTTCTACATTGATCTATAGGGATATCAGGTGTGCATATCTATCTACTTTATTTTATCGAGATTTCTACTCACCAACATAAAGTGGGGGTAAATGTAGACACAAAATCATGCACTAGGTAATTATCTAGTCTTGATTACATACTACTATTCATATTATTCCTAAGTAAGAAAAGTACTAATTAACCCATGTATTTGGCCACCTTTATTTTCTTTCTATTACCACTTTTGGTCTTACACCCTTACTTGTTTAATCTTCCTATTTACTCTTCAGCATATATCATCCTGGACAACAATGCCTAGCTATGACACCAACACCAAGCACACTCGTCCCCTCTAGGTGCCCCTTTCCTCTTTGTACTTTACTCACACTTTTTGGGTCCTTTCTATTAATTTGAGCATCTTATATTTTCGGTAGTTAACCTTTTTGAGGTGAATTATGAAATTCAAGAAAGGTAATCATATAAATATAAAGTTATGTGATCATAATAAAGCAATAAACAATAAGCACTATCTATCACCACCTAAGGTTGCATCCATCAAGGCATCTAAGAGAACCATTACATCCATCTAGCTCTATCACAAAGGACATAAAGGATATTTTTCTACATTATATTTCATAATATGGAAGTTCATTCTATTCCATGCAAACATTTACTATATTCTACATCTAGCTATTTTATTTATTCCAAGTGTGACTAGCACAAGAGTAACCTAGGGAACAATTCTACACACACAGAACTACATTGGATATGAGTTGTAATGAAACGATTAGTCATAATTTCACCATTGTGACAGCTGAGGATAGTCTGACACCTCATTCTACATCTTTCTTTTTAAGGATTTGATGTCTATTTGATGGTTTTGCAGGTTCATTATTCATTGCAGGTTTACATAAATCTCGAAGATTTTTTGCGACCTCAGAGTGACCAAAGGTGACTAAATAAAAACACCTTATGACACCTCAGAGGAGGTTTTCTAAGAATTTTTTCAGACCTAAGTGCCCAGAAACATGCCTTGGGCACCCACAAGTTCCCTGTCCCTCTCCAGGTTCCCTGGTCTAGCCTACTCCTCTAGTTCTACATTTTTCTGAGATCTAGAGTGGCGGTCAATGCTTCGTATTTTTCATTTTTCCCACTTTGTGCATTCTCTATAACTTTTCAAATCAGCTAAGCCTCTCTATCCTCTCCTTACAATTATTGTTTCATTATTTATTGCTTAGTTTAATTGTGTATATTTACTGTACTCAATTTATTATTCATTTACTGCAATATTGCATTCAAATTAGGCATAATATTTGATATTTTTCATAATTAGAGGAAAGAATATTTGAGAGGATACTAAATATAATTATTTTCCACAAGTCTCACATTAGTCTTCTACTGAGTATAGAAGAAAGGTATTTAACCTTGGGGAAGCTTTGATAGAGTCTAGATGTCAATTTATATTGCATATTACCCTTGCCGCATGTCTTCCAGTGGTGAATTCTAAAGAAATTTTTTTTATTGGAAAGACTTGAGGCTTGAAGGAATGCTAGATGACAATGTTTGAGACTTGTATTTCATTAATAATGTGCATGTAGTCTATAGGAAAATGATAAGATAAAAAAATTCACCGAATGTGGTGATACCGATAAGGTCCACGTGTTTCACCTACAAACTCTCCTTACATCCATTTCATTAGTGCAAGAAAATATGAAAACAAGATAAGCTTGAAACCTTATGGAGCATGACAAAACCCATTGTTTCCAAGTGTTAATGATCCATAGGGGAAGGGAAAATGTGAACAATTCAATATATTATAATTTTTTAAAGCTTATTGATACATGCTTTTATGAGAATTGTTGGCACCAAGAAAAGTTCAAATTCAAATATATAGAGGTTGACCAAAATGATAAAATAGAGGGAAAACTTAGTCAATTTAAAGAAAAAAAATGTATAAAGAAGGTAGAAAACATAGATCTTAAAGGGTATAAATACATTATCATAATAAAAAAATATTTAGCTTAGATTTAGACCAAGTGATCTTCAAAATAGACAAAATGAAGGGGGTTTAAGTTGATTTAATAGAAGGGTTGTGTGCAATAGTTGGGAAATTCGAAGGTGGTTGAATTTGGAAACATTTTTGGTCAATCACATGGGTCATTTACCTAATAAATGAAAGGATTAGTGGCCTCATAATCCATTGGTCGTGGGTTTTTCCCCTCAAAATGTTTAAATTTTCCTTTGTTCTACAATGAATCCTTATCTTAGAATTTAATTTTTTTGACCTTTATTTGTAAGGAATTCTTATTTGGATTTTTTTTTCATCTTAAATAAAAAACTTTGTTCTAAACCTACAAGAAAAGTTTCTGAAATACTATAAAAAATAAATGCACAATTTGTTTTAAAAGACCCTTTCCTAATTTAGAAATCCCACGAGTTCTTCCAGCTTATATTCTTATACTTTATTTTAACAATGCAACACTTTTGCATGAAGATATGAAATATTCTTATTGTGAACAACTCGAGAGTGACATACAAAACTATTTACAAAAGAAAAATCATACACAATTGAAGTGAATCGTGTAGAGTGTAAAAAACACTTATTATGCAGTAGAAAGGCTTCTTGATAACTCTAGATAAAAAACTAGGTAAAATAACTAAATAAAAAAGTTTTATACTAGAAGCAACTTATATCTTAGAATTAAGGCCAAGATGACACATAATAAAGAAACAAAGAGAATTGTATAAATATATACAAGGGAAAACATGGTGCTTAAAGGCATTTCTTGGGAAATATCCCATTACTTGGGATAGGAAGTGGCTCGCCATCAAGATTTGTAAATTCAAATGTGTTGTTCTCTTTGCAATTAATCATTTTGTATGGAGAAATCTAAATGGTATCAAAAAATTTAAGTCTCCCAATATTATACTGATATTCATCCCATTTAAAAACTAGTTCTCCTCTTATGAATTGATGTGGATGATAATTTTTGTATACTTCTTCATATCTTATTGGTGGTACATAAGTTTACCTCTAGATTATTCCTTGAATTCTTCCAATTTCACCATTTGATTTGTTTTTATGGTTCTAGAATCGTAATGTTCTAATTTTATCCTATGAGCTAACACAAGGGCTAAGATTTTAAGTGATATTAGAAGTGTGGATTCTCTACCGTAGAAAAGCATAAAAGGTGAATTGTCAATCTAATTTGTAGGTGTAATCCTATCATCTCAAATTATTATTATAACCTTTATATTCTACTCCCTCTAATTGTTTTCAATTATTATCTTCATGATTCTAATCAAGTTCTTCTTTGAAGAAAAACAACAAGGCCATTTCATAGAGTATAATAGTTTGAGGATGTATTTGAGTAGATACCATACTTGAAGGAAAAATCAGTCAATTTGGAACTAAAAAATGATTTCACATTGTCAAAGATGATGGTGTGAGGGACTATGAATATTATCACAATGTCTTCCAAGAAGTCCATTTTAATAAAATATCTTGGATAAATATGAATATAAGTAGAAATAGAACATAAAACAACACCAAATATTATTGAAATGATCTCAATATGCAAGTAGAATAGCTTATCCACTTTGAGGGGGTATCTCCAAACCATACAATAAGGCTCAGATGTCCAATATAATGATCAATTACTCCTTACTACCACCAATATATATTATTCCTATGTTATGGCCAATACCAAGGTTGACCTACTAAACATATGAAAAAAAAATTTAATAACATACGATAAGAAGAGAGATTATGTAAGTCATAATTCGGTACTACATATCCAATATAAGATATATGACTAAGGGTGTAGCATGCCCCTCCCCTTTAGAGTAAAATTGTCCCGAATGTTGGTAAGCTGTAGATGTTGCTGCAGAAACGCTTCATATTCCCATGTTGCATCCTCAATATTCATATTGTTCCACTTAATCAGATACTTGTTAATTGAAGAGGATTTTTGTTTTGGTGAGGATGTAGAAGACCTCCTTCCTTTGTCAGAGAGGATCAAGAAATTAAAATATAAGAGTAAAAGTGATAGAGGTGTCAATATGTATATTGTTTCAGTTTTACATAGTATGTCAGGTGGGGTTAGTTGAGGGTCTAAATGCAGGAAGAATTTTGAGGCTAGATTTTTTGAGACAATGCTTTAAAAATAGAGTCTCTGGATCATATGGTGGTTTCCCTAAGGGTGGAAAATAATAATTTGGTTTGTATGGTTAAAAATTTAAAATTTGATGTTGTGATTCATATTCAAATATTGGATGTGCTTCAGGATAAGAGGGGAGAAGATGAGGCTAAAGGTAAGAAATTGAAATTAGTTCTTATAATTCTTGATGATGATGTTGAGGAATACATTCATCAACAATACATAAAGGAAGGGACTAGTTCCAGAACTGGGCTTAATTCAAAGGCCCTTTAGCAGAATTTTGTTGATTTTTCCCCCTTTAATTGTTGTTTTCCAATGGTTTTCTCTATTTTCATATTATCTTTGTAATTCCTCTATTTTTTTTGGGTCAATGTATTTTTGACTCTTTGTTGGTGGTTTTTTGATTCTCTGTGATCTTCATTATCTATATTTTGTAATGCCTCTTAGTTCATTTACAAAAATTAATAATAAAAAAGATACTTGGTAATGAGTTTGGTCCTCAATATTTTGGTGTGTGTCTGAAGAATACCTTCAGGTTCCAATATGATCCTTCCTTCCTCATCCAGTTAAGGAAGAATTGACTAGGTTGAAATGTTTTACCCAATGACTTTCTTCAATCAAGAAACATAGAACACTGGATGTACTTTACTTCCTTTAGGGAGCTTCGTCGTATATACGACACTAATTATTTTCTACAACACTTGGTGAAAACCATAGTATTTAGGTGCAAGCTTATTATCATTTTTTTAAGGCCAAATACTTATATGGATGTAACTATACAAAAATAAATTCTCCCACTTCAAAGTATCGTTCACTATAATGTTGATCAACTTGTTGTTTCATGTGTTTTTGTGTCATTTCCAAGTTCTCTCTAAGTCTAGAGATTACCTCATGTTGGTGTTGAATTTTATCTTAGATTGATATCACCTTAGGTTTTACCTTCAACCTAGAGATGAGTGATGGAGGATGGTACCCGTAAAGTTCCAAAAATGGAGACATTTTGGATGAAGTATGAAATAAGGTATTATACCACCATTCTGTAAGTTGAAACCATTGTACCCAATGTTATTTTTATCTGAAGTAAAACATTGAAGATAGCCTTCCAAAAAATTTTTTACCACCTCAGTTTTTCTATATGATTGGGGATGATAAGATTAACTCTAGGCCAATTGGGTACCCACAAAAGAGAACAAATCAGTCCAAAAATTTCTTGTAAATATTATAATGTGATCACTCACTATAATTTTTGGCATGTCATGGAGCTTTTGAACTGTGTCCATAAAAGAGATGGAAATTGTACTAGTTGTAAAAGGACGATACATGGCACAAAAATTAGCATACATGGTAATTCTATCCACTATGATAATGATGATATTTTTCCCTTCTGGTTTAGGAAATCCTTTGATGAATTCCATAAATACCTCTTCCCAAATTTTGCTAGGAATAGACAGGGTTTTAGGAGACCCGATGTTTTAATCATCTCAACCTTATTATGTTGACACAAAAAATAGTCTACCACAAATTTTTGAACATCTCCTTTTAACCCCTAACAAAATAAATCTAGTTTCACTCTATGATAAGTTTTCAAGAACCCAGAATGGCCACCTAGTGGAGAAGAATGGAGCTCTGAAATAACATGGTGTTTAAGTGTATAGTTCTTACACAAATACAACATGTCCTTATACCACAATGTATCACCCTTCCATATAATTTTTTTGAATATGGTTGGATCTTTCTAGAGATTTTGAATGAGAGTTTGGATCTCTGCATCTTTCTACCATTTTTACCTATCCTGATCTACCCAATCTACCTTTAGTATAGAGATGACACATAACAATGCTTCTATGGACTCATCCCTCTTAGATAGTGTGTCATCTACCACATTATCCTTCCCTTTCTTATAAATAATATCAAAGTCATAGCCAAACATCTTTGTGATCCATTTTTTTACTCTTATGAAGATATTTGTTACATTAAGAAGTATTTTAAACTCTCATGATCAGTTTTTACCTTGAAGTGTCTACCCATCAAGTATGGTCTCTATTGTTTGACTAAATTTAATATTGTCATCATTTCCTTATCATAGGTGAACTTCAAAAGATTATTTCCTTTTAGTTTCTGGATCCCAAATGTTATGGGATGTTTTTATTGCATGAGTACTAGCATGGTCCCATTTCCTGAAGCATCACATTCAACTATGAACGTCTTACAAAAATTTGGGGTTGCCAATACTGGGGTGGTGTACATCGTCACCTTTAATTTTTCAAATGACCAATAAGATTCTTTTTTCTAATGAAAGGAGTATTTCTTAAAAAAAATTATTGGTGCTGATGTACTACCATAGGTTTTTACAAATCTATGATACTACCCTATGAGACCTAAGAAACATCATAAATTCTTGAGGGTTCTTAGCACTTCCCATTCCACCATGGCCTTGATCTTGTGAGGTTCCACCTTAGCACCTTCATAAGAGACAATATGGCCAAAGTATTTCACTTCATGTACCCCAAAAGAACACTTCCAAGGCTTGGCATATAGTTGATGTTTCTTAAGGGCTTCCAAGACCACATTTACATGATGTAAATGCTTAACCCATGATTTTTTGTAGATGAGCGTATCATCAAAAAATACCAAGACAAAATTATGTAGGAATGATCAAAATGCAAAATTCATCAAACTCAGAAATGTGGATGGTTCTTTAGTAAGGCCAAAAGACATCCCTAGAAATTCATAATTCCCTTAACGAATTATAAAGGTCATCTTATGAATATCTTATTTCTTTATTCCAATTTTTTGATACCCAGAATGAAGGTGTAATTTTATAAAATAAACTACACTATGCAACTCATCTAAAAAATCATAAATGACGGGAATAGGAAACTTATCTTTGATAGTGTACTTGTTAAGTTATCTATAGTTTGGACACATGTGTCACCTTCCATACTTGTAATGTACCATCACCACTGGAGAAGAATAAACAATATAAATATGAAAAATAATACCCATTTCCAACATTTCATCAACCATCTTCTCAATCTCACTCTTTTACACATATGGGTATCTATAAATCTTTTTGCTGGGTGGTTGAATTCATAGAATTAAATGAATGGCATGATCATGGTATCTTTTAGGAGGAAATACTCTAGGATCCTTGAAGATAACTACATGTTTATCAATAACCTTTTGAAGATTAGGATGTGCTACCGTAATTGGTGGTTGAACTTCCATGGAGAACAATCATGTTACAAATCCTTCAGCCCAATTTTTAAGAGTATTTTGCATTTGGTGAGAAATAACCACCTAAACCTGTAGTCCTTGAATTTCAAACTATCTACCCTCAAAATGAAAGCTCATGAAAAACTCCTGAAAATTTATCTCTATGGTGCCCAAAGTTGTGATCCTCTGAACACCTAAGACAATATCAGCTCCACCCATGGGAATAATGAACTTAGTGGATTCCATTGTGTAGTCACCCATCATAAGTTTGATTTTATGGAATTTCCTTGAAAACTTGATTGTGCCACCATCTATAATTATTACTTGAAATGTAGGAGCTAGGTAGATGAAATATTTAGTCTTGTTGTCATCTTATTATTGATGAAATTATGCATGCTCATTGAATCAATCAATATTTTTCACCTTTTGCTTCTTAAGGTAACCCACGACCTAAAGGGTTTGTGGAGTGCTAATATAAGATAGAGCATGGCATGAGATAGTCAGTTGGGGATCTTCAGAGTCTTCCTATAGTTTTTTCCACTTCATCACTTTATGTTTCCTCATCGTCTTCCTCCCTATAGGTCCCTCCGATGTAAAACAATTTCTTCTTGGCACATTTATAACCTAGTCAATATTTTTTTGTCATAGTTAAAACATAACCCTTTTTATATTTATTATTGAATTTTTTGAGGTGTCAATCAAACTAGTTGAGGGTATGATGGTGGCAAGGTGTTACGGTCTTTTAAGCTCGTGAAAATCTATCTTTTTTCTAGAGAGAAAATTTTCCTGTCTTGCATGCCATGATAATAGAATAAGAAACCTTGAGTGGATTAAACATGTGTACCTCATGCTTAATGTGGTCCTTATGACCCCTAAGGAATATCTCATTCACATTCCCTTCTATAATATTCTCTAAACACAAGGATAGGTTTTGGAGCTCTTGAATATAATCCTTGACAAATCCTATTTGTTGTAAGTTTGATAATTGGCTGAAGTATTCTCTGACACACTAGAGCTATAGTGAAATTGTAGTTCTTTGATAAAACTTGTACAAGTGACACCGAGACAATTATTTTTCCTTTGAGAACATAACCATCAATACTAGATGATTTTTTTAGGTTCTGATGATAATCAACCAAAATAAATATGCAGAGAATAGAAAATATAGGAGACAAAAACATATATGAAAATAACTCGAGACATTTTTATTCTATATTTGATAATCCTTTATACAAGTAGCTTGATCTTATTGATTAGGAGTCAAATATTATCATGTAAAACTCACACAATCCCATTTATTTCTCTAAGAGACTTATTCTCACTTCTAGATCTCTATGAGTTGTTACTAACAACTCATTTACACACATGATTAAATATTGTTCACACTAATAATACATTTTTCCTAACAATCACCCCCTTAGTGTGAACATGGGGAAAACCTAGATCATGTACTTGCATCTACTTTCATGATATTGGTGATTTTCAAAGGATAATCACAAACCTAGAATGATGGTTTTACATATGGCTAACCAACAACCGAGAATTGTGGTTTTTACATATGGTTCACAAACCATGTATGAAGGTTTTATAGATGGTTTACCTATAATGACATCATGATATGTAGTACTATCATTGGCCCTCATCATTTTTCAGATAGAAGAATATTATTACAAATATGAACAGGAATATCACTTCTGTTCTTATTATAGCATAAAACAAACACACACCTGAAATAAAGGAGGTCACCAATACATTTAAAGTAGTATCTTTTTTGGTGACTGATAAGAGATGCTGATCAGCCTCCTCCTCCTTGCCTCCTTCCTCCATTTTCTTTATTTAGAACAAGAAGTCATCAGAATTGTATTCAGGTTCTTTTTTCTCTAATTCTTCTTCTTTATATTTTGATTCTTCTTCCACAACAACATTTTCTTCATTTGTTATAATATTTCCATTGAGTAGATCTTTATCTTGAATTATGCAATATGTATATGTGTGTCCTTTTTTCTTACAATAGAAGCATTTAGGGTCTTCTTTGTTTTTAGGAAAATTCTTGTATCTCTTTTTAAAAAAAAATTAGTTTCTACTTTTACATCTTCTTTTGTTCTTTTCTCTTCACTCAGAAGTGCAGATATCATGTCTTCAAGTGATTGTGTGGGCATCTGTCTCAGAGTGAACACAACATTACTTTACTTAGGTAGAAGACTATTTAGAAGTATGGATTTAGCATCTTCGTCTTCTATTACAACTTTTACTTCTGCAAGTTGCCTTATGAGTGATTTTAGTTCATTAATGTGGCTTGGCATTGTCACATTTTCATTCATCTTGAGTTTGAATAGTTGTAGTTTTAGTGAAAATTTGGCATTGACTGCGTTTGAGCAAAATGTTTTGACAAGTAGTTCCCAAATTGTTTTTGATGATTTTTCTAGATCCACATAGCGTAGCTCAGTGTCAGATAGGGAAAGTCATATTATTGCTTTTTCCTTATCATCCCTTGTTTCCCACTCTATTATTTTTACAGTGTCTGTGGGTTTTGATTCATCTCCCAATACAATCATCCATAGATTCTTATGTATTAATTGCATTTGGATTTTGACTTTCTAGGCATGAAAGTTCAATCCATTGAATTTGTCTAGCAGAATGTCCATTACACTTTAGAGCGTCAGTTTGAACCAAAAATGCACTCTTATAACAAGGGTTTTTAGGGTGTCGGATTTGACTGATATTGCACCCTATTTGCACTAAGTTTTGTTGATATTCTATTCTAATTTCTAATATAGCCGAAGGCTATTCATTATAAATTATATTGCTTTGTAAATACTTTGATTTTAGATCAAATTACACCCCTAAATTCTAAGGTGTATAAATGTAATAAGTTTAATATTAATATACTTTGCATTATACTATATTAAACCTCTATAAGATTAAATTATGATATAATTCATTTGTATATAATATAGTTTAAAAACTAGATGTATATCGTGATATAATCAAATTGATTATACCTACGTAGGGAGACTTCAATATTCAATACCCTATCAAAGTTGTCAGCCATGGGAAGTCTGTAAAGGAATCTACAAGACTGCAACTTATCCTAATCTACCACGTAGGTGGAAGTGCTGGCCGTTTGAGGGTGTAATAAGTTGTGCCTCATGTAAAAGTCTAGAGGAAATGCTCACCATTCAAGGGTGCACTAAAATTGCACACACTAACCTTTATTCTAATGCACATGTATGTTTGTTTGATTATACCTCTGTATGCGCTGTACCACAATCCATGGAGTCAAAGCACAAATTACCAATGCCAAGCTCACTTCTCCATGCACATGGTCAATTCTTCCATGCTTTAATACATGTGTAATCAAATCTGTCAGATTGTATACATGGGATCTATAATGGAGAGGTTGCATTACCTTAACAAATGCTAATGGACCCAGGAATAAACATGCTCTGATGCCATATGATGATAATTAACCAAAACAAAATATGCAGAGAATAGAAAACACAAGAGACAAAAACATATATGAAAATAACTCGAGACATTTTTATTCAATATTTGATAAGCCTTTATACAAGTAGCTTGATACTATTAATTAGGAGTCAAATCTTATCATGTACAACTCACACACAATCCCACTTATCTCTCTAAGAGACTTATTCTCACTTCTAGATCTTTATGAGTTGTTACTAACAACTCATTTACACACATAATTAAATATTGTTCACACTAGTAATATAATTTTCCTAACAGGTTCGAGATACAAGGATGCCATGGTAACATTTTTTCCTGAATGGAGCCAATGTAGATCAAAGAAATTATTCATTTGGTTAATCCACTTGAATTTATCCTTTCCATCAAACTTATACATTTCCACTTTTTGCATCATGTTATGGGCCTGTAGTGTATTTGTATTTGTATTGAACAGTATTGAAGATCTACCCTAGAAATTTAATCCATTACTTTATCCTGAAGATCCACCTTAGTTGATATGAGAATGATTAAGTTGTAGCTAATTTGGAAGAAGACGATGACCCTTCATATTTATACTAATTTACTACATAAAATCATCCAATCATTTTACAATATTCTCTACATATTCTTTGTTGGCCATCTCAACCTTTAAAATTTGTAGATTATACTCAAGTTCAATTATCCTATGGTCCACCAAAATAAACCCTACCACTAAGGAAATGGTAGTTAGCCCTTTTGACCCCAACTCCTCAACTATTATCTCATCCTTGTCTGGAGTTTTACCAAGAGTGACAGGGCTATTTTTTCCTCTTGTGGAAGGCCCTGCCATGATGCCCCAAAATAATAGGATTTAGGGATCAAGGTTGAAATTTAGGGTTTACAATTTGGATAAGAATTTTTCCAAATATGAAAAAACTTAAAATAATTTTTTATCGTCTTAAAATTCTATAATTTGTAGTGGATAGAGAAAATTTATGAAAAACACTAAAATTGATATAACTTGTGCAAAACAAATCAAAATTTCTTGAAATTTGGAGAGGATATTACTTGAATTATTTCACAACAACCCAAAAATAGTTATAGAAAAATTGTCTATCAAATTGGAGATATATCCAAGTCTTCACAATTAGGGTTTTGACACATTTATGACCAAGATCAAGCTCTAAACCACTTGTAATGAAATTTCTTGGATAAATATGAATATCAACAAAAATAAAACATAAAATAACACCAAATTGTAGATAAATGATCACAATATATAAGCAATATATCTTATCCACTTCGAGGGGGCAGCCTCCAAACTAGACAATAAGACTCAAATGTTCAATATAATGACAAACTACTTCTTACTACCACCTATATATATATATTCCATTTTTATGCTACAAATAACACCAAGGCCAATTTGCTAAATACATGAAACCATAAATTATTAATATATGACAAGAAGAGAGATTATGATATCCAAAATTCAGCACTACATATCCAATATAAACTATAGGAATAATGTCATAACATCCATTATCACATTTTCTTACCTCCTCTAATGGAAATACATTAACCCATGAAGTTGTCTATATCTATTAAGGAACACTTATGGCTAATAGAGATAGGATTCACCATACTATGAATTTTCGTCTCCATTTAGAGAATGTATGATCTACTAAGATTGGTTGAAGAGGAAGAGCTACATTTTTCTTTCTCCCTGTGAAAAATAGGCCCTTGTTTCATCTTCTTACTCACTTGTGATCGTTAGAAAACATGGTGGGCCAAAAGTAACCACATCTTATGATCTTGGTTTTATTTTTTTGGAAATAAAATTTCCCACTAAACAATCCTAAATAGAAATCATTGAGAATATTTTAAACATTGTGTGGTTCAACACACCTCAAAAGAACATCATCAATGTTCCTTTTGAATTTAAATCCATCTATAAGCTCATACTAGATGGCATGAAATCTAAAATTCCTCCTTTTAGCTTTGTTCTAAGTGCGAGAAATTCCTCCAGTATATAGGTAATTTTTCATATCTTGAAACCAAGAGTTTTTCATATTTGTATCCATTGCGACTTGTATTGTTTGGATGTAAAATTATTCTTAGGAGGGCCATATATCTTATTCTAGTGTTGAAATAGTTCTTTTTCTTTGATAAACTTAGTGGAATTTATTTCTACATAAAATTCCATAATCTTGGTGATCCAAGAAACTCTATTTTTACTAATTTTGTGCTCATGATGTAGTGATTGATGATATCATGGGTGAAAAATACTCTGATTCTACTATTTAAAAACAAATGTTTAAACTTATTAAGACCTCTTAGGACTAAAAATTTCTTTTTCTTAACAAAATTATATTTGAGGCTCAAAGACCTTGAGAGATTGGCTTATGAAAGCAATGGGTTACTGTAAACCTTGTTTGTTTTCCTAAGTTAGAATATAAGTACTACTATTTTCCCCTCTAAATAGATATAGAGTGAAGTCCTAGACAAAGTTTGGGTTGATTAGAGTAGGAGCTTGTGCTATGAATTATTTTATCTATTCAAATTTGTTCTTTCCCTCATTTTTCCATAGGAAATAACATCCCTTTTTAACATAGAGGTTATGTGCCTCAGCAAACATACAAAGTTGGTGATGAAATTCCTCACATAATCTGATCTCCCTATGATTTCACCTTGGTACCACTATAAAATATCATCTGGTTGTTCCCCAACTTGTTTGACATCTTAATTTGTTTTAGGATTTCATGAAGAGAATATCTAGCTAAAAATATTAGTTTAACCTCTCAAGAACATTTTAAAGTGGTTTGGATGCCATTAGACTAAAAATGTGAGAAAAAGACACCCAAACACTCTATCATTAAAATATCACTGATCTCTCATCCAAACCTCTTGAAACTAAGATCAACGTGTAGATCTTTCAACTACACATCTAGTGGTACTATCCATTTGTCATAAGAAGGTCTCTAGAAAAAGATAAGACCAGAAAATAAAGTCTTTGTTTATGCCTTTTGTGATGTCCCTGAGCTTGACTTCTCATTGGGTGAGACCGTCAACTTTAACCTCATGTATAGACTATGCGAATGAATCTTGGAGTAAATAGATCTTTTCCATGTATTTAAATTTTCACTCATCTTCCATCCATGAATTGACATCCTTTGGGGTGATAGGGAAAAGAAAAAATATTTGACATGATTCCAAATACCAATCTTTTACATGTTTCTCACATTGGTATTATGCCGAGTATAGAAAAAATTCCTTTAACCTTGAGGTGGATTTGATAGATTCGTGGATGAAGATTGATGCCGTGTATTCCCCTTTTCATGTGTTCTCCATCAGTGCATTCTAAAGTGTAAAATTTTAATGCAAAGAATCAAGGATTGAAGCAATGCTTGAATCTTTTCCTCCATCTAGAATATGTGTGCATCCCATGGGAAAAGGATAATATAATTTTTTTGACTAAATGCATTGCTTCCGATAATATTCATGCATTTCACCTAGACACTTTTATTTCATACATTTCATGAGTGCTGAAAAACATGAAAAAAAAATTCAATCTTGATACCTTATAGAGCACGAAAAATATAATTATTTACAAGTGTTAAAGATCCATAGGGGAAGAAAATTGAACAAGTTAATAGTGGAAAAGTGTTTAAAGATTATTGAGCCATGATTTCATGGGAATAGTTGTTTCCAAGAAAAGTTCAAATTTAAATAGATAGAGTTCAACTAAATAGATAAAACAAAGGGAAAACTTAGTTGATTTAAATCACATACTGCAATGGGAAGGTAGGAAATAGAGAAATTTAAGGGTATAAAGATATGATCACAATAAGAAGAATGTTTTAACTTCTTTTTAGACTAAGTTATCATAAACATAGAAAAAATAAGGGGATTTAAGATGATTTAATGGTTTTGTGTAAGAGTTTGGAAATTCAAATGTGGTTGAATTTGGCAAGAGTTAAGTTATGACTTTATATTGTGTTATTTGATTTATATGAATAATTAATTTTGTTTCTAAAATACATCAAATAATCCACTCTTTAGGAACTTGAAAATATCTTCTTAAAGGGTAAAATTTATAAGAGTCTAATGAATCTCATCCTTTGATGTCATCATTAAAGAAGTGGGCTACTAGGAACTTCAAGAATAAGAGTTATTAAAACAAGGGTTACCTTAGTTTATGGAGTCTCCATATTTGGTTTACTTAGGTATTATTTATATACCTCTTGTGATCCTCCTGTCACAATCTCTCACATTGTGTTAAAAACCAAGGAGGGGTGTTAACCCTGCTAGTGTTTATGTTAACCTTATATTTCATTCTTACTAATTTTTTATCTTCATACACATCATTGACACATTAACCTCCCCTAAGTGACATCCTATTAGGAATCAGAGAGATTTTGGTGGGCTAGTTAGTGGTGATACTTATGATATTTTTTTCATGAGTATTAAATATTATTATAGATAGCATATCCCATCCAATACATCTCCTAGTCATAATTTTACAAACTCCTACGACATCACTTTACTAACCTCTTATGATCATCCAATTATTCACTTATATCACCCTTATATATTTATTAGATCACTTTTTATCAACTCTAGAGTCTTACTCCATCTCTTTAGCCTTATTTTTAAGACCCCATGATTTAGTATTACCTAGATTTGATTGCATCGATTATGGTCAATGCCGACCAGATGTTATCCTTATGTCTAGTTGCATTTATCATGGTCTATACCATCTATTGTAAATAATTATAATAGATAATCAGGTTCCATATTTATAAATAGAATTTGAGAGGATATACCATCATTATATCATTTGTCATTTGATCTACTTGCACTCACCAAACTTATCTTAAGCGATTAAATTTTTAGGAGTTATTCTTGCTTATTTTTGGACCATTGGTTTTAGGACACTCAAGAATATAAGTTTCCCCAAAAAATTCAACAAGTAGTTGGAGTCCCCAAATGTGGTTTATTTAGTTATTCTTCTATCAATATTTTGATGGCCCACATAAACTCTCTCATTAGTTTTTTTTAGCCCAAGGGGAAGTTAATGCAGTAATCTTGAGTTTATTAAATCACCACAGAGTTAATTATTTCTAACTCTCATTTTCATTTATGTTATTTTTTATGTCATTGACGAATTTATGTATCGTGCACATGGAATATGAAATAGTAATATATTCTTTTCTATTACATCATTTTCATGTTTTCTCTTTCCTTACAGTCCAACCTTTTGTGTATTACAACATAATAATATCTAAAATCCATGTTTATAAACCTATCTTAAATATCTCTACAGTCACAAAATCATGCACTTAAGATATTATTTATGCCAGTTTCATACTACTATTTAGAACGTTCTTTAGTGAAGAAAGTACTAATTAACACCTGTATTTTGGCCATCTTATTTTATTTTATTTTGTCATTACGAAAATTTTACATCCACATACCCAATCAAATTTTATTATCTCGTGTTATTTTAGCCTCGACTGGGGAACCCAAATTAGTATTGGGGTGCCCAATGGTGCCCTAGTCCCACTAGGGGTTCCCTGGTCCATTTTACACTTTCCTGCCATCTTTTGGGCTCTTTCTAGCCATTTTAGCTTCTTATATTTTTGGTGTCTGACCATTTCAGTGTTAATTACAAAATTAGATGTAGATAACCCTATAAATGTAAAGATATGAGACCATAATGAGGGACCTAACATCATTCACTACTATCATCCATCTAGAGTTGCATCCATCGATTACATTGGAGATGCCTTGCATCCACATAGCTCCATCACAAGGCACAAAGCTAGGACATTTGCATCACACTTCATAAGGAGAGGGATTCTATTCTATTCCATGAACACATTCTATTATATTTTCTAAATCTAGTTATTGCTTACTACTTCACAAAGTGTGACTTACACAAGAGCACCTCAGGCACATTATGCACACACTCACTAGAACTACATTTGGGTCTGAAATGTAGTGCAACACTCAGTTAGTAAGCCCATTTTTATGGCAAATGACGTTAGTTTGACCTATTCATTTACATTTTCATTTTTTAGGGATTGATTCTTGTTTAGGGTTTTACAGGTCATTCTATTCAACTTAGATCATTGGTGACATCTGGTATGGGGTATAAAATATTATGCGACACACAATAAGGATTGTAGACCACCTTCCAGCCATGTGAGATTTAGTTTTAGATATTTTACGCAGAGTAGGGTGCCCATTTGGTAGACTAGAGCACTCGCAGGCACATTAGTCCCTCTCCAAGTGCCCTAGTCCAGCTAGATACTCCAGATCCATTCTTTTTAGGGCTTCTGCACAATCGTTCCTACTTCTATATTTTCTAGTCACCTCTATGACACTGTCATGCAAGAATATTCTATTCAATTGAGTTCTTTCCTCTTCTCTCTTACACATTAGGGTTAGCACTTACTTTTACATAGTTGTTTTGTCACTTATATACTTTTTTACTACATTTATTTACTTTATTTATAGTTGTTCATAGCTTATATTAACTATCCCCACATACTACATATTAATTAATTTTATTTAATCATTTTGGAAAACCTGACTTGGTCATTCAAGATTCTATGATCTTCCTTCTTACCTCATCATTCTAGGGTTATTTATCCTTTACCATGACTCACTCTCATAAGGAATTTACTAAATCTCATCTTAAGGCCATCAATGATCACCTTGTTGAGCATCCCCAAGATATAGTTTTACTTTTACATTTTTCTCATGAGGAAGCTAATAACTTGGCTGAACTCACCACTTCTATAGCCATACCCACTTTGGTTTCTACCTAACCACTTACTTCTACTCTTCCTGCTATTTCTACTATTCACATTTCGATTCCTACTCCTACCAATCAATTTATGTCGTCCTTAGTTTCTCATGTATGATAGGTTTCATATGTTGGAAACCAAGACTTAACTTCTCTTTATCATGATCTTTAAGATCAAATTCATAAGTTACAACAGGACACTTCATGTACATCACCATTTTTAGACTCTACCTTGTTATTGCATCCTCCATTCACACCTGATATCTCTACTTATCTGTTTCCCGCTAGCTTTTTCACCCTTAAGCTTCCCATTTTTTTAATGGGAATAGGGACCCATAAGAACACCTTAGAGCATTTCATGTCACTTGTCTTGACTTTACTAATGATCATATACTTTTAGTTAAGCTTTTTCCTCGTAGTCTCCGTGGTTATGCAATGCATTGGTTCTATAACTTACCTGTTCACTCAGTAAATTCCTTCACACACCTAGTTGATACATTTCTTACTCATTTCTCCATAAATATTGGCTCTAAGATATCTTACACCCAACTAGCATAACTTAGACAAGGCCCAATGGAACATCTAGTCAACTACATTTTGAGATATAAGAACAATCCAGCTAAAATGAAAAACATTCATTCAAAGTCTATAACCACCTATACAAGAGAGTGTTCTCTTTGAGACCTCTTCCTTGTTTGATCAGGTTTTTCATACTCTTAAGCTTTGTGACACAAAACTTCTTTCCATAGGAAAACTTAATTATCAAGAACAAACTTCATCCTCCACTCATTTTCCAAACAATACACCATTCAAACCCTCTATAACTAAACTCACCAACACTACAATCATTGTCAATTCCATCACTCAAACTAGGGAGGTTCAATCATAGGAACCTCAGTGCACATTTAGCAAATTTCCCATGGATCTGCATGTTATATTGAAACAAATTTTTGAGAGAAACCTTATTACTCTTCCCCCACCACTAGAGTTAAACCCATCACAAAAAGGTAAGAACTATAATGATAACTTCCGCTAATATTATCATTGATGCATGGGACATTCTACAAATAGTTTTTATTATCCAAAATAAGCCCCCTTCTTATTTTGGCTAATTTGTCTTCATTATTTCCTTCCTTGTGCCTCAGTCAAATTTTTACACATTTTAGGGACTCAAAATTTTTTGGGTATTGCTTCATCAGATAGATAATTTTCTCCCCTTTCTAGAAAGGTAAAGAAGTCCTCCTAACTCCTTGTATTTTGTAAATTATGGCTTGGTGAAAATTGGAAGAGAAATTTTCCCAAGGTAGGCCTACAGGAAAAAATTTGGCACTTAGCCTTTTGGGGCAAAAGGGTAAAGGGGAAAAGTTTGGCCCGAAAGCTCGCAAAGCTGAGAGATGGTGCCATGTGTCCTTTCAGTGACGAGGGTTGTGGTGGTGGAAGGACCTTGGAATTTTCTCAAAATTGGTCGATGGCACAAAAGTAAAAAATGGACCGCATCCCCACCAAGCAACCAGATGGTGCCACTATCCCGGAGTGGCGGAGGCACGGAGTATTTTTGGAAAAAATTCCAATTTCGCAAAAGTGGCAGAATGATTGTTTGAACCTGTGGATCAACCAGAGGGTACCACGTGGTAGTGGAGGTTGGGCCGATGGATATTTTTTGGGAATTTTTCTCAATTCAAAAAAAGGAGGTAAAAAGTTTGAATTTCAGCCTGCGAACCCTAATTTTTCCCTAATTTCACTTGTTTTTCCTTGAATCTTTAGAGGGTCATATCTTTTGATCTAGAGCTTGAATTTTCATGTTTTATATATCATTTGAAAGCTGTTGAAATTATCCACATGATGGACTATTCAATTTTGGTTTTTGGTGGAGATTTGTTAGGAAAAATTGAAGAAATTTCCCTGGCACGGAAAAAAAATGCAGAACTGACCCCCCAACCACCAAAATTGATGAGGTATGGCACTCGTTTCTTCTCCAATATGGCCAAATGAATTAAAAAATGGATTTATTAGAGTTCCCTTGCTGTTTTAATGGATCTTGTCAGTGGTTTGAGATCTCAAATCAATTTGCCCACATTTTTTGCCTTTCCTTCATTCTGCTTCATCATTAAAAGCCAATTTTTTCTCATTTGTAAAGTGTTGGACATTTTTGTTCTTGCATACTCCCCTCTTCCCCTTGGCACATGAATTCAAAGAGTTTCAGACCTTTTATGGAGATTTTGGCACCTTTTTTACCTCTTTGCCATTGTAATGCGTTGTATTAAACTTGGGAATGGTAATGCATGTTTTGTGAATGATCTTCTAATCCTCTCATGTGTTTATCATTTTCTTCAGATCTTTCATTACATTCTAGAAATCTATGTATACTTTGGTGTTACATATCTATGATCTGTGTTTATTTGCAAGAAAAAAGTTCATCACTCCTTTGGTGTATCACCATTTTTAGTTAGTTTGGTTTCCTTTTGCATCTTTTAACTCTGTCTCCTTGGAATATAGAGTAGGATTTAGCATTGAACCTCTACAAAATTCATGCATGCACCTAAATAGAGGAGTAATAACTAGCTTTCTCTAGATATTTTTCTCACCTTGCAAGGTCCCACACCTTGGAGAAAACTCAATGTTGTGAAATCACACTAAATGACCCAATTCTGGACTGCAAATCTGAAGGTCATTTAGGGGCGTTGTAGATTTGTGCTAACAGATTCCTAAAAATCTGAACAATCATCCAAGATCTAATTGATAACAACAAACTAGATTTTATAGATTCTACTAGCTCTACCCCAACCACTAACATGGGTAAAATAAATTTCTTTAACAATGAATATCAACAACACAATGCAAATACATTATACTCTTCTTCCAATCATGCATATCACGTGGTATCACCTTCTGGATCAAGAGGTCTAGATTTCTTAGTTTCTAAAATTGAAGCCTCACCACCACTCATTTGTTTTTCCAACATCGATTATGATGATAAGTTTACATCTAATCATTTACACATCAATACATCTATTTTCCTGACCTCCATTAACAACAATAACATTGACCCATCATTTATTATTAGTGCATGTTCTATTTCACTTCCTAAGGCTATTAGATATCCTCAATCATAAATTGAGTATCCCTTCAACAAGCCTTTTGGCATTGTTAAAATACATGTTACAGTTGGTCCTCTTACTATGTTTGTACTTTTCCTCATTAGAAACATAGTTGAGGGATGGAACATGCTTTTTGGCCTAAATTGGATTTGTCTCTCTCAATCTATCATTTATATGAATCACTTATGCCTGAAATTCTTCCACAAAAATCAGGTCATTTCTATTAATTTCATCCCTCCATCTAGTCCATGGTCATTGTCTCCTCACATAATAGCTAACACAGTACCTACTTATTCTTGTACATCACATTCTATGTTGCTCAAAGCTCAATCTACTCCTATCTCACCTACTCAAAAATTTCCTACACAACTACATCATTCCACTAGTCCCACACATAAGTATAGGCCTATTCCTCACATAGTTACTGCATCTCAGCATAGATCGCCACCTAGGTTTATTCCATGTGGTTCTTCTTCACCTTTTCATTCCGCATCTCGTAAATATCCATCACTGACACATTTTGTGATGCCACGACCTTCTTCATATATTCATCACTTGCATGCACATAGACTTCATTTACCAATATAATGCTTATCTTCTATACCTCCACTATTATAGCATGGTCATACGATTTCATCTCATACATCAGATGAAGGACTTCCATCCTTCACCATCATTGGATAGTTAATTTGTTCACATGCACTTTGGGCACATAGAATTTCACCTTCCCCCCACCTCATCTTAGCATATCCATACTTATTCTCTTTACATTTTTATACATTCATATCCTCACATTATGTATACTCAGCATACATTCTAATGTCATTATCCAATGACACACTCTTATGATTTGATTCACACTTGAATGTTGAAAGCATTATTACACATGAACCCTACACACTACGTCTATTCACATATCATGCATTATACATCATACATCATATTAGTGGTCATTATGCATATATCATACTTCTATTGACTAGTATTACATACTATAAACACCTGTATTTTGATCAATGCACTATTATTCCTAATATTGCACCCCCTGTTCTTCCCCTTACAAATTGACAGCACACCACCAGTTAGACCTATCTAACTACCCTCTTACGACACCCTTTTGGTCATATTTCCTCTTGTAAACCATCTAAACATGTTGTTATAGCCTCATTCTGACTATATTAGCTTCTTATTCCCTTCTAGTCTACTTCTACCATCTTCCTAGACTGTCAATCCATTTCATTGGATTGATTGGACCTCTAAAAATTCTCTCAGAGCCCTAATTATCCTCTAAATAGGGTTAACTAAGTGTTAACCATGGTCAAAATCTTCTAAACATAGTCAAATCACACTTTGACTTGCTAAAAGTGATTTTTGGACTTTAGCATTTATCCCACATGCACCCAAATGTCCCTTTTTCCCAAATAGAAAAATATAAATAGGGCTAGACCCCCTCCCTTATTTTCTAAGAATTCTCTCTTCTTCCTAGCACAGATTGTAGTATTTTGTTTAGGCTTTAGATTGTATTTCATCTTCTTCCATTGAGCTAGTAGCATTTGTTTTTATATTTCACAGCATCAATATGGAGTAAAAGGGAAGATCCATTAGCCTTGAAGCCATTAATGGGGAGATCTCTTTCTCTTAAAACACATATTTGAATGCTTAGATCCTCTTAGGTTCATTTTTTTGAGCTTTTAAAGAATAGAGGTTAGCTTCATTTTCTTAGTTTGCTTATTTACTTCAAACTAATGTATACAAAGAAGAAAACCTTGCTCATTTCTTATCACATGGTCCATTGATCATATTGTTAAAAGCCTTTGGGGTTTCTTTAGATATTTTTACCCCAAATCCATGGCTTTTAAAACTTTTAATTGAACACATTTGGCATGCCTGGTGGGACACTTATCTCCATCCTCCATTAGTGGAGGTCTTTTGAGTTCTTCAAAATTCATTTTAAAGTTTTCGGGTCAAATCACTTGTTATTTCCTCATTTTTGTTTCTAACACTAGATAAATGACCTTAATTTACATGCATTTTGTGGGTTTGATATAGAAATAGGACTTTTTGACTAACCACTAACCTGTTTTCTCTTGAAAATTTGAAAATCTGTGAGTTTTGCAGGTTTTTCATAGGGTATGCGTAGGTGTTAACAAGGGGCACATACATGTTGAAACCCAAACGTATTCATCAGAACAGGCATGTACCTGTCTGACATTCCTTATCATTTGTAAATTTCACCTCTGCAAGGACATGCTCATGTCTCTGTCATTTGGGCCGCATATCTACTTCTCTGGCCACATGTTTGTTAAGGGCTTGATTGTGTGAAAATTTGTAAATTTTTTTCTTTACAAGGACACGCATGCATCTTTGTCATATGGGCTGCATATCTATCTCTCTAGCCGTGTAGGAAAAAAATGGTTTGAATGTAAAAATTTGAAATTTTTGTTTTATTCTTGGGCACGTACTTGTCAAAACCTAAGCGTCCATGTTAATATATAAGCGTCTCTATTTGGTTTCAAGCATCTGTGTTTTGATATACTGGGTTTCACTAATTTTTGTCTGTAGGCGTATAGATTGAGTTGGACACGTATCCATGGGTTTGAGAATGCTGGTGTTTGTTTGAGCTTGTAGGTGTCTGTGTAAAGATTGGAAAATTTTCTATGATCTGTAAAATCTATTTTCTTGTATTTTCTGCAAAATTTCTAAGACTAAGAATTTAAAAATAGAGTTCTTCTTTGATCTTTCAATTTTATAGTTAAGTTTTTTTTTTTTTTTTTAATCCTAAAACTGAGTTTGTAAAAGTGCATATGCTCTCTCCTTGCACCTTAAAAAGTGATCTTGGATATCAAAAAAACTTATATCAAATGCTTAAAAACATTTATTTAAAGGACATTTAAACTTTCATATGATTTCAGTAAGAATTTTTCACATTGCGTATGCTCTTCCTTCATGCATTTTGGTGATCTTAGGAATCAAAAGCAAGGTGTAAAGTCTCTTTCTCAACATCAATCTACGAATTGGGAAATTATTAGAAATTGTTGTCTATAGGACCAAAACAGTTATCAAAGAAAGGTGTCGAAGTCAAGAACACAAACTTCTAATATACGTGTTCTCATAGGTTGCCAAATGGTGTGCCACTTAAAACCACATTAAGTTAAGCAAAGAAAAAAAACACACCATATTCAACACATTGTATTGCAGGTTTTGGAAAAGAGTACGTCCCTATCTGCTTAACTAGAACATAACCCCTTTGGCATAACGCCTTAAGCTACAACAATGGGGGTGGTTTCAGGAACCCTAAAGTAATCCACCTTTGTGTAACCTCGTAAATGAAACAAGAAGCACTCCACTTACCCACTTGACTAGTATGCCTTGTGAGATAGAGTTACTGGTTGTCTGTATGGTGACCCCAGGGAGAACACATGTGGATGCACTAGTTTCCCTTTGTGCTTGAAGGGGGTAAAGTAAAGCTGAGATACTCCCAAGATAGGCAAGTGACTATTTGGGTAAATCACGCTCGCTTAAGATAGGTTTGTAGCACCTAGTTGAGAGAACTTATTAAGGAGACCATTCTATCTTGGAGCCCACTTTACTATTCCATTGTTGTGTCAAGCCATCATGAAGTGATAACTCATTTGGAGTCTGAAATTTGTTTTTGAACAAGGAAAAGAACCCTTGTGAGTTTGATCTAAGTTTCTTTCATCACGAGACTAAACTACATCCTACTTTCACTTAGTTTTGTTCTAATCTTCAGACGAAGTGAAACTCTACCCAAGTGGCACTCGGTTTGTTTTCATCTTTTTGATCTATACCCTTGTGTTCTCATCGCCCATTTTTTTTTCAGGGTGAGAAAGGTGCATACCTTGTGCATTATTTATTAGAGATAGTGTTCACCACTTTTTTGTCTGTTTACGCCCATCCGTGTTTGCAGATGGGTTGTTAAACATCTAAAGTGTGCTAGTACATTTTTTGTATCTTTGATAAAGGTCCTTCCATCTTGATTTTAAGATTGTCTTCACCATTGTGGGTTTGGCTCATCTCTCATCTCTTCTTGAGTTAATAGTTTTGTTCGCATCCTAGATGCACAATCTTGGTACTTACATCATATTCTTATTTCTTTGAGAAAATGGTATAAGTCCCTTTATTGCGTGGGTACACTGTTCACACGATTTGAAACTCCTTGTTATACTTATCACTTGGTTTCAGTTTCAACATCATCTAAGTCTTCTTGAAAAGTGT
Organism: Taxus chinensis; assembly: GCA_019776745.2. NCBI lineage: Eukaryota > Viridiplantae > Streptophyta > Pinopsida > Cupressales > Taxaceae > Taxus > Taxus chinensis. Next base: position 77,909,019 of record CM034147.1, on the reverse strand, counting down.
TAATAACACCTTATATCTGTTGTAATAAGGTCTTAATGGTACTAACACCTTGCTTGCTTGGTTAATGTATCACAGTGACGTTGTTACCTTATATCTATTCACAACTTCCATTTTTTAGAAGGTTTTGCTTTCTTCATCATTCAACTAGTTTTACATATACCTTATCAAGGGACTGTGACAACATCACGTCAGTGCTTAGGCCTTGTTAGGGTTCTAACTTGACCTACATATTGATACATTAGTGTCGTTATCTATTTTTAGGGCATAGGCTTGGTAATAACAAACTGAGTGATCATTACATTTAGGTGTGCATATGAGTGTTCCTTGATAAAAATGACTACAAAAACCATACACTGTGGTATATTTCAAACATTATCTTGGGTGGCTTGCAAAAACCATACACTGAGGGGTCATGCTAGCTATATACAAAAGTCTGCTAGTAATGCCTAAAATCATAAAAATGGCAACCAAATCAAACGAGAATGATGTAGGAGAAAACCCTTTCAAAATCTTCCCATTTAGTGGTAGTAATTTAGCACCTCTCTTTTCTCAAGTCAAAGATATAGAGGCATTAATTGACCATAGTAGAGAAGAGTTAGACTCTTCTGGAGAACAACAGAGGTTAGACCTAAATAGATTTGATGAACTCCTATATTATAATAAAGATCAAGTACTCGTAAGAGTCTTAACATTAGGAGATAAACTTCCACACGATCACAAAGAATAAATTAAGGTCATTAACCCTAATCTATGAGAACGAAGGTTCATCTTAAACACAGATAACCATTTTGATGTGGGATATACTTCCACTTCTTGGCAACATAGGGCAACTTTCGAAGGAGAACCATCACAAAAACCTCACTATAAAGCTTCACATAAAGTGAAAATTGAGTGTAAAGCTTCCCCTCCTCCAAAATTTGATGAAGAAGAGGACCCCCTGGTTGAGGAGGAGATCCTCCAAAAATAGATCTTGAAGTTGAGCTAGAAACTAGCAAACCTAGGCTCTTCAAGAAGAAACATATACAAAGACAAATAAAAAAACATACTTAACGAGTTTCAATTTGATCCACACACATAATATACCTTTCAATTGACTCAGGTACAAAGACCAATGTCACATACTAAGGAGCAACTCATTTGGAAGGAGTTAAAATCTATGAAAGATACGCTTACTACATTACAATAGGGAAATGTAGGCCAAAATAAGAAATATTCATATGAAGAAATATGCCCTTACCCCTTTGATAAAGACATGTTATAACATCCTTTCCCAAAACACTTTATGGTTCCCAAGTTTGATAAGTATAAGTGCAAAAGTGATCCTCATGATCATATAAAAGACTTTTAAATGGCTTTCTAAGAGGTTTTATAATACGATAATTTCTTAATACAACTTTTTCCTTGCAGCCTAGGGGCCGTGGGATTGAAATGGTTCTATAGCATACCCAAGGGATCTATTACAATGTGGCCCACATTAGCAGAAAAATTTGTAAGGCATTACTCCTATAATATGGAAAGTGACATCATAATGAATGATCTATGCAATACAAAGCAAAAACCCAATGAGACATTTGCAGGATTTTTATAACGATGACATGGATTAGCCAGTATTTTTCCTTGTGCATTACCAGAAAAACATTTAGTGAGTATATTTATTCCTAACTTGAACCCTGAAATAGCCTTTCACTTACAAATGCATTGTGGCTCAAAATTTGAAGAAGTCATAGAGAAAGGTAGTCAAATTGAGAAATTCCTCATTAACAAGGGAACACTTAAATATGTCATTAATTAACAAACATGAAGCCAAATCCACAGAAAAAACCTAAAATCTTCAATAAAAATAAACATGTTTTTGGTGATGGCATTATGAACTTCAAGATAGTCCAAGCTGTGTAGACAGGCCAACTTTTAAAACTTTCACAAGGATCTCATCCCAAAGTACCCACAAAATGTATGTTTACATCCTTAACGGAGTCCTTATCTACCATCCTAAAACAATTGGATGATACAAAAATGGTGGAATATCCCATTACAATGGTACCATACCCAGAGGATGCTCTAAAACCAATTTGGTTCAAAGATCATGAATATTGTGAATTCCACCGTGTTAAAGGACACAAAATGGATATGTGTTTAAGACTATTCCATTATATACAAGACCTCATCGAGGAAGGAAAGATCATTGTGGATTATCTCCTTGAGTCTAGGAAAGGCCCAAATGAAAAAAAGGTATTTACAAGGAACCTTTTCCTAACCATGCAGATAAAAAGAAAAGGAAACCAAATCAAGGGAAAACCTATAACGACTATAGGATTGCTGCCTATGTTTACCCTACGAATGATAGTCCTTATAATTCCCTCATTGGATGTATTAGCTCATCTAACGAGATAGATCAACACTATGAGGATTTTAGAGAAGAGTTGCACAATAGGGACAAGATGTGCCTGCTTAGTCATATCAAATCTTGTACCTATTCCTCAGGAAGTTCAATATAATTTAATATAAAAGTTAGAGAAAGCACCTACTAGGATATTTATTCTTAATCTCCTCAAGATCTCTAACTGCCCATAAGAACATATCGTATAAAACTTTACAAAACTCAGGGGTTTCCACAGATGTAGCCCCACCAATCTTTAAGTGATGATTGCACACCTAGATGCCAATGATCATATTACTTTTGATCATACTGCAATCCCACATAACAACCCAGAACATAACTTACCCTTGTATCTCGGAGTGGTGGTTACCTGTCGCAAGATCACGAGAGTACTTATAGATGGCGGATCAGGTCTGAATATTTGCACTTTGAAGCTCGTTAAGAAGCTAGGCCGTGCAGAAAAAGAGCTGGGCCATTCAGAAATAGAGCTGGGAGCTAAGACTATCACAATCACTACGTATGACAATGAAGAAAGAGAATCAATGGGGACTATAGTGGTTCTAATGGAGGTAGGACCAATGTGTCATAACACAATGTTCCATGTCCTTGACTTGGACCTTCCATACAACATGCTCTTGGGGTGCTCATGGATCCATTTCATGCAAGATATTCCATCAAATTTTCATTAGTGCATCAAGCTATATCATGAAGGTCAAGTGGTTACCATTTTGGGTGATTTGGAACCATTCACACATTATAGGGCATTGCATAGTTTTTCTCATGCCGCTTATTAATGTCCTTTTGCAGATGTAGTTGTCTCCTTACAGACAAAAGCTATGAAAAAAATGGATAGATCCAAAGTCCCTCATGCCTTGCAATCAATAATTCCCTTCCTTGGTTAACCCATTCACTTCATGGGAGGCAACATCAGCAAAATACGGCCCGGGAAAGCCATTCACTCTTGAGTAGGATCTGTTGATATCAGACTTATCAGTATCCCCCAGGACAAGGGGTAAGCATTATTTTCAATTCAAGAGCACTAGTGAGAAATTCCCTAAACCGTTGCAATTTTTTTTCCATAGCGGTTTCGTATCTGAGGAGAAAATGTTAGAAGACCCTACCAGCAGAGTGCTAGAAGGCACCATGGCTTCATGCAATCAAGCACATCAGTACATCAAAGGTCCTTGCATGATATTTTTCATGGGCTATAGTAGGTTTGGATGTGGCATTAATGCATAAGGTTAGTTAGAGCCTATTCCCATCCCTCATTTTAAGTCGGATAAACATGGACTTTGGATAAAGCCTCATAACGCTCTACCTTTTGAGAATAATGCCACCTCTTCTAAATGTGAGAATGTTTCATCTCATTCTGATAGTGATGCAAATTCCCAATATAGCCTCTACAAGGATCTTGCCTCCATGAGACTATTCCCAAATTTATTGGTCCTTACCTTATCCAAGTCCATTCCCTTAAACAAATATATTATAGCCCTTGTATATCTTGAACTCATAGATTAGGATCAATAAATTCACGTGCCCCTATATTTATTTGAAAATGATGAGGAATTCACAGAGTTCATGGGACTTAGGGATTTTATTCCGACTGAAGACCACAAAAAAGGATTTAAGATTCAATTAGAAACCGGTGCGTACGTCAGGGAAGAAGCAGAGATGAGTGGACGGTTGAATAGGAAAGATGTAAATAAAGGTATGACCACTTCTGAGAAAACTAGTAAAAAAGACAAACAAAAATCTCATAGCAACCAAATCTTTGACAAACTCATAGACAAACAGAACAAAGAGTCTAAATATAAAGTGATTTATCCATTTAAATATGATCATGAACTACCGCAGGAGGTTGATATTACTCTTCCCCATGATCCTACATGGATGGAAGATACTTCTAAAATTATGGTTGAGGAAACAATCAACGTCAACATTGGCTCAGAGGAGTAGCCTAGAATACTAAAGTTGATAGCTTCACTCTTAGCTCAGGAACAAAATATCTTTGTAGAGATCTTAAAATAATATGTTGACACATTCATATGGACATATGTAGATATGCCTAGTTTAGACCCATAGCTAGTCATGCACAACCTCTTTGTGCACCAAGATGCCAAGCCAATCAAGCAAAAGTTGAGAAAGATACATCCTAAAGTGGCACTCCTTGTCAAAGAAGAATTGGAAAAATTGTTAGCTACTAATTTTATTAAACCTATTGATTATTCAGAATGTATTTCTAACATAGTCCCACTACAGAAAAATCTTGTCGGCATAATAATCTGCACTGATTTCCATGGCATCAACAAGGCATACCCAAAGGATGATTTTACCTTGCATAACATTGACATGATAGTAGATTCCATAGCTTGTTATGAAAGGTTGTCCTTAAAGGATGGATTTTCAGGTTATAACCAGATATGAATCGCAGAGGAAGATACACATAAAACAACATTCATCACCCCTTGGGGAACATTTTTATACAAATTCATGCCCTTCCAGCTTGAGAATGCTGGGGCTATTTACCAATGGGCCATGATAGTTCTATTCCATGATATGATAAGTGACATCATGGAAGACTATGTTGATGACATCCTAGCGAAATCCGAGAGTAGAAACAAACACCCTAGAGTATTGAGACGTATTTTTCAGTGTCTAAGAGACTATAAGGTTTGCTTGAATCCTAAGAAATGCATCTTCGGTGACTTGTCAGGAAAACTCCTAGGGTTCATTATTTAACAAAGAGGGATTGAAGTGGACCCTTCAAAGGTTTTGACTATCAAATAAATTCCACAACCTACCACTCTCAAGCAACTAAGGAGTTTACAAGGGAAAATTCAGGCAATCTGTCACTTTATTTCACTACTTACAAATAAGTGCCACCCCTTTACCCATCTGCTCAAGAAAGATGTGACCTTAAATTGGGGACTTGAATGTTAGAAGAAATTTACACTACTCAAATAGTACTTTGCCAGCCCACCAGTACTCATACCGCCTACCCACGGTGAACCTCTCCTCTTATACATTTTGGCTACCCATTTTTCAATTGGTGTGTTACTTGCCCAATACAACTTAGACCATAAAGAGAGAGCCATTTACTATCCCAGCTACACCTTGATTACATACGAGTTGAATTATCCCCAAATAGAAAATTCCTATTTTGTCGTTGTCTTCACATTCCAAAAGCTTCACCATTATCTTCTAAATAATAAAACGAAACTCGTATCCAAATTTGACCCTCTCAAGTACCTTTTATCCAAACCTTCCCTCATAGGCTGAATGGCTAATTAGATCATTCTTCTGAGTGAATTTGATATTGATTTTGTGAATCAAAAGTCTTTAAAAGGACAAATACTAACTGATTAGTTGGCAAAAGCTCCTCTCCCAGGGATGGAACCTTTGTGCCTCGATCTGTCAGATGCATCTATGATGTATATTGAAGAATCCATATAATGGCAGGTCCATTTTGATGGATATTTCACTTTCCATGGATCCAGAGCAGGAGTGGTCCTCATCACTCTAACCGGAGATGTCATACCATGGGCATTACGGTTGGGATTCCATGCACAAATAACATTTTAGAGTATAAGGCACTCATCGCTGGCCTCAAGCTAGATATTACATGGAACATCAAACAACTACAAGTCATTAGAGACTCTCAACTTATCATAAAACAGGTTAATGATGAGTATAAGGTTAAATATGAAGCTTATTCTATATAAAAAATATGGTTGAAACTTTGAAGGAATATTTCAAACAGGTCATATTTGAGAAAAAACCAAGGTCACATAATAGATCCATGGATGTTATGGCTATTGTTGGGTCTGTCTTACACATAGCACCTGAAGAAAGCAAGATTCCTTTCTTTGTGGAGAATTTACAAGTGCCTTCATATGATATGCTTGAGTCATGTTTGGCATGTGAAGTTGTTGGTCCTTTATCCCCTTACTATGACCCTATTTTTCAATACGTACAAGGTGGCACCCTTCCACCAAACATCACCCATTCTGAAAACAAAGCCCTTATCTGCCACATAGCCCATTATACCCTCATAGGAGGCACCCTTTATCATTGTGGCTATGACAAGAATCTACTTCATTGTTTGGATGTTACTGATTCTATCCATGCCATTAAAGAAGTACATGGTGGTATTTGTTGAGCACATACTAGCGGCATGGTATTAGCTAAAAAGCTATTGGGGGTAGGATATTATTGGCTTATCATGGAATCTGATTGTTGCAACTTTATAAAGAAGTGGGAACTATGCCAAAAAATGGGAACTTAATACATGCACCAGCACAGGACTTACAGCCTATTACAACACCTTAGCCATTCTCTAAATGGGGCCTGGATCTCATAAGGAAGCTTCATCCTTCTTCTTCAGATGGTCATACTCACATCATAACTGCCACGGAATACTTTACCACATGGGTAGAGGTTTTCCCTCTTACTTATGTCACTAGTGCATAGATTTCAAAATTCATCATGAACCATCTCATATTCCATTACGAGATTCCTTCGGACATTGTCACTAATAATGGTAAATCCTTCAAAAACAAAACAGTTAAAATATTGTGTCAAATCTTCCATATCCAACTCAAGTGGTCTACCCCCTATTACCCTCAAGGTAATGGAAAAGTAGAAACCACTAATAAAACCCTTGTGCAGATTATGGAGAAAATGGTTAGTAAAACTAGTCGTAATTGGCATCTACGGATACATCCCACCCTCTGGGCCTATCATACCTCCATTCACACTCTAACTGGTGTGAACCCTTATTCACTTGTCTATGGCACTGAAGCCGTCATAAATTTAGAAGTGGGGCTTCACTCCCTAAGACTCAAAGACTATCTTTATAGAGATGAGGACTACAAAGTTGCTCGCTTAGCAGAGTTAGAAATATTAGATGAAAAGTGTATCAGAGCACTCAATCACCTAAAAGTCCATCAGAACAGAGTGTTCAAAGGATATAAAAAACACATCATTCATTGAGAATTCAATGTAGGGGATCTAGTTCTCAAAGAAAATGAGAAGAACACTGTCAAAGCCAGAGAAAAGAAAGGAAAGTTTGAGGCTAACTGGTTAGGTCCTTATGTAGTGATTACAAAATATGGATCAAGAGCCTACAAACTTGCATATTCAGATGGTGAAGAGCTTCCAGAACCTATGAATTCCATGCACCTCAAGTGGTTATATGCTTAGGAATGATGAGAATATCAGATAAGAACTAAAATTGAAAAAAAAAGAAAAAAAAAGCAAAAATGAGAAAATAGTAAAGAAAAAACAGGTTGTCCTCATGTGAAAACCGTGCAATTGTGGTGCAATGGAAAAGTCTTTGAGTGAAAACCAGTTTTTGGTGCTCAAGGATGATTCTCTGAATGGAAGTTAATCTACAGAAAGATGGGTAATCGTCACCACTTTCTAGGTATGAATTGTTCTGCTAGGTCTAGAGATCTTGCTAGAGCCACCTTTTCCGTACCATGATCTAGCTTATATTCTCTTATATCTGCATGGAGGACATTACCTTTGTATACTCCCATCTAACATTGACTGTGAAAACACCATTTCCACTTTCTCATACAGACATGTGGCATTCTACCTTTTGTATATTCCCACATCATGCTAGGGGCATCCACACTTCTTTGTTCTTGTACATTGCTTTCAGAACATGACCTTGGAAAAATATAAAAACATTTGGAAAAAGATACACAAAAATCTAAACATCTGGAAAATTTCCCTTTTCAGGGATAAAGCTACTTTCATTTCACAATGTTATCTTGGGGAAACCTAGACAAAAATGAAGACCATAGCTATGAAAACTTATCTTTTTAGATAAACCCAAAAACATTAAAAAATATGTCAATGTTGTCTCGCAAAAACAAGGTAATGCTTTAGTTGCTTTTAGTTGTTGGTTTGTATTATTTTTATGTTCTTAGCCTATTGAATTGTTTATTATTTAAGTGGATCATTTTTCTTACATTATATTAAGTCTTTTTTGATTTAAATGTGTATGGAATTGTATTCATTTAGGCACTCTCATGCTTATAAAAAATGTTGTAGATTTCTTTGTTTGTTATGTGCGTCTATTAGAATTTGTTTTACTTCCTTAGATTAGATACCATTTTAATCTCTTGTTAGCTTTTGCATGTGTTTGTTTAGTTTTATTTCATGGTGTTGTTTGAATGCGTATATTTGTTTATTTTTGTTAACTTTTGCTTGTGTATTTTGCATAGTTGTTTGTTATCGCATCTATCATCTATCATCTATCATTTCATCACATTTTTGAACATAATTCACTACATCATATAGATTTACAAAAATGTTAAGTATTACATCATGCATGTATGCTAAGCTAATAATCACATATCGTATCATCAATGGGGTCAAGAGGGGTTGTGCATGATCACAAATCTATCCCCCCCACATCAATATGTTCTAATATCATACCAAGTGCTAGAATAAAAAATCAGAAAGATTTCATAAATCTAAAAACATGTGGTGCTATCTGTAGATACATGGTCAATATGAAAGCATGAAACATACACATCTCTAAATCTAAGGTATGTCATATACATAAAGGAAAGAGAAATCATACACCATAATCAATGTCCGTACAAAGCATAAATCACAATATGATATATCAAAATGTCCATATATACATGTATAAATGTCCAGGTCAGTGCTCAAAACTATACATCATGGATATAAGATGCCATCTAAAAGGGGCATGCATAAAAAATAATCAAAGCCTTCATCAAGAGGCATAATCAAAACAATGGTACATAACACTATACATCAAAATCAGCCTTTATAAAAGGCATGCATACAATACATCTATACAAAGAGTGCTAAGGAGCTCAACCACAACTCTCGCCCTTGTTGGGGCTCCTAGGTCCATGACCTGGTCGATAGAAGAGTGGTGGATGTGATGGACCTGCACTAGGGGTATCACCCTACTGTCTGGATGGCTATTGTCCAGACGTCTACGCTACAGTAGGTTACCTAACTGATCTAATTGAATGATCTGATCACCATGACCTGGAGCCTATTGCACTCACATCTGACTTCTGGAACAGAACCACTCACTACTCTGTCAGGTATGCCTTGAAGTAGGTAGTCCTATAGTATAAAGCCTCACCACCGGACCTCATAGCATCTAAAATCAAATCCACATCTCCAGATGTGAGGGCTACCTATAGGGCAGCATCGAGCACACTTGTCACCCTACCTATATCAACCTAAGCCTATCTAGAGGAAATAACCTCTCAATCTCTATCTACAGTGATAGCTCACACTTGGGCCTGGGCCTGATCCATCTGTGTAATGTAACCCTGTGACTGTGCCTGTGCATGGTCCCTCTGAGTGATAAGCATCTATACCTGAGTTTGAGAGTGGTGTAAAAGGCTCAGTATCTGAGCCCCCTATGAAGCCATCTCATGAATCTGACTCTGCCATAGAGTATTTTCACTACCCTGGGTGGCTTGTGCTCTGACCTGATCTCTCTCAGCTGTCAAAATATGCACCTGAGTATGTGCCTGATCTCACTCTACTATAAGGGCATGTACCTGTGCCCTGGCTACATCTCTCTTTCTAGCCACTTGTAACTGCACAATAATCACTACCTATAACTACTGCTAAAGGGAAACAAACTATCCACCACCACCCTCTAGAACATCAGGTAGACAAGCCCTACTATGGAAGTACCTATTGGAAAGGGGTGTCGATCCTGTGTTAGAATGCCTACTGGGGGAAACATCTATATCAACTACCCTATAAACCTATCTCGGCCTAGGCCTGGGGCCCTATTGCTTGAGGCTGCTACGATACTGGACCTTGTCTCCTACCTTTGACATACCTAGGTGCATCAGGCCCACCACCACCACCACCACCACCACCACCACCACCACCACCATCATCATCACTATCAGCTCCACTAATATCTCCACCATCATCACCACTAGGAGGCCCCACTAGCAGGGGCTCTCACACTGGCGTTATACGCCACCCTAGAAATATTCAAATTCCATGGAAGCACATCATGATACCATGGCCCATACTTAGGTGTGGTGCCCGAGATCTCTAATTTGTCTCAGTGGCACCCACATAGTAGGTACAACCTATCAAAAAATGGCCAGTGCTCTATCACGAGAAATCTATGGACCATATCAAAATGCTCTTGGGCCCTACAAGCATACCATCTATCTAGCCTAGGAACATCTTGGGTAATGCCAAACTACCTCTGACATCGATCCAACCTATATAGATCTTGTATACAGTTGTGACTACCTAAGATAAAGTGCTCTATGGTGGTAGTGCCAAGCTCTAAACCATCCTTGGGTCACTGGAAGTGTTTGTAGGGTCTCTAAACCATAGAAATATGTTGTAGCTCATCTAGTTCATGCCGATAGTGATAAGAATATCCCATGTAAGGCTGCACATCGTCCCCTTCTGAGACCCAACCCATCGTAGAAGGCTCCTAGGGAGCCCGAACTCTCAAAAAACCTAAGGGGTGACCAATGGCATGGTCCCACGCCCAAATCTATAGCAAGCGTGCTGAGCCTACCATCTTTTGATGGTATTAGGTAATCAAGTGGAGGGCCTAGTATATAGAAATATGTTGTAGCTCATCTAGTTCATGCCGATAGTGATAAGAATATCCCATGTAAGGCTGCACATCGTCCCCTTCTGGGACCCAACCCATCGTAGAAGGCTCCTTGGGAGCCCGAACTCTCAAAACACTTAAGGGGTGACCAATGGCATGGTCCCACGCCCAAATCTATAGCAAGCGTGCTGAGCCTACCATCTTTTGATGGTATTAGGTAATCAAGTGGAGGGCCTAGTATAGATGTAGTAAAATGCACTGACCCTAGTAGTAGGTCTCTCCCTCTACCAAACCACATATCACCCCAAGGAGGCTGAGTGAAAAAGAACTGCCAGTCTTCTTAGGGAGCAGGACTCCACTGACAAAGGCCATTATGTAGACCACTACTCAGTCTAGCTCTGGGTCATCAATACATCATGATAATGTAATATACATCCCATGTCATGGTATTGTTTGGACACCAAATAACTCTATGATATAGTGTTGAATGTGGGTCTGATGGCTCATAGTCTTGATAAGCTACCTCTGAATTGGGACCCACATAATGCGCCATACATCCTCTAGTGTTATGGTAATCTCCCCAGTTGAGAGGTAAAAGCACTGACTCTCACTGTGTCATCAGCTCTACTATGGCTATTAGGAGGCTATGATCTAATGTAATCTGTGGCATCTCGAGCCACATGAGTCAGTCCCATCACATATAAGAGGCTCTCCAGGGTCACTCTATCATCCTCATCAAATTGTGCCTCTATCACTACTAATCAACCATAGTGTTCGTGAGTTAGAAGGATAGGTAATATACACTACAAAATCAACACATGTGTTAGGCACTTACTTAATTTCATCTATTTTTCTAAGGAAAAATGCTTCTTTAAAAATCATCTAACTTACTAATTATTCTTTTCTTCTAAATCTAGGCTCGCCTATTTTTCTCTATACTTGGTTATTTTACTAAGCTGGTTGTTTTTCCCCCTTCTTCCCAACACCTACGTGCATATTTTGGCACCTACACACCCTTACTGATGCATATGCGCCCCTATTCTTTTCTCCCTTCACCACAGGTCACACAGAATGACATACAGTGCCCACAATGTGATGCCTATATGCCTAACATTTGCGTGCACATGTGTGCGTGTGTCTATTCTGACCCCATTTGACATAGACATGCCCCTCTAACCCCAGTTTCTCTCCCAACGGGTACGTGTGTGCATATCTACTTTTTTTATGGATGCGCATACACATCCCCATCCTTTTTGACACATACGCATGCACGTACCCATCAAGTCTATGCATACGCCCACGTGCATGCATCAAAATTGGTCCTACCTACCCTAGAAAATCCCTAAAAAGTAAAAAAAATGTGTAATTAACTTGAAGGGATAGGCCACTCACGTAAGGTCCATCCTCTGGGTCCCACATGAACTCTCAGATGCGATGTGTGTGTCTTCTCTTGCTCGGTATTCTGGCCATCTCACTCTAGGGCTGCCGCTCTCACTTGCAGTAAAAAATTTGCAAGAGCTCTGGTAGAAATGAATTGGTCGTGATTGTTTGATTGACCCCAGGTGGGTATATTAACCCATCACGATGCCTCATAGGGCATGTTTCCTCTGCCGTGATCATTCTAACCTTCTTTTATCTGCTGTGATAATTATTTTTGTATTAAAATAATTAGTTTTACTAGTTTTCACATGTTGGGGCACTTCGTGCCACCCTGCATTCATTTATCTGTCACATTGAAATAATTTACGAACCTTTAAGGCACCTTTTCCCACCTTTTCCTTTATTTTTCATCTATTTTCCCCCATTGTGATAATTCTTTATTAATTTATTTTAAATAAATTATTCTCGACTCGTCTTTCTTTTTGTGGGAATATATTCTAGCTTTCTTACAGCCTTACCTTCCCACTATCACCAATGTGCATACTTTTAGAAGATCTTGGATCTTTTGAAATTCTTATGACCAATCAAAAATTCAAAAAAATTAGAAATTTCAAAAATGAAAATAAAAAAAATTAATAAAACCATTTAAAAAACCAAAAACATTGAAATAATTTGAAGAATGACCAACCAGAATTGGTAAAACCGATCATCTATGATTGAAATCTATGTCTATTGCATGGCACTCATCCCAGATCTTGCTGACGTTTTCAAATATTTTGAAACAATGACTCACTCATCATCTTGTTGGTTTGATATTTTTTCAGGCCAAAATATGAGGTTCAACCACATTACACGGGATCAAATCCCTCCTCAAAGATAGGTGAGACAGCTTGTTTATTACTAATCTAAAACACAACAGAAACAATATGTACAATATTCACACTATTCTAACCATTATTGTTGGGATACAATCCCAAAATCCATATCAGCACGAGATGGAGATATTACAGTTTTAGAAATAGAATGGATTAGAAAGGAAACTATTATAGACAAATCAAAGTGGGAAGGGAATTAGAGGAACATATTTTCTTCCAAGAAAACAAAGATCAAGAAATACTTATATGATTTTTAGATAATAGGTGTAGTATTTGAAATGATTAAAATAATCAAGAACACTAAACAAAGAATAGGTTAAGTTTTTGGATGTAAGAACAATCTCTCAAGATAGATGAATCCCACAACACAAAGTTTTGAAAAATAACACCTATTTCTATTCCTCAATGATTAAAAAGAAAATACAAAGTTTTCCTTCTTCTTCACAATAGCTCTCAATATTCTAAAAATCTCTCTTCCTTTTTGGAATACACAAGAATCCCTTATTTATAATAGAAAGAGCAGAGAGAAAATAGGATAAATCCTAGAAAATAGTCATTTAACAAGAATCCTATTTTTCTTGACTCTCATGTAGGAGAACAAGTCAAATTTTTCTTCCTATGTGACGAAATGAAAAATGAAAAAGGCATGTCAATCTATGGATGGAAATGACATGAAAAATTATGCTTAGAGCATCCGAAAACCTGATACAAAGGGTTTGATTCAATTCATGTTTCAGGTTTCGGGAAGCATGATACATGTAGCATGTATTTGGAAAAGCATGTTTTGATGATTAGAAGTTCTCAAAAACCTGACATCAAAGGGTTTGATTCAATTCAGAGTTTCAGGTTTCAGGAAACATGAGACATGTAACATGCATTTGGCAAAGCATGTTCTGATGCTTGGAAGTTCCAAAAACCTGACACAAAGTGTTTGATTCAATTCGGGTTTTAGGTTTTGGGAAACATGAGACATGTAAGATTCATTTGGAAAAGCATTTTTTTATGCTTGGAAGTTCTGAAAACCCGACACAATAGATGTAGGCAATCAAGTTTTAGGTTTTGGGAAACATGAGACATGTAACATGCATTTGACAAAGCATGTTCTGATGCTTGGAAGTTCTGAATAACCCGACACAATAGACTTAGGCAATTGGGTTTTGGGTGTCAGGAAACATGAGACATGTAACATGTAAGAAACATGTTTTCATGCAATGAAAACCTGAAAACCTGAAAATCTCTTTCAAAGGGAATTTTTAAGAGATTTTTCCAAAATTTTCCTATGGTTATCTCAATTTTAGCTGAAATCACTAAAACGAGATAACAGCTGGCTCCAGTTGGAGAATTTATTTAAGATAAAAAAGGAAGAGAACTCATGTATCAAAAATTATTATCCATTGGGCTGTGGAGTCAGGACAAGAAAAACTAAAAACAAATAAAGAAATAAATAAAGATATAAAGAAAACACATGACAGAAAATAAATTATAATACAGTGCAAGAGAGCATCTTGAATTATAGATGGATCAACTTTAGATGTTGGCCATTGAAAGGTAGAGAGAGTGACTCTCCATCAAGATATGATAGAAAAAAACTATTTTCACCATTCAGCTGATGGATTTTGAAAGGAACTTTCCATAAAGAATCGAACTTTCCATGCATCCCTTTCTGTTCCCTTCTCTTATCCAAGATAAGTACTAGATCTCCAATCTGGAAATCACGTTGCTTTGATTTTTTATCAAATATATTTTTAACTTTTCTCTAATGATCTGCAATGTAATCCACCACCTTTCTCCATTCTTCTTCTATCCTGTCTTGGTACATTATCCTTTTCTCAATGAAACTTTGAAAATTTTCATCTTCAATTTCTTTAGCCAACTATAAGGCTGGTAATTCTATAGAGATAGGAATCTCATCATTAATTCGATACAACACCTGGAATGAGGACATTCCAATAGCTCTCTTAGGAGTAATATGATCTACCCATAATGCATCATATAATGATTTGTGCCATGTCCTCTAATTCTCATCAACCAACTTTCTGATTATGGACACTAGGTTCTTGTTGTTTGATTCAGCCTAAACATTGCCTTGGAGGTAATAATCAGATGAATGAGCCAATGTGATCCCAAATCCATGGAATAATTCTATCAACTCATGTGATGAGAAATTGGAAGCATTGTCAGCAACGATCTTGTGAGTCACACCGAATCTAACAATTATATTCTCCTTGAGAAAGTTGCACACATAGCTTCAAAGGTTTCCTACTTGGTTGGCGCAGCTTCCACCCACTTGGCGAAATAGTCTATGGTGGTGAGCACATAATTATGACTATCACTGGAGTTAGGATTTAATACTCTAATGAAATCAATTCCCCATTGGTGAAAAGGTTCTTCAATTATCACAGGTTTTAAGGGAAGAGATGTCAGCTGAGGACAACCAACGAAATGTTGACAAGATTCACACTTAGCCACCCATTCCACTGCATCTTGAAAGAGAGTAGGAAAATAATACATGGCCCATAAGATCTTGTAATCCATCATGGAGAAAGAGAAAATGTCCTCCACATGCTATATTATGGAAGGATTCTAGCAACCTTATCTATTGATACTCATCAACACAACGCAGGAATACACCATCAATATGCTTCTTGTATATACCATTATCCAATAGAATGTATCTTACAGACCTTAATTTTACTGTCCTCTTTTATTTTTGGCTTAAATGTGAGGGAATTTTTACATGAGATAAAAATAAAGTGATATCTACATACCATTCATCAGTTGTGCTTGTGAAAAGCACCATGGGTAATTCTGAAGAAGTACCCTCAATTTCTTTACATTCTGTCTCAGAATTATTTTCTGCGATCAATTGGCACATGCCTCTTCCTCGTACCAACTTGGTAGGTTTTATTTCTAAGTCATATTCTTGGACTTTGGCTATCTAGTTAGCCCCATTGAATACCCAACTCTTGTTGAGTCAAAATGGACTTAACTGTCAGTATCAGGATTAAGAACGAGAGTGTGAGAAATCAACACATAATACCTGAAATGCTTCACTACTCTCATCACTACATAAGCATGCTTTTCAATTTGCGACATCTTCAATTCATGTTCCTTTAGTGGACATCTCAAGAAATCAATGGGAGATTTGATTCCTTCTTTGTTCTCCTACATCAGGATGGCTGATACTGTATGAGTCGGAAGTGTAGTTGTACATGAAGAAATCCTTCTTGAAGTCTGGGCATACCAGAATAGGAGCATGAGAAATTTATCTTTTGAATTATTTTAAAGATCAAGCTTCCCTTTAGTGCTCCATTGAAATTTATTCTTACCTTTCATCATCCCAAGGATATCCTTGGTTTTATCAGAGAAATTTAGGTACAAATCTTCTTAGGAAATTGACCTTTCCAAAAAAGGAATGCACCCTAGTTTTCCTTGTAGGTAGGGTAAGGATTTGGATGGCCTTCACTCGCTCTGGCTCGATCTTGGTTCCATATTTAGTCATGATATGACCCAAAAAATTACCTTCTGTTACTCTAAACATAGACTTTTTAGGATTTAATGAAATCCCATGACGCCTGCTTCTTAAGAGTATCTACTCTAGGTAATCATACTGATCACTTCACTTCTTAGAGAAGACCATCAAGTCATCCGAATATACAACTATGACTTTGCCCATCAAATCTCTAAAAGCTAAGTCCATAGCTCTTTGAAACATGGCTCCATCGTTAATCAAACTAAAAGGCATCCTCCTGTAAGCAAAGGTCCCCCATGGGATGGTGAATGTTGTTTTATGTTGATCCTTTATAGCTACCTCGATCTGATTATACCCTGAAAATCCATCAAGCATATATTAACATTTATGATCTAGTGATAGTATGACAACACTTGATCCATGATAGGCAATGGGTAATTTTATTTTGATGAAGACTAATTAAGGTTCCGGAAATCAAGACAAATCTGAATCTCACCATTCTTCTTTCTGAAGGGGACGATGTTAGTAACCCAGGTACAATGATGGATTGGGAAGATAATCCTTGCGTCTAACATCTTTTGAATTTCTGCAAAGATAGTCCCTGATATCTTTGGGTTATAATTCCTTTGTTTCTACCTATAAGGTTTGACATCAGACTTTAAAGGGATACTGTGTTGCACATCTTTGGGCTTGAAAGACTTCAGATATGCATATGACCATGATAGGACATCCATATATCTATTCAGGAGTGAAGTGAATCTTCCTTTCTCCTCCGGAGAACAGAAATTTCTGATGTTTACCATCCGTGGTTGATCAGAAGAGCCCATATTAACTTGATCTACCTCCGATGAGGAAACACCTTCAGCTTTCCTTTTATCCTAAATAAAACGGTCATACTTGTCAAACAAATCTTCCAGAGAAACTAATCCTTTCAGAATCTTTTTACCTTTGAGCTAGATGAATTCACCATCAATATCTTGATATGAATTCGAGACACACTCACGTAAAGCTAATTATGATCCTTTAAAATAAAGCTCGCTAAAATTATCAGCTTTCTCAAGAAAAGACAATACTTGTTGATCATCATTGAACACTTGCCAATGTGTTGAATTATCTGGAACACTCAGACGATATACAATCTTAATGGTATATGTGTCCTATTTGAACTTTTGGTGAGGAAGGAGAAGAGATGTAGACACAACTAAAGATTAAGATTTATCATTGTAATCTCTCAAAACTGCCTTAATGAAAAAAGTATCAAAGCATTCTATGTTGTCCCACACCTTGTTCCTGTAATGCCTTAGGTGATCGTTTTTTACCTAATAGATCCCTTTTACTTGATTTACAATCAACTCAGCATCTCCCTGCACTTTGAGATTTTGGATTCCCTTTTTCCTTGCCATTTCTAATCCTAACAACAAAGTTTCGTATTTGGCCGTGTTATTATTATTATCAAATTGTATCTTGAAGTTGGAGGGAAAGATCTCGAAACTTGGAGATATAAGAACCACACCAGTGCCGAACTAGTAGTTGAACAACTCCCATTGAACTCGAGGGTCTAAATACCATTAGGATATTTTGTTGTGATACCTACAGAAGGCACCTTTGATGTCATGAAATAATTTCCCATGCCTGTATCAATGAAGAGAATTTGAGCTTTGGTGTCATTTGATTTAGTGACCAAGTACTTTACTTGTGCTTCACAGTGGAGGACACGAGGAACTCCATTCACTAGAATTTTGGATTTAGTCCTGTCCATATTGATTTCTCCTCTGACATCTTTATAGAAACCTCTTCCTAAGAGAATACCATAAGAAACTAGGATATCAGTGACGAAAATAGTCATTTTTACTCTCTTTTTTGGGAATGCTACAAATGCAAACTATGCATCCTTGATTTGGTCAATCAAGGGGACTTGCTTGGTTTCCATGGAGTAACACTGCCCATAAGATTTAGTCAAGGTAAGTCCAAGGGCATGGGCTACTTTTACGGGCATCACATTATCAGAGGCTCTTGAGTCAATTATGCAATTGCTGAGTTTAAACCCATTTATAAGTAAGGACAAATAAAACGGTTCAATCTTTTCCAAAGAAGCAACAGAGGTCATATTATTCTGAGGTAAAGGTTGAGTGGAATTAGGGAAAATTTGTTTTGAAGACGAAGGGATAAGAACCTTGCTTTTAATGAATTTGGCAAGTTTCTCAAATTGCTCCGGATTTGACTAAAGGTACTTGGCTTCTGACATTTGAATATTATTTTTCTTTACATGATCAATAATGTTGAAAGTGGTATATGAAGGAATGATGGTGGGCTCAGTTTTGGTTACATTGGTCTAAGCTGAGGTACTGGTCTTGGGGGTAGGAGAAAGAGAGTTAGAAAAAGAAGTTACCTTTTAAGTTGTCTCCTTTTCAGTTTGCACTGAGATAGGAAAGCCTCTTTTAGCCATAACCACAGGAGCTTCTTTATGCTTCTCCTTAGAGCCTTCAATTGGATTTCTGGGGTTCTGAGATTGAGCTTGAGTGAAGACTGTGAATGACTGACCATCATGCTCACATGGGTCTTCCTCATATTCCAAGTACCCAATGTTGGAGTCACCAGTTGAATCATCAAAAGACATATCAGCATATCCTGAACCTTCAAAAGCTTCATGAGAACCTTGATCTTTTGGTTCTTCATCTTCCTCAACTATTTCCACTATTGCATTGACATGAGGAGCTTTAATGGCTAGCCTTTCTAGAGCAGCAGTCAACCGATTCCTATCTCTTACGGGAGTGCCATTGGTATTGTTGAAATTCCGTCTAGGAATATCTCAATAAGGAACATTGGTCACCTGTTGAGAAATTTTCTTATTCAAAGTGATCAAGTCATTGGCCATCTTCTGGATCATAGGGTTCGTAGTACTTTGAGAAGAACTCTAATTTTTAGGCTTAGAAGACTCTCTTTTGATCTTTCATGCTAGAATAAGATCATCTTCTATTTTAGTGGTTGTAGCTTGAATAGTATCCAAATCAGGGATAACATGCCTTCTTAATAAGAAGCTCACATCAGTGGACTGAGCATTAATGAAGAAACACTTTTTATTTTCAAGAGTGGGGAAAGCTAGCACCAGAATCTTTTGAATCAGCGTGTTGTATTTTTCCACAAAGTCTCGCATGGGCTCATGAGAATCCTTCTTCATATGTGTGAGCTATGCTAATAAGGCATGAGAATCTTCATTTTGGTTTGAACCTTGCTTCAAATACAGATCTCATGGTAGCCCAGTTGGTAATTCATGCATTCGGAAGATGGTAGAACCATTCTACTACCACACCTTGCAATGTTTCAATGAAGAGTCAAATAGAGACATCTTCATGAACTATCCCAAGGATGCCGCATGCTATAAATAATGAGGTTATGTGTTCATTAGGGTGTTTCTTCCCATTTCCATTGAATTTGGGAATATTCTTACGAGATCCATGTGGTAGCTCAAGCAATGGCAAAGTTAGGGAAAGAGGACCAATAGTTGCACCCCAAGGCACATGTTGTGTTGTCATGCTTCTGAATGAAGTGCATACAAGAAGCTGAGTATCAGACAATAATAATGCACAATAGGCTACAAACGCTTCTTGTTCTAGAGGAACCCAAGTTCTTCAGATAGGTGAAGAACTTCTTGCTCAACTAGATACAACACTGTTGGGAGAAAGTCTGAAATTGTGTTGTTGAAGCAAATCAAAGAAGGAATTAGTTTCACCCCTATCTTGGATTGACCGAGTGAAGATATTTCTTGCCACCTTCAACTGGAAAATGGATCTACTGCAAATAAGGAAAATACAGAGTCGTCATACACCAATAGGATAAACTTAGTCTTATCAATCCGTATTCCCCAGCAGAGTCACCAAAAACTGTTGGATATTTTTTCAGGCCAAAATATGAGGTTCAACCACAGTACATGGGATCAAATCCCTCCTCAAAGATAGGTGAGGCAACTTGTTTATTACTAATCTAAAACACAACGGAAATAATATGTACAATATTCACACTATTCTAACCATTGGGGTTGGGATACAATCCCAAAATCCATATCAACACAAGATGGAGATATTACAGTTTTAGAAATAGAATGGATTAGAAATGAAACTATTATAGATGAAGCAAAGTGGGAAGGGAATGAGAGGAATGTATTTTCTTTCAAGCAAACACAGATCAAGAAATTCTTATACGAGTTTTAGATAATGGGTGTAATATTTGAAATGATTAAAATAGTCAAGAACACTAAACAAAAAATAGCTTAAGATCTTGGACGTAAGAACAATCTCTCAAGATAGATTAATCCCACAACACAAAGTTTGTAAAATAACACCTATTTCTATTCCTCAATGATTAAAAAGAAAATACAAAGTTTTCCTTCTTCTTCACAATAGCTCTCAATATTCTAAAAATCTCACTTCCTTTTGGAATGCACAAGCATCCCTTATTTATAATAGAAACAACAGAGAGAAAATATGATAAATCCTAGAAAATAGTCATTTAACAAGGATTCTTTTTTTCTTGACTCTCACGTAGGAGAACAAGTCAAAATTTGCTTCCTATGTGACGAAATGAAAATGAAAAAGACATGTCATTCTCTAGATGGAAATGACATGAAAATTTATGCTTAGAGCATCTGAAAACCTGATACAAAGGGTTTGATTCAATTCAGGTTTCAGGTTTTGAGAAACATGAGACATGTAACATGCATTTGGAAAAGCATGTTTTGATGCTTAGAAGGTCTGAAAACCTCACACAAAGGGTTTGATTCAATTCATGTTTAGAGAAACACGAGACATATAACATGAATTTGGTTAAGCATGTTCTGATGCTTGGAAGTTCCCAAAACCCAACACAAAGGGTTTGATTCAATTTGGGTTTTGGGTTTCGGGAAACATGAGACATGTAACATGCATTTGGAAAAGCATGTTCCGATGCTTGGAAGTTCTGAAAACCTGACACAATGGATGTAGGCAATCAAGTTTCAGGTTTCAGGAAACATGAGACATGTAACATGCATTTGAAAAAGCATGTTTCGATTCTTGGAAGTTCCGAAAACTTGACACAATGGACTTAGAAAATAAGGTTTCAGGTTTTAGGAAACATGAGACATGTAACATTTAAGAAACATGTTTTCATGCAATGAAAACCTGAAAACCCAAAAATCTCTTTTAAAGGGAATTTTTAAGAGATTTTTCGAAAATTTTCCTATGGTTATCTCAATTTTAGCTGAAATCACTAAAACAAGATAACACATCTAAATATTCAATCACCTACACAAGCTATGTTTCTTACTTCGTCTGTACTTTGGGGCACTATCATTTTCCTAGTACTATTTTTGTCATACACATTGCTTTTTCACAGGACCCAAGTGTCCTCCATCTTCCCTTTGCATAATACACCTTGCTTGGGGCGTCATTCTTCACCCTTGTCATTTATCAGAACATTTAGGACTTCATCTTGATAACAAAATATTTGTGCAACTATCTTGAACGTTGTTAGTTTAAGTGTGTGTGATTGTACTTATTTCCCTGTTAGGTGATTTTTTTTATTTCTCGTATTGCATTGCATTCATGTATATTGCATGGAGTTGGTGATTTTTAACATAAGACGGTTGTTTGTATCTTGGCTTTTCATGTCATTTTACGCTTTCGTCGCATGCTCACATTTTAATAAGGATCCATGAGGAGGATTCTAAGCATTATGATGATTATATATTAATGGTAATTGATCTGTGAATAGCTCAATTTCCCTCTTTCTTCTTGATTCTCATCTTCTTTGTACACTTTTTCTTTCTGTTGTTTTTCTTTTTTCGATCACAGATCGAGTTTATTTGTCACCCCATCAACACTCGAGGTGGCATTTTTCATCCTTCATCCTATTAATTTTTCTTCTTCCCTTTCAAAAAATTTCTACTCATTTGCGTTTGTCTACTTTATTTGAAGTGATGTTGCTTACATCACCTCAAAGAGGGGCAAATGTAGACACCTGTAGTTTGATCAATGCACTATTATTCCTAATATTGCACCCCCTATTCTTCCCCTTGCAAATTGATGGCACACTACTAGTTATACCTATCTAACTACCCTCTTAAAACACCCTTTTGGTCATATTTCCTCTTATAAACCACCTAAACAGGTTGTTATAGCCTCGTTCTGACTACATTAGATTCTTATTACCTTCTAGTCTACTTCTACCATATTCCTAGACTGTCAATCCGTTTCATTGGATTGTTCGGACCTCTCGAAATTCTCTCAGAGCCCTAATTATCCTCTAAATAGGGTTAACTAAGTGTTAACCATGGTCAAACTCTTCTAAACATAGTCAAATCACACTTTGACTTGCTAAAAGTACTTTTTGGACTTTAGCATTTGTCCCACATGCACCTAAATCTCCCTTTTTCCCAAATATAAAACTATAAATAAGGCTAGACCACCTCCCTCATTTTCTAAGAATTCTCTCTTCTTCTTAGCACAAATTATAGTATTTTGTTTAGGCTTTAGATTGTATTTCATCTTCTTCCATTGAGCTAGTAGAATTTGATTTTGTATTTCATAGAACCAATATGAAGTAAAATACAACCAATATGAAGTAAAAGGGAAGATCCATTGGCCTTGAATCCATTAATGGGAATATCTCTTTCTCTTAAAACACATAACTGAATTCTTAGATCCTCTTAGGTTCATTATTTCGAGCTTTTAAAGAATAGAGGTTAGCTTCATTTGCTTAGTTTGCTTGTTTACTTCAAACTAATGTATGCAAAGAAGAAACCCTTGCTCATTTCTTATCACATGGTGCATTGATCAGATTGTTAAAAGCCTTTGGGGTTTCTTTAGAGATTCTCACCCCAAATCCATGGATTTTACAACTTTTCATTAAGCATGTATGATATTGATCAAATTATCCAGTATACATCCCACACACTTCATATTATTAAATTATTTACACATATTACATTACATTATACACATCATGTCTCTACACTACATCTCACATCATTTGGATTACATTATAAATACTACATTAAATCTACATCCATGCATCTATACATTATACACAATTTTTCATATCATCTATGCATCTAGAATTCATACTACATCACACATCTTACACTCATTGGTTTATATCATCCATTACATATTTTACAGCATACATTACATATTCTTCTCAACACATGGTCATCTATTATGCTCACACATATTACATTGTATTCTATGTGTTGCACTCACTACCCTAAGATGCATTTTAGTTCCTTGGTCCATACTCTACTTCCGAGGGTTTACAAATCAAATGGACCTTATCACACTCACATGTGTCTCATTTTGACATTCCATTATGCAACATTTCTAGGTTACTAACATATGCTTTAAGATAAATCCTCACCCCCCATAATCATCTGGTAGTGGTATACACCTTAGGTTACCTCACCACTCATTTACCATTCATCTCATAATGATATACACTTAGGTTAAATCATTACTCATGCATTCATTTGATAGTGATATACCCTTAGGCTAAATCACCACTCCTACATTCATCTTGTCGTGATATATGCTTCACTTATGGGGTTCACATACATATCATATTTTGTAGGTCCTATCTCATCAATACACATACACATTCATCACAGGGCGTTAGACACAAAATCATGTTCTTTAGATATTATGTATCCCATTTTCATACTATTATTTAGAAGGTTCTTGAGTGAAGAAATTACTAATTTACCCTTTTATTTTAGCCATCTTCTTTTATTTTATTTCTTCATTACCGACCTTTTACATCCACATGCCTAGTTATCTTATGTCATTTTGCATTATTTTATCCTCGATTGGGGTTCCCATATTAGTAATGGGGCGCCCAGGGTGCCCCAGTCCCTTTTACACTTTCCCGTCATCTTTTGGGATCTCTCTAGTTGTTTTAACTTCTTATCTTTTTGGTGGTTGGGCATTTCGGGTTTAATTTTGAAATTATATCAAGATAACCCTATAAATATAAATCTATGAGACCATAATGAAGGACCTAGTATCATTCACTACTATCATCCATCTAGATTTGCATCCATCTATTGCATTAGAGATCACTTGCATCCATATAGCTCCATCACAAGACACAAGGCTAGGACATCTACATGAAATTTTATAGGGGAGGGATTATATTCTATTCCATGCACACATTCTATTACATTTTCTACATCTAGTTGTTTCTTGCTACTTCACAAAGTGTGACTTGTACGAGAACACCTAGGGAAATTATGAAAACACTCACCAGAAATACATTTGGATATGAAATGTAGTGCAGTTCTTAGTTAGTAAACCCACTATTGTGATAGCTGAGGTCAGTTTGACCTATTCATTTGAATTTTTAGTTTTTTAGGTATTGATTCTTGTTTAGTGTTTTACAAGTCTGTCTATTCATCTTGGATCATTGGCGACATTAAGTATGGGGTAGGTAATATGATGCAACACATAGTGAGGATTTCAGACCACCCCTAGCCCTGTGATATTTATTTTTAGATATTTTATGTAGACCAGGGCACCCATTTGGTAGATCAAAGTGCCCACAAGCACCCCAGTCCCTCTCCAAGCTCTCCATTCCTTCTAGATACTCTAGATTCATCCTTTTTGTTGCTTCTACACAATCATTCCTACTTCCATATTTTCTAGTCACGTCTGTGACAATGTCCTAGTAGTGTCTTCTATTTAGATGAGTTTTTTCCTCTTCTCTCTTGCACATTAGGGTTAGCATGTACTTTTGCATAGTTTTTTGGTCTCTTATATACTTCTTTACTATATTTATATTTTTTCATAGCTTAGATTAATTATCCCCACATACTACATATTAATTAATTTTGGTTAATGCATCTCTATGTTCATTATAATCATTTGATCTATCTATAATAAAGATAATGTAGACACTCATTTTCATAATTAATGTGTTCCAACAACACAAATGGTACAATACTTTTACATTAGACCAAAATTTCTCAATTTTCCCAATTATGTCATTCCTAGTTATATCTCACTCATTCCTACTTACACACACACCCTATTGTTTGCATAAAGGTCATAGTAATCCATCAAATTAGACTATATGATTGCATATTACAATCCTAATTTTAAAATCACTCACACATGCATCTTAGAACATAGTACCTAGAAAAGGCCATAGTGTCCATACATTATGGGCTGGCCTAACTGCTTTGCTTGTGATTTAATAACATTGAAATCTAAGATAAGGAAATTGTTGATTAAATAGATTTAACAATATTCAATAAATATCAAGAAAATGAAATGCAAGAAATAGTGATAGATAGGGTTTAGAGAATGACTCATCTTGTATCTATAGTTCTGGACTGATGAACAGGTTACAAAGAAATATTTTTGACCATATTAACTTTGTATCTTATTTTCGAAAGTAACGATCTTAGGGACAGGAGTGCCTAGAAGGGGACAAGGTCAGCTAGGTACTAGCTTCTATTCTAGGCACTACTGTCTACAAAATAGATCAAAATATGGTTTTTTATTTGTCTCTTAGTGTCTCTCCTTATTCACTATATGTTGCACCATATTTGTTGTGCCACACCTATAATTTTCAAAATAAACCCTAGATACCTACACAATGCTGAAGCAAACATTAAATGAATAAAAAATATGCATAGACATGAATTGAAATGACCTTCACAGTCACCCTAATTAGATTTTCACGTGCATTTCAGAATCTATGTATTTCTTGTGTGTGTGTGTGTGTGTGTGTGTGTGTGTGTGTGTGTGTGTGTGTGTGTGTGTGTGTGTGTGTGTGTGTGTGTGTGTGTGTGTGAATGAAATAATTTCCCTTAAGATATGATGTCCTAGTTTCACTCGCACAAAGAGATAAAAGGATGCAACTAATTTTTTCCCAAATGTAAATGTGGTATGGAATTTAGAATAAACCCTCCTATACAATGAAGTTGTAATAAAAAATGTAGTCCTTGATGTAGTAGATAGAAAATATTATCTCCTTGTAGATGTATTTACCTCTTCAATGCTTTCCCCCCTAATGAGGCTAAATAAAATGTATATATATATATGATTCATCTACTTAAGTTTTGTCATTAACAAGTGAAAGGAAGACCAAGGGTGATAAAATAAGACAATAAAGAAATAATAACCGAAAGATAGGAAAAAGAGATAAAGAGGATTAAAACACCTAGAGGGGACATTAGTGCCCTCGAACTCCTGTCCCTAATGAGAAGGCTTATATAGAGCCTTAGAAGGATAAAAAAATAAAATCAAAGCTAAGTAAGATGCCAGATGGTATGCAAAAATGTAATTTGTCAATCAAAAATATTAAGCAATAAAGATGAAAAGGACAAAAGTAATGTCAAAGCAAAGTGAAGGGGATTTAACAAGTCATTATCTTGCTTAGGAATCATGCATATAAATGAGTTATTTAGAAGCTAGATGTACATAATAAGTTCTTGATTTAGTGATTACATTTTCCCCCACTTTATGCTAGTGAATAAGGACTTAGTAGCATGAAGTACAACAAAAAAATGTATCTTAGAGATTTAAAGGAAGACTCTACCCAATAGTGTGTTGAATGAGTATTATAGCTTTCTGAATGGAATAGTACAAGATGTGTACCATGAAAATATAAGGACAAGTAATCATAATGATTATATGGTGTGACCATTGTGTGTGTGGAGTGATAATGATGTGTTCATGTAGTTCCTTGGAATATCTTCTTCGTCAGAGCATGTTTGATATTTTATTCATGGTTACTTGTGTGTTTTTCCTTCGTTGGGATAGGATAAGATCTGCAAAAGAAAGGAAGTGTATTCAATGCTCTAGGTAAATGAAATTGAAATTTAACTTAGAAAATATGTAAAAATGGAAATTCATATTGGAAAAAGCTAAACCAAAGAGTTAGAGTACAACTATAGTGTTTGAAAGAGAAATGGATAAAAATGTGTTCCTTCTTGTAGACTTGATGTTTAGGAGCAGGTTGGAATAACATGAAGGATTTAAGAATCCTTTCACCAAAATAGGGATTTTAGTGTCTCGACACTAAACTTCAAATTTATCTAACATGTCGCCACTAAAGAGAAGTGTATTAGGAGAGCATTCTATTTTACCCTCTAACCGTTAACACTTCCCTATGGAGAATGGACACTGCAAATGATCACGAACCCAATTTGTAACTTGCCTCGGGTGATACAAAGGCTCTAGGCATATTGATGTCTTTCATATTCCCTAGGTTTCATTCCCTTATTTATTTCCTTCTTTGGTTCTCGAATTAGTAGTTAGTTCATGTTAGTGACTGATTGCAATATAAAATTAGCTATACAACTGCTGAAATTGGAGAAAAGTGTGATTTTGCCACTCTTGAAACTACTCTATAATTATTTTTACCCCAAAGATAAGAACTCCTATGTGGGACATTGGCACCTAGGAATTCATGCCTGATCTAGGTGCTTCTTTCCATGCTAATAATTTAGACCAAGTATGTTTTTGACCCCGTTCTGTAACTGATTTATGTTCTATTCCTGTTGTATGTGTTTCTGTAACTTTCTGTGATTGTTAGGAGGGTGAAAAGGTTCACCCAATGTTCTTCCCCAATCATTTTGAGTGTGTGAGATGAAAAAATGAAAATGGGGACCAAAACACATCTTATATAGTAATTTTGTGTGGGAATATGGGTTACACATGGTAGTTACCATGGCACCCGAAAAACAAGGGAAAAATTCTAGCATACAAGTGTTAGTGGAAAATAAGCAATGCACACTGAAATGAAAAGTAGTAAAAGCATATAGAAAAATAATAAATAAGGACTCAAAAAGTAGCTAGTTTCATACATGGGACACCACTAAGGATGTGATAAGATAATTGGATCCTTCAAGGATTGTGCAAACAAGGTAATCAAGAAAACATAGGGCATAACCTGCAAAAAATAACAAACAAGGTACAAGAAAATCAAACAACCATGATTGTAAGGAATCATGTAAGGAACATGCTACACATGAAGCACCCATTAGCATGTTAGGAAAGATAAATAATATGCCACAATGTAATATTTAAATAGATTAATGAAACTTTGAAATATTGCAATGATATAACCTCGTTAAAGTGAGGAAAGGTAAATGTCCCAAAGAGCCTCAGTGGGACTGGTAATGGACAGTTCCAAGCATCATCTTATCTTATACACTTGTTTATAATTTACATGCTAGATACTTCTTGTTACCATTATATTCATTGATCTCAATCCTCACATAAATATTTAAATTTCATTAAATCAACATCATTATTTTGATACTACTTGTAACACAGATGTATCTTTAATAGAATCTAGACATGAACCCCATGATGATCATCATGTTATATCTAGAAATTTCCTTGTAATTCAAGATAATTCTTCATGGTTTCATATGATACCTCTATTGTCCATTTTTATATGATTTTACATTCTAGGAATTTATACCTCCATGTATTCCTTCCATGTTTTGCATCTCTTTTGGCATTTATTCTTTAACATTTATTTATAGAACTTCCATTACATTTTTGAGTTAAAATTCAGTTTCATATCTCAGGAATTGATTCCAATTTGTGTTGCCAGTTTTATTTTGGAGCGTGTCAACACCAACACAATGGGATAATGTAAAACAAAGTTATTATGAGAAAAGAAAAAGTGTGTCTACACACTCAAGTATAATTTATTTTAAGTATGTAATTTTCATTTCATACTTAAAGGGGGGAATGTAAACACTCAAATTTGGTAATCTATCCTTTAACACAACTATTTTTGACATTGCACACTTGTATGCACAAATACACCCTCCCTACTCATGCTTAATACACCCTAATATCCATTTAGTCACTTGTTTATCTTTGCATCGATCTCTGTCATCATATTTGAGGTTTAATTACACAAAACATACCTAAAAAAATCTATTCTCAACTCCATGAATTCAAAGTTAACTTTTTCCTCTAGGATATAAAACGTCAATTTTGGTCAATTTGTAAAAATCTACAACTCAAGCCTAGTGTACGGTTGTGGACTGACACATTGTGCATTAAAATTTTGAATTGCATTGTCTTCATATATACTAATATTCCCTCTTGTCTATAATTTCACGAAATAATAACCATTAAAATCATATATAAGCAAGCCAATCATACCTCATTTAAGTTCATGGCACTTTAAGAGATCTTCATGTAAAAGGAAGCAAAAAAGGCACTCTAAGTTTCCAAAACTACAAAATAACTCATGCACATCCATTAGGGAAGTACTCTATACAGGTATGAAATCTCCTACCACGTCTAAGAGCTTTCATCTTCTCTCCACAAGCAATAAAATGACCCTTCCCAAGTATTTGAGCAAGTGTGAAACTCAATCAAGGTACTGTCAAAGAATGTTTTGTCAAATTTTAATTTCACTATGGTAGATATCACATGTTATGAGAATGATGTGTAGTTTGATCCCTCTTTAGACTAATAATGATGTTGATGGTGCAGAGGAGTGCCCATAACCCACCTAAATTTGTTTTGCAAGAACTCCATATTTTATTATGAAGGTTCGAGGGTTTGATCATAATAAAAGATTCATTCTAAAGGAGATTGAAGAAGACTGAAACATAGTGAAGTGACAATAATTTCTAGGTAGGTGAGTAACAAAAATTTACAAATCCAAAATACAAGAAGGTATGATACTGTAAAGAGGGGTCAAGACCATACAAATGCTTTGGACCTAGCTATATGATTTTGAAAAATAACATTTTCAGGTGTCAGTTCCAACAATGAAGCAAATTCGGCTTCATATCATCATGATCCTACATCCAGATCACCCATCATCTCCTAGTTCCTCACATAACAAGGTGAGTGCAATATATCCTTTTTTTATAGTTCTTAAATCAATAGTCACTTTATAAGGTTTTATTTTGGTTTTGGGCATTTAATGTTGGAAGTTAATTAAATCAAAGTAGCATCATGTTGCATTATTTCATCATTTTTATGTATGTTAATTAGAAGCACATACTAAATATTAAAAGGGAATGAAATAGGAAATTCACAAAAATTGAAATCACTAGGGAATGTCTTGTAACTTTGCAATGTGCTCACATGTTCTCACACACTTACTAGAAAGGATATCTACATAGGTTTGAGGTCTATTCAAGTATTTCTATGTAGGTAACACTCATCTCAGTGGGGGGATGAGATAGATTGATTCAAGTTAAACTAAACCCTTTCTCAAGTCGCATGGAAAGGAGTTGGGGATTCTATTAAGGAGATGGAGGATTCATTTGAAAATATAGAGCTATGACCTCAAGATCATGATCACATATCTCAAATCTTGGGATATATGAACACCATGTGAAAAAGTTAAATTGCAAATTAAAACACCAGATGGAAAAATTAGACTCAATAGGGAAAAAAAGCATTTCTTTTTATCTTAAGATAACCTGACTTACACTTATTTATAGATAACCAAATTTCACAAGCACATCAATAACATTACACAAGCCATTTCCAAAATTTCATATTCCTATCCTACTATCATAATATATATGGGGAAAATATGTTCATAAACCCTAACCCTAATTCATTTATTTAAATTTCAAGATATGTGTTTGATTGTATTTTATCAATACATGATTTGGAATTATTTTATTCATTATATCTATATTTTGAATCACCATTTACATTAAAGTAATTTATCATTAATAGATTAAAACCTGATTTTACAATTACACTTACAATTAATTTCTCCATGTAAATTTAGTGTATTTCAAAAAATACATAAACAAATAAGTCAAATGTATAAAAACATAAATAATGTGGAATATGAAGCTAGCTTTAAACCAATAATCAATAAACACACACATATAATAAAACCAAAACAATTAACTAGTCCCCTATCAAAGGTAAGCCTCAATATTTAGTAGATCAATAGAGATAGATTTCACTAAAATATAAACATGCTCCATCTTTGGTGTTACCTTTTCATCAAGGTCATGTTTCTGTGGTACCATTTATAATCACTGAAGGACACACTAACTTGAACATATGTTATCTATTTATAACATAAATATTTCATCCACACCTCATGGGAATATTTTTGTACTCTTTATAATCACAAAAATTGCTTTCCCAAACCTTAGTGCCATATGTTTGTACCCTTTACTTTTTATTATTTTTTTTCTATGCATATTTTTCATTATTTTTATTTTGATGTTGCATATTCTTTTTCTGATGACCATCTCATGTACGCTTTTTTTGAAATGTGATGATCTTTACTTGGGGTATATATACACATAATTTTTCATTTTACTAAATTTTATTCTTGGAAAACAACATTAACACATTAAATTCCCTATAATGGGTGGCTTTAGGGATACTATTGGGAGTGGGGAATAATAAAAATGATTACTCGTGTCCTTTAGGTTACATTGGGTTGGAAGATAGAGGTTCCTATGAGAGAATTTAATGTGTAGCCGAATTATATCATATATGTTGCATATTTTCATACCCTTTTGTATCAGCCCTAATTAAAATTAATTAACTATGATGGTTGATAATATAGAAAAAATAGTAGATAATATGCTAAATGATTTTTTCAGATCAGGTATACATGCATACAAATATAGCAATCACTTTAAGAAAAGAATACAAGAAATTAAAGGTGTATTTCTGAAAAAGAAGTCACATGCCGATGAGTTATCTAGGATAGAAAAAGATTCTGGGAACTAGGGAAATCTTCTGCTACATTGTTGGATATGTTGGGTCAAAACTATATGGTACAGTTAAAACCATATAACACAAACTGACCTTGTTGTACAGTTTTAAACCTGCACAATATGGGGATCTGTAAATCTTTATGTCATTTTGTGTCGCTCTTTATTTAATTTTAGAATGTTAAGTGTCACATTGTACCACAAAATATACACTTGTACTTATAAAATAATCCTATCTAACCCGTAACACATTTAAGCACACATTTAAAGGAAAATAAATGCAAATACTTGAGTTAGATTTACCTCAAAGGTCACCTTGTGTGTGATTCACTAAGCATTGCACTACATTGCAAACTCTATGTAGTTCTCCTAGTGCTTTGTGTTGTTGTGCATGAAACTATCCCTTGTCCTAATGTTTACCTTTTGTTTCCACACCGATAGTAGGATAAGTTACTTCATCTCATTCAAACCCTTGTGTGCTAATGAAAGAAATAAGAATTATGCCCTCCTATGTTGTAATATGTAGATATGTAATAGTACCTCTTAATTTTTCAATTCAGTATATGGTGGATATGTAGATGAATTCTAGATAGATAAATGCCCACATTAGACCTTATATATATATATATATATGATTTCATTCTCTTGATTATCGAATCATAATGGTGGGAAAAGGTCAACCTAAACATATCAAGTTCATTAAAAAAGGAGTGAATAAGAGACCCATAAATCAAATTTAAGAAAAAAACCAAAGTATCGAATATTGTATGTAAGGTATGGGACCAGGGGTACAATTTTGGACCCAATGTATGGTTTTGAATCGACATCACTTGCCAAGGAAGTTAGAAAAGGAAAAATATAGAGGCCTCCATGACATGAAATGAAATCATAAAATTAGAGAAAAGTAATCATCATAAGAGATAAAATCAAGTAATGTAAATACAAAAGAGAGTAACTTATGACATTAAGATCTATTTTCAAGGTCTTGAACTCATGTACATACAATTCTAAAAAAATCATAATCTATTGAAAAAAAAAAATGGCTGAATTATTGGGTGCATGAATGTAGGGCGTTGGAAGAGGACACAATACTATGATAGGGTTGAAGCACCCAGGATCGGGAATTATTCATTTTATGGATAAGGGCTATTTTTAGAGATAGTGTGTTAAGCACACAAAGATATGAAGAATTTCCCTCAATAAAATGGTATTTTGGGAACAAGCGACAACTAAGCGCCATGCATAATTTGGGTTAATAATAGGATTTCTACTCAGAGTTAACTATAAGAAGTTTGTTGTTAGAGCACTTGCATGTTGTCCATCCTATTGTAAAGGTGCATAACTACTATTAGCATGTGACCTATTTTGAGAAGTGCATGGGAAGTGAAAGGAAAGTCCCCACCCCTATATGTAAATGTATTGATTTGAACGGTTTTGGTGTATGTGTGTATGTTTGAAATGATGGTAGAGTTGTGTTGTTGGTTTTGTTAGGCACATGACTCATGGAGATAATTATGTAATGTAAGAAGATTTTGTGTTTTACAATATTTAATACAATGGTTCATATTGAATGGATAATGATATTGAACATGACTGAATCTGGTTCTTGCATGGTAAATCTTGTTATAGTCACTAGATCATCTTCCATATAATCTAAGATCTATATCTAGTTTATGCACTATGGGTTTTTTATTACTGATCATAAGTTTGAATATGTTTATACACCTTCATGATAACATTATATATAAGAAACTATAAAGAGGGACTTGGTGCCTTTGTGTGTTTCAGGTGAGAGCTCATCTCAGGCTGAGTGATGTCCCAGTGCACCTAAGTTATTTACATTGAATTCTAGACTACATCATTGGTTCCATTGCTAGGACCTCTTTTTTAGTTTTTTTTCAGGATGTTGCGTGATGAATTCGTACCAGCTGACCTTAGCAAGTGTTGAGGAATGGATAGTGGATCTGGAAGAAGAATACACTTGGAGATTCAACACTGGATCTGAGTTGAGGAGAGAGATGGCTTGTGAAGGATTTGGAGCTCACGTAGAGGACGTGGAGCTAGAGCATCCAAAACAGCCCCTTTTGGGAAAGGATGATAGGGAACCCTCATAGGCATCTTATGAAAGCACACAAGTAGAGAGAACATGGTCCATGGACATGCATCTAAATCTACCTAGAGACCTAGCCCTTGCACTTAGTTTTCTAGTATCTAGTATAACTAGTAGTCAGCAAGCTAGTGTGGGCAATAGATTAGGAAGAGGTAGGGTCGACTTATCATCAAGTTTAGGAGTGAATCAAATGAAAAGTACATTTATGGCTAGATAAGCATCTTTCCTATTATTTGGTGGATTGTTTGGAGGAATATTTTCAAGCACATCATTGGCACAAAACACAAGCACGCAGAACTTTGGACTCACATTTGGGAGCAACACAACTTCGCAGACATTAGGAGTTCAATTTAGCACCACTATTGGGAAACATGGTAGTACCTCCTCTTGTTTAATTATTACTACAAGTGGAGGATCAGGAGGAACAAGTGACTCAGGATTTGGCATATCTGGTGGATCTGAAGGTGGAGGTAACATAGGAGGTTTTGGATCTGGTAGGCATGGTCCTCATCAGCCCCATAATATTTACATGGATATGTTGCTTCATCTTCCATAGTATAGGGGAATAGAATATGTTGTTGAGAATGTGCATATGTGTGAGATAATGTGGTGTACGAAAGGAATTATGGCTTCTTAGAACAAGTAAAGTCAGTTTGCAACTATGTTGTAGGGACACACACAAAGTTGGTACCAAAAATTTGACCGTGATCAGACTTGTGTAGATTATAAAGCATCATGGGATGCTTTCATTAAGGAATTTTATATCCCTAAGTTTGAGTAGAAAAGTATAAGCATGCTCAAGGATATCAAGCAGGGCACTACTGAGAGTGTTTGAGAATATGATGGTCGTTTTAAACCACTTTTGTCTAAACTTTCTTATGATTATGATGAAACTCAATGGAATTATGATCAAAATGAAGGGCACTTTGAGGGAGGTCATGGTATAGGTCAAGAATACCATGGTGGATTCAAAGGATGAGACCATGGTGGTGGAAAAAGTGATTTCCCAAGATCCCTTAGCCATTACAGGCATGAATGTCCTCAGAACATTACTTATTCCTTTTACAGAAAGAATAATAACTATGAAGAGTGTTGTTAGTATAGAATCATATCACCCTCGAATGGCCTTGGTGTGAAGTGGGGCATTTGATGTTATTGCACAACATGGGACCATCTCTCAAGTTGTGGGACTTGCAAAACATGAGATGGACCTCTAGAGAAAGCTAGTTCTTACCTCCTAATCTACCTGCCACAAGCTACTCCAGTGCAGGAATAACCTATTCTATCCTAATCTAACCATTCCAAGGGGATAGAGAGAAAGAGAGAGGGTGAAAGATCCTACACTAAGTGGTGATACACCAGAAAAGAAAGTAGTTGAATCACAGATCTGACTACCTGAAGTGGAGAGAGGTGAGCAGAGGAAAGGGTGGAAAGAATGCACCACAGACCAGAGATAGATTTCACATGGAACACCAATTCAAAACCCATTAAGCATAGCTCCCAGAACATGCAAAAAACATCATAGTATGCATAGTATACCCTGTAACGATGAGAGGTAAGAATAGACAATAACATAAACCAAGGATGGACCGATGCATCCGAAAACAAATTTTATTGCTCCAAAATGTTACACGGTACATCATCAGTGGGTAAGAGGCAAGAAACACCATGATAAATCTATGGGAGGAGGCTTAGACTTTGCATTCTACCCTAAGGAAGAAAGAGAGAGGGGGAAGAGGAGAAATAATGACCAACCACTTGAATATGCCCCTTCATTACAATATATAGGAAGAATGAGAGAGAGAGGAGGGAAGAATTCAAATCTGGCTCTAACCACCTTAAGATATGCATTCAATCCTAATTTGAGAGTTCAACCACCATTAATCAATGCCCCCTCTTAAATCCACTTACAATATTTCAATTTTGGTTCCCTATGTCTGTTTGGCGTGCTAAGGAAGAAAAATGACATATCAAATAATATCTAATCTGGTAGTTGAAGAAATTAGATTATGCATTAATGGATTGGAAGCTATTTCCCCATTTTTCACCTACTAAATCCTATTAAGAATGATAATTTATGGTTCCATAGTGTAGAGGGTGTTGAGACATTCCCAAAAATTCTTCTCCCACCCAAAACTGAGTTTCCAGTCAAAAGATATGGCCAGTTGAAGTTTTGGGTCATGAGAGCACAATATTTAATGAGCCTATCCATACAGGGTCTATATGGTGGCCTCCCACATCTTGGAGATTCAGATCCTTCCTTATGCTCTTAAAATCACACCAGAATGACATGTGGTGGTTTCTGTGAGCTCCATTGGCTCCTCTTTATTTTGCTCAAGTCTCCTAGCTTAGTGGGGCCAAAAGTCTGACCCTAGACACTTGGAGGCTTGGCGCTTGTTTGGACATAGCCCAAAGTTTAATTTTGAAGTAGCGTCACACTGAAACTTGGATCCCTCCACTGTCCTACCTCTACTTTGACTATTGAAACCCTCCACTATGTCCCTTTTTGGACCAGGGACACGTGGTGAGACCACACACGTTTGGGGACTGGCTCAAGACTTTCCTTTTGAAATTGTGCCGATGAGACACATGGAGGCTTCCGCTGGTTCTCTATATTTAGTAATTTTAGGTCCATTCTATCCTATTTTTAAATTTAGACTATGTGGCAATCCCACGCTCATTTGGGTCTCCGTTCTTTGGATTTATCGTTGAAGTAGCATCCGTTTGGACACTTGGCACCTTCCACTGAGTTGAAGAGTTTTCAACGGCTGGTACAAATTTTGGGGCTCTGGACACATGGGGGATTTGCACTTGTTTGAGTCTCCCTTTTGGATTTAACCTTTGGAGGTTCACTGCTTGGACACTTGGTAGCTTCTACCAACACATTTATACTTATCCAATTTTGGGGCTCATTCTAAATCATTTACAGAGCCCAAAGACTTCGAGCCTTCACCCTTTCTTTTCCTTTGAGCCTTTGGTTTCTTTGACACTATCTTCTTTTCCCCGACCATGCTATTCCATTTTAGAGCCCACAATTTTTTTTTTTTTTGGATTTGAAGCGTGGGTTCATTCGATGGAGCCGTTTCATTAATTTCTTCTTGCACAGGGTCGTGAATTTTACCGGGGGGAAAATTGGGATAACAATTTGGAAAATCTGAGGGACATTTGCTTGCTAGATGAAGAGACCAATGACATTGAAGCATCCATTGGGCATGGAGTTGTGAATGATATGTTGGTACTGATATTTTCCTAAAATGGACTCCTTGATTTCTTGCACTTGTTGACCCTGAACATGACCGAAAAATAGATTTTCTCGAAAACATTTTTAGTTGCTCTGCATTTGTTTTATTTTTAAATTAGCAACTATTACTAGAAACCATGTGTCTTCTACCATAGATACTGAAGGGCTTGGCCTTGGTAGCTCTGGATCAATGTGAACAAAACTCATGTATAAAGAAAAAATCATACATGCCTCAAATGAGACATGCAGAGTGTGCACAAGCACTTCTTCTACTGAAAACAAAGTCTACTCCTACTCCTACACTAACCAGAGAGAAAAAAAAGCTAAAACAAATCCTGCCACATACAGGGAGAAATATCTTCCTTTTCTAAAAATGGGTAGCCACATAAATGGTTTGTCACTGAATATGGCTACCTAGATGAGTGAAAAACCAACAATAAGTTGGTCCTCCACCCAAATCATCAGGGTATCAACATAAATGGAAAATACCTCCTCAAGCTGATTTTCATTAAACTCTTGGGGGCATTGATGGTGACCCTTGGCATTTTGAGGCTCTTCCTCATATTTAGAAGTAAGCATGAGTGGTTGTGGCTTCTCCCTTAGCTCTAATGAAGCTAAGTATTTGATTAGTTATGGTATGATCCCTTGAATTTTCCCACTACTCTGATATTTAACTCTAAAAATGGAGTCTTTTTATGGACCTTCTTGGGAGGATGGTGTGAGAGAGATGATGAAATCCTCTTGCTCTTTCCCTTCCTTCTCTTGTGAAGAACATGGAAGATTCATATCTTCCAACCTTCATCCCAGAGAGCTATTATGAAGTGTAGGATGTTTTCCTTGAATGTCCTCCTTCATGGCAGCAAGATCATGTACTTGGAAGGTGGATGATGGAGGATCAAATGCCTTAATCTCCATGGGCTCTTCTCCATCAAAGCAATCCTCCAAGTTAGATAGATAATCTATCTCCTTGTTTTCCTATTACATGTGCTCGACCTCCTCCATGGTGTCCTCCTGATCTTCAACTTTCTCACCATGGTTCCCTTCATCCACCAACATGAAGTTCAAAATTTCAAACTCCTGTTCAACATTAGAGATTAGAGGGGATGAAGTGGGAGGTAGAATTGAAGGTTCTTCAGTAGCTTGCTCCACACTTGGAGCCTCTAGAACTATATGGTCCTCCTCCATCATGGGTTCATCAATCAAATCAAGCCCTTGAAATGAAAGCAAAGAATATTCTATGATGCTTTCTTTATTGAGTGGCTTCAACACTGATTTGATCTCTCCTAGCTGCTCCTCTTCAATGGGACTTGGAGCTGATTGTTCCTCCTCTTTAATTGGTTGTGCAACTTAGATTAGATCAGCATTCTCTTCAGATTGAGTGCCATTAGGGATAATGTATTAAGTGAAATTAGACTGTTGATATTATTCTTCTTGTTTTTGTTCCTTCTCTGTTGTAAAATCGTCCTCAACCACCACTAGATCTTCTACCTTGATCTCCTTTATTGGCTTGACCATCAAGGGGATATTTGTAAACCCAAATACGGTAACCCAACTCTTTATATCCTCTATCATTTTTTCTCTATTAGGTTTCTCCACTTGCTATTCTCCTTGACTGGTCTTTGGAATCTCTTCCCCATTTGGAATTGGGAAGGCAAGAAGAGTGGCAAGCTGGGGTTTAACCAACTTTGCAATTGTTTTTGGAGGGGAGGGAGGTGGAACTTCTTTTTTGTTTGGAGGTGATGATTGTTTGGAAGGGAAAAGGGAAAAGGAATTGAGGTGGGATGGGAGATCAGGATATGGAGAAAAGAAATTAACACTTGGGGCAGAAGATGAGGGGCTTGACTCTTGATCATGCTGAAATGCTAAAATTTGAGAAAGAGAAAATGAAGAGATAAGAGGTCGTGGACTTACCCATTGACAAGGTTATCTCGCACTTTGCTCATAAGCCTCAATGTCCTCAATCCACTGTGTAAGTTGAGGCAACACTTCAACCATGAAGTCAATATTCTCCTGAGGTTTGTAATGTCTTGGAAAAGGGTCTCCCCATGGACAAGGTTCCCTACAACCAATATTGAATGCCTTAATTTTTTCTATAAACCTTGATTGAACCATGCCAACCTCCATTTTTTGAATCTTTTCCACCAGATTAACTTCTTCCATTTGAATGTTGTCATTATATGCATACCCTTGTTCTTGATAAGCTCCATAGCCAAACTATTTCTGGAAATTCTCATATGGATAAGCATGATTATCCTAGGTCTGATAATAACGCTGATCTGGAGGAGTAAGGAAATGCATTGGAGGTGGATTGCACTGCTGTTGCTGCAAGTGTGAGTTCCATGAAGGGAATAAAGTCACGATTGTACAACTTCATGAAATAGAAGAAAATGGGAGATATGGAAAGAGAAGTGAATGTAGATGGGTGGAAATGGATGGAAAAGATATGCAAATTAAGAGATGGGGTTGTTAACTATATGGAGTCACACGATGTGCTTGCATGTGCCTCAAAAGGTTGAACCTTAATAAGAACACACCAAACTACTTGGATGAAGTGGTACGGTGCTTCAGACCTATCCCACTGGGCATGCCAAAACTGTTAATGTAGAATCACAACACCCCCAAATTTCCTTGGTGTGAAGTGTGGCATTTAGTGTGATTTCACAACATGGGACCATCTCTCAAGATGTGGGACTTGAAAAACTTGAGATGGACCTCTAGAGAAATCCGATTCTTTCTTCCTAATCTACTTGCGACAAGCTACTCCAATGCAGGAAGAACCTATTATATCCTAATCTAACTATTCCAAAGGGACAAAGAGAGAGAGAGAGGGTGAAAGAGCCTACACTAAGAGATGATACACTAGAAAAGGAAGTGGTTGAATCATAGATTTGACTACCTGAAGTGGAGAGAGGTGAGTAGAGGAGAGGGTGGACAGAATCCACAATGGACATGAGATAGATTTTACACAGAACACCACTTTAAAAACCATTAAGCACAGCTCCCATAACCTGTAATAAACATCAAAGTATGGACAATATAACTTGTAATGATGAGAGGTAAGAAGAGATAACAAAATAAGCCAAGGATGGATAGATTCATCATGAAACAAATTTATTTGCTCCAAAATGTTACACGGTACATCATCAATGTGCAAGAGGAAATAAAACACCATTACAGAGCCATGGGAGGAGGCTTAGACTCTACATTCTACCCTAAGGAAGAAATAGAGAGGGGGGTAGATGAGAAACAATGAACAACCACTTGAACATGCCCCTTGATTACAATATATTGGAAGAATGAGAGAGAGAGGAGGGAAGAATTTGAATCCGGATTCAACCACCTTGAGATATGCATTCAATCCTGCTTTGAAAGTTTTACCACCATCAATTAATGCCCCTTCTTAAATCCACTTACAATATATTAATTATGGTTCCCTATTTCTGCTTGGCATGCTAAGGAAAAAGAATTACGGATCAAATAAAATCTAATTTGGTAGTTGAAGAAATCAGATTATGCATTAATGGTATGGAAGACGCTTTCCTATTTGCACCTACTAAAGCTTATTAAGAATGATATTTTATGTTTCCATGGCATAGAGGGTATCGATAATTTTCCAAAAAGTCTTATCCCACCCAAAAATGAGTTTCCAATCAAAAGATATGGCCATTTGAAGTTTCGGGTCACGGGATTGCAATATTTAAAGAGCTTGTTCATATAGGGTCCACGTGGTAGCCTCGTGCATCTTGGAGATTTGGCTACTTCCTTATGCTCATCTTAGACTAACATTTGGTGGCTTCCGCAAGCTCCTTGGGCTCCTCTATATTTTTCCAAATTTTCCTTGCTTGGTGGGGCCAAAAGTCTAACCCTGGACACGTGGAGGCTTGGTGCTTGTTTGGGAACATGCCCAAAATTTTACTTTTGAAGTAGTGTTGTGCTGACACTTGGCTCCCTCTACTGGCCTGTCTTTGCTTTGACTATTCAACCCCCTGACTCTATCCCTTTTTGGACCTGGGACACGTGGTGATATTACGCTCATTTGGGGACTGCCTCCAAACTTTCCTTTTGAAATTGTGCCGTTGAGACACATGGAGGCTTCCGTTGGTTCTCTATACTTAGTAATTTTGGGCCTACTCTATCACATTTTTAAATTTAAACTATGTGGTGAGCCCTTGCTTATTTTGGTTTGTGCTCTTTGGATTTATCTTTGAAGTAGCGCCTTTTGCACACTTGGCACCTTTCGTTGAGTTGAAGACTTTTCAATGGCCGGTGCAAATTTTGGGGCTTTGGACACGCGGGGGATTGGCACTTGTTTGAGTCTCCCTTTTGGATTTAACCTTTAGAGGTATGCTGATTGGATACTTGGTAGTTTCCACTAACACCTTTATACTTAGCCAATTTTGGGGCTCATTCTAAATCATTTACAGAGTCCGAAGTCTTTGAGCCTTCACCCTTTCTTTTTCTTTGAGCCTCTAGTTTTTTTGACACTGTCTTCTCTTCCTTGACCATGCTATTCCATTTTAGATCATGTCTATAACCTGTTTGTTGGATTTGAAGCATGGGTTTGTTCAATGAATCCGTTTCTTTAATTTCTTCTTGCACGGGGTCATGTTTGATCAATTTTGTCAGGGGAAAAAATGGGATAACAAGTGCCCTAAAGTATATGAACATCTGAGAAAGAAGCATAAACATGAGAATAAGGGTGCGAGGATGGTTAGGATACATGGCGCCATGGAAAACCAATGGACGCTGAAGTTAGCACCAGATCCTGAGATGGTACTTGTGAAGATTACTACGTGTACTGAGGTTGTGCGTGCTAGAGAAACATTGCAAAAAATTCCTACCATTACTAAGGAGGATGTTTTACATACAATATATCCAAGCCCTACACCTCATAAGGAGGTTTATCAGGAAACTGTTGAGGTGCTCGAAAATGGGTAGGGTAAAATACAATGTTTAAAGGAGAAGTCATAGAAGTTAATACAGAAAAAAGCAACTGATACTTCCCAATCAGATGTTGATGATCTAAAAGAGGTATGCAAGATGTTGCTCTAGAAGAATATTATACAATTACTAGGGATTTTGTTGAAGGGAAACTCTTCACACACTGGTATTAAGACTGGATGGAAGATATTGCATGCTAATCTCCCTCCTCATAGCTTAGATTATGACAAGGAGATCACTTTGAATGTTGTTGTTGATAAGTGTCTTTTGAGAAACATCTTGATTGACATAGGTGTAGCAGTGAATGTGATTAATTTAGATGCATGGGTGTAGATGGGTAGACCTCCATTACAATAATCTTCTAATGTACTGATTATTGCAAATCAGACTAAAGCCACACCAATAGGAGTCTTGAAGGATGCATCCATTACTATATAGGGGGCCAAGTTCACTAGGGACTTTGAGGTCTTAGTTCTTGTAGAAGCAGATAACTTCCTAGCTCTACTTGGGGACCCTTGGTGTTATGAAAATAATGTTGATCTATGATTCAACAAGGGATATATCAGATTTGAGAAAAAGGAGGAGCAAGTTATCATCCCTTTGATAGATGGGAAATCTACACCTTATGTTGAGCCCTTAAGTGAAGAAGACTTGAAAAGAATTTATTTACACACCATTAAAGATCCAAAAGCACTTGAGTCATCTAAGGAAGGAATTATCCAGTGGGATGATGCACATTCTATCAATTA
Source organism: Taxus chinensis (assembly GCA_019776745.2). NCBI lineage: Eukaryota > Viridiplantae > Streptophyta > Pinopsida > Cupressales > Taxaceae > Taxus > Taxus chinensis. The sequence goes on along the minus strand of CM034147.1, from coordinate 77,865,560 downwards.
TACTACAAGTATTTCTTGTGATAATTGGGTGCATGACACCTATGATATGGTTGGGCATGACGTAAGAAGTACAACTGCATGTGTAAGTAGGTTTTATTGTGTTAGGAGGTTAGGAAATAACATGGTACCTCGGTACACTTGTGAAGGAAACCCTGAGGTATTCCTGAAAGCCATAGAAGTATAGTGGAACAATCAGGTGGAAAAAAGAAATATGTTAGTGTATACCCTACATGGGAAAACAACATGCTAGTGGATGGTTCATAGGGATAATCTCATAAAATGGAGACAAGTGAGAATTTCACTATCATCCTGGTTTCTCAGAAGTAATGCACCTACTCAAATTTGTGAATATCATGGTAATAATCATGTTCAACACCACATTCAATAGTGTGAGAGACACTAGAAAAAGGGGTAGGAGTCTTTACCACCTTCATTGTGGGTGCACATACTTTATTTCACCTTGTAAGGCTACGCACATGCTTGGTATATTTATGTGGATTTGCATAGAGAGAATGGAAATTGGCAAGAATTGACTACAAGAATGATCCAAACTTTTGAATACTTCTCCACTAAACCTATGATGAAAGAGGCATTATAAGTTATGAAGCGATTGTCTATGGGAGATAGTGCAAATGCTGAAGAAATCATTCAGGAATTATTTGGTGAGTCACACCTAGAAGCTCATTTTGACGAAGTAGATGAGACATATGCAAAACTAATTGAGCACGCTTTCCTAGAGAAGGAGAAAGGAAATATGGTTTTAATAATGAATGACGAAGAAGTGGAAAACTTGGACATAGATCATTCATAGGGTATACGTGAGGTCTTAGATAGTGCAGATGAGAAGGAGCATGCCTACCATGAGCCTATGAAGACAATGAAGGTGAACATTTGAACGGATGTTGAACCTAAGGAGACTACCATTATAGATTTTTGGTCTGACTCTGAAGCGGCTAAGATAATTGAGGTTCTACATGATTTCTAGAACTTGTTTCCTAGGAGATACCATGAGTTGAAAGGGGTACATGAATCTTTGGGAAAGACAAAAATTAAGTGAACGGAAGGTGTGCACCCGTTTAGGAAGAGACCTTACAGGATGAACCATAAACTATGCATAAAAGTTAAAGAATAAATTGACAAGATGTTGGAATTTGGTATTATTGAGCCCATAGAGGAATCAGAGTGGGTTAGCCCTATGGTAGTCAACATATAGAAATATGGAAGAATTAGGATTGTTGTGGATTATAGGGAACTGAATTTTACATGTGTGATTGATCTTTTCCTTACACCATTCATTGAGGAAATATTAGAAGGTGTTGTAGGGTGCAAAACTTACTCTTTTACTGATGGATTCTCTAGGTATCATCAAGCAAGAATTGCTAAGGAAGATCAAGAGAAGACAACTTTCACCACTAAATGGGGAATTTTTGCATACACAATGATGCCCTTTGGATTGAAGAATGTTCCTATAGTATTTTCACGAATTGCAGTTAAGCATTCCATGATTTTATTCACAAATTATTATAGGTTTACTTGGATGATTGGACCATGTATGGGCTTATCAAGGATCATTGTGAAAATTTGTAATTAATTTTTGAGATGTATAGACAGTGAAACATCTCTTTAAATATCAAGAAGTGAGTATTTTCTACACCTTTTGGAACTCTGTTAGGGCATATCATCTACAAGGAGGGTTTTTTAGTAGATCCAACCAAGGTTTTAGTCATCTTAGGCTTAGAGGAGGCTACTAGTCAAAGTGAAGTGCATAGATTCTTGGGCCACAAAAGTTATTATAGAAAATTTATCAAAGGATATGCTAATATTTTCATGCTCTTGGAGGAGTTATTAAAAGGTAAAGGGAAGTTATATTGGGGAGAACTAAAGCAGAGTGCACTTGAAGTGTTGAATGAAAGGCTTACTACGACACCTATTTTATATTTTCCTTCATGGAATCTACCCTTTCACGTACATTTGGATGCCTCTGGCATGGTCACTGGTGCAGTTCTAGCTCATCCTGGAGAACCTATTGTAGATCATCCTATTTTCTTTGCTAGCAAAAATTTGACTCCTATAGAACATAATTATACAAATACAAAGCATGTGGCTTTTTTAATTATTTATGTGCTACATAATTTTAGACACTACTTGCTAGTAACATCTTTTGTGTTATATACATATCACATGGCATTAAAGTACTTCGTGAACAAACCCATTTTACAGGGTCATATATGTTGTTGGGTTATATTATCCTAGGAGTTTAACTTCAAAGTTGTAGTAAAGCCAGGTAAAATAAATTATTGCCCAGACCACTTATCAAGGATTCAATTAGGAGAGGACGTGTAGAGTATTGAAGATACCATGCCGGATGCACATCTATACAGGTTAAACCATGCGCAATCATAATTAGAGGATATTGTTGTCTTTTTATGCATATGTATGGCATCAAAAGGAATGAAATCCTCAAAAAAGAAGTAACTCACAATTCGCACCGTACATTTCATGTTGAGCTGTGGTGACTTATAGAAACTAGGTCGAGATGAAGTTTTGCGATGGTGTGTACTAGAGCTTGAGCGCTCAACAATAATAGAGGAGGATCATGGCAGTATTGGAATTGGACACTATGTAGAGGATGCCACCCCATGCAAGATTCTTCTAGCTGGTTTATGGTGGGAGATCCTATACAAAGATTGCAAAGAGTATTGTAAGGCATGTGATCACTATCAGTGACTCGAAAAACTTAGGCAGAGAGATGAAATTCCTTTGAGGCATATTACTAGTGAAGAGCATTTTGAGAAATGGGCAATTGACTTTGTGTGTCCTATTTCCCCAGCCACACACAGAACTAGATTACGTTATATCATCACTTGTACAGATTATCTTACAAGGTGGCTAGAGGAGGCACTTATGAAGGATTGTACAGTAGCTACAGTAGTAAGGTTCTTATGTGAAAATATTCTTACCAGGTATGGATGTCCTTTGAGTTTGAAAAATGATAGGGGCACTCATTTCCTAAATGAGATAATTAGAATATTATTGTATGAATTTATGGTTGCACACCATAAGAAAACACCATATCACCCTCAAGAAAATGGGACTGTTGAATCCTTCAACAAGATATTAAGCAAGACATTGAAAACAATTTGTGATGTTGGAAGGAAAGATTGGGATGATAAAGTTTTTGTTGTACTTTGGGCATATAGAACAAAAATACAAAAGTTTGAATAAGGCCAAAAATTTTTATTTTGTATTTGGCACAAAAGCACTTCTTCCCATGGAATTCATATTACCTTCTAAGCATATTGTGCATGTAGGAAGTCTAGCTGATGAGAAATCATTGGAAAAAAGTATTGAAAAGTTGATATAGCTAGATGAGAGGCATGCCATAGCATGTTAGAGTCAAAAGAAAGAAAAATATAGGTAGAAGGCATGGCATGACAAGAACATCAAGGACAAGTAGCTTGAGGTTGGGCTGATGGTACTTCTTTATGATTAAATTTTTTTGTGACACCTAGGAAAGATTAAAGTGTATTGTTTGGGACCGTATGTTATCACTCATATACTTGAATCAGGAACTTGTCAGCTAAAGGCACTTTATAGAAAATGGTTTACCTATTAATTCAATGGGAGTAGGCTATAACCCTACCATAAATAAGTCTTCTTGGTGTTTGTAATAAGGAAATATTACAATTTAGATTAGATTTCCCTTATTGTATTTCCTTTAATGTGTTTCCTTATTCCTCGTAGTGCTTTGTCAATTTAGTTCAGTGTTTTGTGTAATAAGCATGCTTGTGTGCCACAAGCTTATTACAATATCATTTTTTATACGTAATGGACTACACAACCCCTTAGTGTGGTGTGGATAAAGAAGTTATGGAAAATAAATAAACTCATGAGTGACCATAAAAGGAATAGGATTTCAAAATTGATTATAACTTTAGGAGAATTTCTCAAAATTTAAGACCATGCATAAGACATTGGGCACTCAGTATTAATCAAAGAGGCTATAGCATTAGAGACTATGTATGATTTGGTCACATTGGAAAAACTACTTTGGCATAAGGAAGTGCAGGTAGAGGATATCTGTGATGGATAAATAGTGACACAATAGAAAATTATGACTAAGGCACATAAGTTTGAGGGATGAGAGATTGGGGTGTGGGATACACACTCAATAGTAAATAACTTCATGTATAGTGGTAGGAGGGGAAATTAATGAAGGGAATTTTTGAAAATTTGTTTAAAGTTGGTTTTTTCAATGTCATTTGTTACCTTGAGAATTTGAAGAAAAAATGAGAATTGTAAAGAACAGGTGGAGATGACGAAAACTCTATAGAGTGAGTAAAACTATCATGTTTTGAAGCATAGTGGTGAGTGTCTAGGAACGGAAGCAAGATTCAAGTATTGGTGCATGTGCACAATGAAAGGGTTACTTACGTTTTGTTTGCACAACAAATAGGGTTTTAATTTCACACTTAGAGAATCGAAAGGAGTAATGGTACCATGGAGGACTCCCACAGTAGAGAAGGGGGTTGATGAACCAACAAAGGAGTGGTTGGTTGTGATGTTATATTCAGAATAATTTATTGATGGGAACCCTTGGATGAAAAAAGTTACATAGTGTATGGTTTTAGAGATCAACCATTGCACTAAGAAATTATTGAAGGAAGTCACAGTATAATTTTACAGGAGGAAAAATCGGTGATTAGTGGATGAAACTAGCATCTTGGACAACTCTGTGAAGAAATTACTTGAAAGTGTGGGTATCATGCAAATTCTAGAGTTTACCTATTTTGGGAAGCCTGAGTAGTTGTACCAGTGGCTCTTGTCACTCATCCATGAAAACCTTTTTTGACTTCGCAGGTAGGAGAATGAAGATCACTGCCAAGTTGATTGGGAAGATGATAGAGTTGTGTGACTCGGGCTCAAATATTGCTAGTGACCTATGACATAAAGAAGGAATTGATGCCACAATAGCCCTACATCAGTATAAGAAGGGGAACTGAGCCTTTAAAGTCACCAATATTATAGAAATGGCCATCATATTTATAGGGAACTTAGTGGGGAGAAAGTTGGGTACCATTGAGTGATGAAACGATGTGAATATGTGGTGGTTGCATATAGCCCACAAAATGGTCAACAAGACATACTAGAACATCATTGGGTACATCGCAGAAGGATTGGTAAATGAGGGACGTATCCAAGTAGATAAAGGTGAGAAAATTACCTGGGGTTCAATTCTATTATTGATTGTATTTAGTGAAATTGGCATACTTGACGGACCTATGGAGAATATCTAGGAGTTTCTGTTAGAGAATAAGTCCCCAACAAAGAAAGATTCCTAGTATAATCTACATGGGATTACTTATAATAAATAGTAGGAGCACCTAGACAAGTGGTTTAGGAGACTACACAAGGCATTCAAGGGAGAGTGGTGCATTCCACACAAATTTCCAAAGGTGTTGGAAAAAGAGGCTGAATTTTCATTTTACCGGAATTTAAGCTTGGGGTGCTTCTATATGAAGTTTGGAGAGAAGAGCCCACGGTGTAATTTACCCTTTGCATTTACCATAAGATACTTCAAAGATTATGTAAATAGATTCCATTATGCATGCTAACTCCAGTTTGATGCAAATATCCACATTCTGCACAAAAAATATGTATGGCCAGGTAAAGAGGCCTATGTAGAAACCATGGAATCAGGAAATGTGGACATCATGCCAGAGATTTTGGCCATAGGGCAGATTGAACTAGCGTGCATATATATATATATATATATATATATATATATATATATATATATATATATATATATGAGGCCAAGGTTCAAGGATGGAAACGTGGTCAAGGGCATATATATGGCACTTATAAGACCTCCAAAGAAGGGGAAGATAATAGAGACTTCAAGGCATGTTGCATATGTGTCCCCTGCTCAAGAGGTTCTAGTGCCTACAGGACTAGAAAATGTCCTAGTGTATGAAGAACATGAAGACAATGTCAGACTAGTGTATACCAAGACAGTTCTGCAGAGAAGATGGACATAAAGAGACACTGACAAAGGGACTTCATAGCCAGTAAGGAGATAATCATGTGTGATTCTTGTGAAGGACAAAGAGGAAGAAAGGAGAAAGTGCGAGAAATATATTCCTATTGAAGATAGTGAGGAGGATTCCCCACAACTAAATGTGTAGAAAGAGGAGGAAACTCCAAGTATGGGTGGGCATAGAGCAGAGGCCACCCCCAGTGTGGAAATGTAGGAAGATGAATATATTAGTGAGTGTATAGTCTATGAGACTATATACATAAGCGTAATTATTAATGAACAACGCTATGGTGAAGGAGAGAGCAGCTCCGGTGGAGACACAAAAGTCATAGTACACCCCGAGTAGAAGGAAGGAAAGGATGAAAGAGAAATGAATTAGGATATTAGAGGCACTGTATAGAATACAAAAAGAAGAGGGTGCATTTGCTCATGAGGATATTGGTGATCGTGCAGGTGGGTATGATGAGAAAGAAGCAATAGGTACTTAGAACTTGGGTTATATGGACGACCGTTCAAAACTTATTTGCACCTGTTTCAAGAGTACTTTTCCCAACAAGAAATAATATGGCTGGGATTAGATGGACCTGAAAATGGCCAACACACGCACTCATAAATAGCTATCCTGGAGTATGTAGAATCACATAGATGAGCCTAATTTTGATGTCTGTGAGGAGGCATATAGTTCAAAGAATATGAGGAAGGCACCTTACACACGCTATGTGTCTATTAAGCCAACATTTTTTTCAAACAAATAGGTGGGTAACGCATTGGTCAAATTTTCAATAGAAATAGTGCACCAAACTATTGATACGATGGAAAAAATATGGGTGTTATTAGATGATAAGAAGGACAAAGACATAAAGATCAAACACCTCACTCAAGAGTGAGATAATGCAGTAGCTAAGGCCTTGAATGTTAAAAGATGGCGGAGCAGATCATAGATGAGATTTTACAAAAGAAGCCTGATTTTCAAGAGAAGGTGCCTCATAACTTCAAGTATGAATCACACTATATGTGCATGACAATTTTCCTACTTTTGGAGGAAGGACCAATGTGCCTCCCTAAGAAAAATGATGTTGTGGAAGAAGAATCAAGGGTCAAGGCTTCAATTTCAAGAAATATATCCAACTACGAGGTAGTTTTACAAGCCCTAAAAGATGAAATGAAGAAGGTAAATATAGTATTTGCAATGTGGACAATGCCTGATAACTTAATACAGGAAAGGAAGAAGGTAGAGGAGAATGAAGTTCTATAGGAAACAATGGATGAAACACTCAGGCACATGGAATGAGTTACCTTGATAGAAATAAAGTGTGATGCGATATATGCTATTAAGAAATAGCATATGGATTGGATCAAGGGTATTAGGAATCTCATTACTGCGAAGGTGGATGTCATGGAAGGGATGGTCTCAGGTATGGCCAACATCCTTAGAATTTTGAAAAGTGAAGCTAGAAACATGACTATGGATGAGTTAGATGGCATCGTTGTAGACATCCCTAATGAGACCAATGCAAAATTTAAGGAATGGTATGATTTTAAGGGAGAAATAAAAGTTAAATATCCAGAATTCATTTTACCAGAAGATGAAAAGGGTACATAATAACTTGTCTCACCATATTCTATAGTCCTTATTATTTCATTCATTTATCTTATATTCTTTGGAGCAACAAGGTGGCTACTCATTATCGGGGTGGTAATGTACTCTAGTGTTGGGTAAATTTTAATGGAATAAAATGGTCTAAGTATTGGGTGTGTGAATGTAGGGCACTGGAAGAGTGCACGACACTATGATAGGGTTGAAGTGCCCATGACCAAGACTTAGCCATTTTATGGATAATGGCTATTTTTGGAGATAGCGTACTGAGCATACAAAGAGATGAAGAATTGTGCTACATGAAATGGTATTTTGGGAACAAGTGACAACTGAGTGGCATGTATAGTTTAGGCTAATAATAGGATTTCTACTCATTGTTAGTTATAGGAAGTCTATTGTTAGAGCACTCACATATTGTGCATCCTATTGTAAAGACACATGACTACTATTAGCATGTGACCTATTTTAAGAATGGCCTGGGTGGTGAAGGGAAAGTCCCCACCCCATATATATGTATTTATTTGAATGGTTTTGGTGTGTGTGTCTGTGCACTCCTTATGAACCCACTATGGTAGACTTTATGTTGTTTAGTCTTTGTATGGCTTCAGACACTAGCACCCAACTAGGACAACAATGTCTAGGTAATCTCCTATCCCCATGGGTTCCCCTGACCCTATCTTAATACACTGGTACTCAATAATTGGTTGAATATTGATATTGATACTTTGACTGAATCTATTTCTTACTTATGGTAAATCTTGTTACCTTCTAGTTGTTAATTAAAAATTCAAACATAGGGAATCACATAAGATACATAGTTATGGTGTTCAAAATACATTGACCAAACAATACAAATTACTATTACTGACCATAAGCTTAGCATATCAAAAAGGACACCATAAAGCACTCCAAAGTCTATCCATAGAAACATCTGATCAGAGGGAAAAGGTACTACATACTCTACATACAAAACATAGGGATGGGAAGCACTCATTTTAGGATGAGTAATGTGCCAGTGCATTTAGCATATTTACAGTGAAATCTAGACTGGCTATGTAGTGCATCTTACACAAGGGAATCCTAGGGTACAAATTTTAGTGTCTACACATTTAGTCACAAGAACTACATGGAGTCTCAGATGTGATATGCATATTGCTCAGTCATCTTGTTATCACTCTTGCACCTATGACCTCCAGGTTCAGTCCAACACCTTCGTCCTCATCCCTCTGAGCACCTGATAGTGATTTGTGAGCTTGTGCAACTAAAATTATGTTTATGCAAGTTATCCATGCCTGATCATTCGGCGATCATAGTTCAAATTGATCTTGGTTGATGTCATTTAATAAGAATAATTGTGACACCTACTAATGTGACACAACTGAAACAAAATGGTACAAGATACCATTGTGTTAGTCATGGGCTACCATAGTATATGGCAGTCTAACCAGCACCCAGCCGACCCTCATCTAGTTAATGGGCTTACCCACGTCAATGATTTATTCCTAAGTTGATAAAATGTTATTATGAGAATCATTAGGTCCAAATTTCACTATCTTGTTCAACACTTTTCCTTGTCCGGTACTAGTTCTCATCTATACCTACTGTAAGATCAACTACAGGTATCTGAAGTTGGTCATCTCTTTCTTCATAAGGGTTTTTTATTTTTCATGTTTTTTTTTCTTAGTGATCTACATTGCATATGAGTTAGCAATTATACATCATTATTTACAAATACTTTTAGGCCATAATAGAATCTTCAATCAAGGGTCCTACTCTAGTTTTTTATGGTCCCCAACATTAAATTTTGTGAACCCGTTTAGTTCAAACCCTACCTTCTAGGAGACATGTAATCAAAATCTATCTCCTTCTTCTAAATTCATGGATCAATCTATCATATTGATTATGCTAAAATGTAATATACACTAGCCTAATCTAATGTAAGTTTCTAGCAAATAAATGAATATTGAAATAATACCCAAGCAAACTAAGATATAAAATATGAAACTCTAATGTGTGAAGAGGGTTAGAAGATCCATAGCAGATTTAAAAAGGTTGTTGGACTGTGTTGTAGTGGAGACCAACTGAACAAAGATGGAGCACCGTCACACAGAAGCATGGAAAAATGTAGATCTAGTATATTTGACTGATCTGGGGCTTTTGGAAAAGGATAGGGCCGCCCGTGGGCACCCTGGACTACGTATATGCTTGAAAGACCAAATTTTCAAGGTCACATGTTTTTTTCACTTGTTCACCTTTGATATCCTATAATTCATTGTATGATTGCCAAATGTCTCTGTAAATCTGAAATGATTGAATCACCTATAAAACCTCAAGAAAAACATCAAAACCTAAACAAGAAAGATGTAAATGAGGGGTCAGAGTGTCCTTAAGTTCCAAAATGATGGAATTATCACAGAGCAGTGCACTACATCTCATATCCAATGTAGTTTTTTGTGTTTGTGTGGAATTGTTCGGTAGTTTCTCTTGTTTCATTCACACGTGAAGTATAGAGAAAGTAACTACATGTAGAATTTAAACAATGTGTGCAAGGAAATAATAGACTCCCCTTATATGAAGTGTGATGCATATGACCTAGCCTTTTTCTTTTGTGATGGAGCTAGATGGGTGTAGCTATATATGCCTTTGATGGAAGCAGCCTTAGTTGGAGATAATAGATGTTTAGTTCTTGGTCCCTTATTATGATCACACAACTTTATATTTATATGATTCCCTTTCTTGAATTTTGTAACCAACCCTACAAAGGATGACTACCAACAAGATAAATGATCAATCAACTATAAAAGACCCAGAAAATGTGACCAAAGTACAAAGAGGACAAGAGCGCATAAAGGGGACAAGGGAACCTAACATTGGCATCTTGGTTGGGCACTTGTGTCTAGAATGAAAAATACCAAAAGGTAAAAATAAAGGTGGATAAATAAATGGGTTAATTAGTATTGTTATCTAAATTCCATGACCAAGAAGTTTCCTGCATTTCTTAATCCCATTCAAAGTTGAATCTTCACTAATGGAAAAGGGACTTAGCCAAAGAAAAAGAAAGCATAGCATGATCACAGACGATGCCAAGTGTCCAACCATCACAAATTCAAAATTCAAACGAAGGCATAAAGTCTCTGAAGCTCACATGGTTTCCATCTGGAGCTAACTACAAAGATCCCACCCAAAAATGGGTTTTGGCATTGTATATAGTGGGGTCCTTTACTCGCCCAAAGGAATGAAATGATGTGCTCACAGATGGTGCTAAGTGTCACCACAGTGCATTCCCAAAACCATGAAGGGAAGAACAAATCTTAAGGATACGTGGGCTTCCCACGTGGATCTGGTAAGAAATGGAATCTAGGTTCGAAGTAGGTCACAAAAGGTGACAATCCATGTATCACGTATGAGTGATTATGAGAATTATCTATAAGATTTAAATGCTCAAGATTTTTTTAAAAGATCAGAGGTGAAGGGTCATCTAGCTTTTCATTTCAGTAGCGAATTAATGCGTAGCCCCGTGTGAAGATTTCCAACCTGTGAAGACTCAAGTTATTCATCTACATTCAGAGGGTCATTTCAGTATAGTGACAAAATACACACCTTTTGAGTCATGAGGCCAGGAACCAATACACAAGGGATTGAAATATCTAGTTTTGTAATAAAGAGTCGAAGGGATGTTCCTCAAAAGGTAATTCCATATCAAAGGAGTTGGTTGTAGGATAGTTAAAGATGCTTTAAATAGACATGGCTCTCACCCTTTAAAAGGGGTAGATAATGAGAAAGTGTGAGAAAGATCTTGAGAAATATGTTCCTATCACTTCACTCCATTGATCATAACTAAAAGCAGTTGGAAAGGAGTAAAGGAGGGATTCTTATCTTCTCTTCCTCCGCATATATATATATATATATATATATATATATATATATATATATATATATATATGCAAAAGAGATAGGAAAAGAGTTAGAGATAGACCTAAGAGTCAGTCGGTTTTCTTCTGTCTTAAGCCCCTCTTTTATAAAAGACAGGGATCTAGAGCTCTAGCGTTCTTCCTAGATTTTGTAATAGAAATCTTTCTTCTTTTCTAATGTAATATTGTACACAATTATTTAAGTATTATATATGTCATGTGGTGCATACTGGTCATCATTTTCATATCTTTATTGTCTTTGATCACCTTTGTTTTCACGTAGAAACTGTGCATCTTCCAATGTTGTTATCTTTGAAGTTGTGCTTAAGTAGTTTGAGGTAGTATTCTCTATGGATATTTTCTGACCTGTGGTGTGATTTCAACCACCCCTTTTAGTCATTCACCATTTCCCTTTTTTAGACAGTTGCGGTCTCAATTGATCTCTTAGAATGTTTGTTTGGCACATCTCCCCCATTAAAATTCAAGTTTTATTTCATTTTTATAAACCTCATCTCACACTACAAAGAAGATCTAGCTTCCTTAAAATATAGAGGTCTCCTTAGGGTGCACATCCAACTAACCTAAGAATTCCCATGACTATAATGGTCCAATCTGCCAAGGATGATCATCAACAATTTTTCTTACACGCATGGTGGGATGACTTAGAGTGATATTTTATCAAGACATCAACTTTCTTTATTCTTGATAAAGTTCAAAATTCAATAAAGATAGTTGTGGATCACATCTAGTGACTCCAAATGGTTCAAAAAAGCCATTAAAAAGTCTTGTAGACCTCCCTCTCATACATTTCCTCTCATTTTTATTTCCACTTCTTCCATTTCTCTTCATCCTATGAATTCGTGTAATCATGACTTCATTACCACCAAAGGATTGTCCCCTTATCCATCTCCAAGCCACTCATTCCACCCTTCCCCTTTCTTTGAGAAGCTATAACCCTCACACCAACAAGAAATGGCTCTAAATCCAAAAGAAGAGGAGCATATGGTGAGAAGTGATATGGGCTTAGGAGGTTCATGCCACAAGATGAGAAGAAGAGAGGTTGCAGAAATTGCCTCTGTTTGTCCTCCCCACAAAGTAGCTCCAGTGGAAAAGTTTTTATCAATGGGCTTCATATTACAACATGAAGCCACATATGATGGAGAATTTACATAATCAAAAACCATCATAAAAAATCATAAAGCTTTTACATAGGAGGAAGAAGATAAGCTTGAGTTTTTATCAAATCTGGGGGTCTTCCTCGATGAAGAAGGGCCTGTAGAAATAAAAAACTTCACCACTTCATCAACCCCATAACAAAGGCATCCTTCCACTCACAGCAGCTCCCTTAGGGCTCTAGAAGAAATTATTATTGAGATATTTTTTCTTTCAATCTAAGATCCTGGATTCAGTGACAAAGATGATAAAAACAAGGAAAGGATAGGGATAAAACCCTTCAGAGAATCCTGCAAAAAAACTCCGTTCCAAAAAATGCAATCCAGAATAATGGGTAGAAGCAAAGAGTCAAACCAACCCCCTCTAAATAATGCTCCTCCTCAAGACCAAAGGGAAACTCAACACCAGTCATGCTCACTTCAGGGCATGAAGATAATTTTCAAGACCCTGAGAGTCAGCTACAACACCTCCAACCAAGAGAGGAACGTATAAAGGAGGTATTCATTTTGTTTACTGATACCATGGGTACAAGATTGAAAGGTAATTTTTCACTATTTTTAAAAGCCATATCAATAGCTGAATTAATTGTATGGCCATACTTCATAAGAAAAGGAATATATTTTTCCTTTCCTATTTCAAGTTTTGTTTATCTTATACCAAACCAATTATATTAGGAGTAGGAGTAGATTGCTTTCAACAAAATAAGTTCTTGCACACACTCTGCATGACTCATTTAAGGCATGTATGTTTTGTCTTTTTTATAGGCCCGCACTTATATTACTCTATTAAGGAGGCACTAAATCCTATGAAGGCTCCAGCTCGATGAAGAATTGACAGTTGGCTGAGGCAGTTGCAAGCTTCACTTTAAGAAAATGAAGAGAAACTACAATCAGTTAGAAGATTTTATTGGTTGTCTTTTCAATTTTATACTCTCACAAAAATAAATTATAGAGTTTTAATATGAGAGTAAGAAGGCACAAGAATCAGTCAGGGACTATGAAGGCTCCAAAAAGACAAAAATTTCTACGGGCCCATATTTGGAGTGGCTTCAAAGAATAGTTCCAAACCAAATTGATGGTGGGAGATTGTGGGTTCTTTCCATTTAGTAGGCTAATTTTCATAATGAGTCACCAGACTATTATCTAAATTCCATGGCTAGGAATTTTCGTGCATTTTTTAAGCCCATTCAGAGTTGAATCTTTGCCAATGGAAAAGGGACTTAGCCAAAAGACAAAGAAAGTAGAGCATGCTCACGGACGATGTTAGGTGTCTAACTATCACAAATTCAAAATTCAAAGGAGGGTGTAAAGTCTTGAAGCCCGTAGGGTTTCCATGTGGAGCTAACTACAAAGGTCCCACCCAAAAAGGGGTTTTGGCATTATATATAGTGGGGTATTTTACTCACTTAAAGGAATGAAATGGTGTGCTCACAAATGGTGCCAAGTGTCTGAAAAATGAATTCCCAAAACCCTAAAGGGAAGAAAAAGTCTTAAGGATGCATGGGCTTCGCACGTGGATCTGGAAAGAAATGGACTCCAGTTTCAAAGCAGATCATAAAAGGTGATAAGCCATGTATCACGTATGAGTGATTATGAGACTTATCTTTAAGATTTAAATGCTTAGGAATTTTTTTAAAAGATCAGAGGTGAAGGGTCATTCACCTTTTCATTTTAGTAGCGAATTAATGCATAGCCCCATGTGAAGAGTGCCAACCTGCGAAGATTCAAGTTATTCATTTGCATTCAAAAGGTTGTTTAAGTATAGTGACAAAATATGCGTTGTTTGAGTCATGAGGCCTAAACCAATGCAAAAGTGATCGAAATATCAGGTTATGTAATGAAGATCTGAAGGGATATTCCTCAAAAGGAAATTTCATATCAAAGGAGTCAGTTTCAAGAAAATTAAAGATACATTAAATAGACATGGCTCTCACCCTTTAAAAAGGGTAGATAATGGGAAAGTGTGAGAAAGATCTCAAGAAATTTGTTCCTGTCACTCCACTCCATTTATCATAATTAAAAGTAGTTAGAAAGGGGAAAAGTAGGGATTATTAACTTCTCTTCCTCCCCCTTTATATATTTTATGCAAAAGAGACAGAAAAAGAGTTAGAGATATATCTAAGAGTCAGTCAATTTTCTTCTTTGTCTCAAGTCCCTATTTTGTTAAAGATAGGGATCTGGAGGTCTAGCCTTCTTCCTGGGTTTTGTAATAAAAATATTACCTCTTTTATAATGTAATCCTATGCACAATTATTGGAGTAATATATATGTCTTGTGGTGCATACTATTCATCATTTGCATATCTTTATTGTCTTTGATCACCTTTACTTTCAAGTAGAAACTGTGCATCTTCCAATGTTGTTGTTATGTTTGAAGCTATGCTTAAGTAGTTTGACGTAGTGTTTTCTATGGATATTTTCTGACTTGTGGATCTGGAAAGAAATGGACTCCAGGTTCAAAGAAGATCATAAAAGGTGATAAGCCATGTATCACATATGAGTGATTATGAGACTTATCTTTAAGATTTAAATGCTTAGGAATTTTTTTAAAAGATCAAAGGTGAAGGGTCATTCACCTTCTCATTTTAGTAGTGAATTAATGCATAGCCCCATGTGAAGAGTGCCAACCTGCGAAGATTCAAGTTATTCATCTGCATTCAAAAGGTTGTTTAAGTATAGTGACAAAATATGCGTTGTTTGAGTCATGAGGCCTAAACCAATGCAAAAGTGATCGAAATATCAGGTTATGTAATGAAGATCTGAAGGGATATTCCTCAAAAGGAAATTTCATATCAAAGGAGTCAGTTTCAAGAAAGTTAAAGATACATTAAATAGACATGGCTCTCACCCTTTAAAAAGGGTAGATAATGGGAAAGTGTGAGAAAGATCTCAAGAAATTTGTTCCTGTCACTCCACTCCATTTATCATAATTAAAAGTAGTTAGAAAGGAGAAAAGGAGGGATTATTAACTTCTCTTCCTCCCCCTTTATATATTTTATGCAAAAGAGATAGAAAAAGAGTTAGAGATATATCTAAGAGTCAGTCGATTTTCTTCTTTGTCTCAAGTCCCTCTTTTGTTAAAGATAGGGATTTGGAGGTCTAGCCTTCTTCCTGGGTTTTGTAATAAAAATATTACCTCTTTTATAATGTAATCCTATGCACAATTATTGGAGTAATATATATGTCTTGTGGTGCATACTATTCATCATTTGCATATCTTTATTGTCTTTGATCACCTTTACTTTCAAGTAGAAACTGTGCATCTTCCAATGTTGTTGTTATGTTTGAAGCTGTGCTTAAGTAGTTTGACGTAGTGTTTTCTATGGATCTTTTCTAACTTGTGGTGTAATTTTGACCACCCTTTTCAGTCGTTCACCATTTTCCTTTTTCATATAATTGTGGTCTCGATTGATCTCTTAGAAGGTTCGTTTGGTGCATCTCCCCCGTTAAAATTGATGTTTTGTTTTGTATTTCTAAACCTCATCTCACACTTCAGAGAAGAACCAACTTCTTTAAAATGGAGGTCTCCTTAAGGTGCAAGTCCCACTACCTAAGGATTCCCATGACTTTGATGGTCCAATCTGCCAAGGATGATCATCAACAAGTAATTTTCTCACTTAGGAATCATGTAAATAGTAGTATGTGATCAAGACTAGATAATGACTCAAAGTGTGTGGTTTTGTGTCTAAAGTATCTCTAATCTATCTTTTCATTTACTTTTATTTCATATTTTTATGTTGTGGATGTGTTAATTTTGACAACTCTTACCTAACAACCTCTTGGATCATATACTATCTTGATTACAATCTAATTACAACCTTACTATCATTACTTTACAACTAAGAGTTATTTAAATGTCACTACCCTATCCTAGATATATGTTGTGAACCCTATACATCCTATAGAGTGTTAAGTAACACCTTGTTACTTTCATATGTTTATCAACCTAAAATCTAAGGTGTGAATAATGAGTGTTTTTTACTTTATTTTTTTAGTCTAGAATACCCACAAATAGAGAGATGAAATGAATTGTTATGGGAACACTATTTATTTGCATACAAAACTCATATTTAGGGACATAGGCACACCACATGTAAAAATTGAGTTACAAATTAGAAAGCCATAGGGAAAAATCAAACTTGAGAGGGTAAAAATGCTAGACTTTTATATTTATCTTAAGTGAACCTAAGTTGTACTTATTTCTAGATATCTAAATTTCACAAGCACATTGATAACACTATACACAACCCATTTATACAATTTCATATCATTTTCATATTGAAACATTGTATTTGGGGAAACTATGTTCATAAAATATAACCCTAATTCATTTATCTAACTTTAAATTTTTGTGTTTGATTTTATTTTATCATCAGATGATTTAGAACTATTGTATTCATTGTATTTATATTTTGAATTGTCATTTACATTGTAGTAATATACCATTATTATATTCAAACCTAATTTTACAATTACACTTTTAATTTAGTGTATATTGATTCTCTAAATGCACTCAAGTATTTATATACTTTTCAAATTATAATTAAGACCATATTGATGTGCAGGATGACACAAAATGTATGGGAATACCTAAAAAATTCAAGGAATTTAAAATCAAGGGAAGGGGACCATAAAGATAGTGACCATTTTTGTAATAGGTACAAAACTAGTCATTGCAAAACCACAAAAAATGGGGAGAAAATAAAAATCTAGAGAAAAGACAAAAAAAAAAACAAAGTAGATAGATAAACAAGCTCAAAGATATAAAAAAATTTAGAAAATAAAAAAATAAACAAGTTGAATGTTTAACAACATAAAAAAATGTGGAAAATATTTTCAGGAAATTTCATACCCTTTTGTTCATGTCCTCCTATTAGATGTTGGCATGTTGACTTCATGCCCTGGTCCCCCTCCATCTCCTAGAGAAAATTGGTCTCCTCCTCGGGCCTTGTAGCAAGCTATTTTAATCCATCCTTTGATCTGAAACCATCTCTTCAAAATGACAAGCTATCCTTATCCATCCCATAAACATAATTGATGTTGTTGTGGTAGTTCGGGAGCTATCTTTGATTGGAAAGCTCACAAGTTCCAAAACTATTCTCGAAGACATCAAGAAGTGGGATTGAAACAAATGGCCCCCTTACAACTCCTTTGAGGTTGTGACTCTTCCAAATTGATTTTTCCTTTTCACCTTTGGTATGAAATAATAATTCTCAAGGGAAATCCTCAATGTCCCTTGGTTCTTTGGGAGAAGAGGTTTCTATATGTGTAAATGGTCAACCAATTTCAAAACTTTCAATGAAACAATGATTGAAGCCCCCATCTAGGTTTGTCATTTGGGACTGCCACTAGAATTTGGGAGTGACCAATGATTAAAGGCATCAAAAAATCCTTCGGTACAATTATTACATTGAATTCTACATATAAAGCAAGATCCATGTTCATCCATGTCATATTATATGTCAATGCAGACATAAGTAAACCCTTCCTTCTTCTATATATTTAATTTCATCATTTGGTAGTTGGGTGCATCCTTTTGAATTTGAATTATTTCCTCAATCCTACTCCATATGTTAAAAAATGGGAAGTAGAGATTTTAATCTTACCCTCCAAACATGTATCTAAGGCTAATCCAACCTTTTCCAATAAACTAGAGCCAAACCTTACCTCTCCTTCTTCAAAAGGGAAAGCTTCATTAAAGCATGTTCCTGAGGTTCACACTTCAAATCCTTGTAAAATTTTTGACCCATATTATTTTCATCTTGAGGATGAGGAACTACCTTATGTTGTTTCTCCATCCTCTCCACTAGAAATACCTCATATTATTAACTTTGAGTCTGCTATCTCAGTGGCTCTTCCCTCCCTTGATCCTACCTTCTATAATTTGAATGCAGTTGCATATTTAAATACAACCTTGAATTTTAACCTTTCCAGGGATATCTTAGTCTCTAATAGGACTCTTGATGTAGTGACTCCCTTCATGTCTCTTTTATAGGCCCCAATTCAGGATACAACTCCATTTGTGTTGTCCTCATCTAAGAATATCGATATTACTTGTGAAGAACTAAGCCCATCTTGTACCCTCAGAAGAAACTCAAAGAAGTTGGACTTGGGTTGACAGAAGGAGGTAGAATCCACAACTCTACCAAGATGCATCTTGAGGTGGACTAATGTGTTAGACGATATTCAAGGTACTTTTTCCATTTCAGGGACAACGAAATTAAAAAAATGATACATGAAGATCCTCTCCTTGTATATTAGGGGACAAAATATCCCTCAAAAAATGAAAGCTCATAAATATATGCATCTAAAATTCAAACATGGTATTATTATGATAAAATAATCTAAGATAAAATATGATTCCATGGTCCCTAAGCTTTGGTCAAAAGCCTCCTTTGTGGAGTAGACTTCTAATGGAAACTTGAGAGGTCTTTTCACTCTTTGGGATCCCCATGTTCTTTTTAGAGAATGCATCTTTTAATCATCTTCATATGTTATTTTTCCTTACAAGAGATTGGATCTGACTTCGGTTGGATAGCTATCAATCTTTATGCTCCTAATTCTGAAGTGATCATGGATGGGGTTTTGACCAAACTCATGAAGCTTAAGAGAACTAATATCCCTTGGTTCATGCCATGTGACTTCAACACCCCTTTATTTCATTTTGATAAGTAATGTGGTGCCCTAACCAATTTCAATAGTATGGAGGTGTTCCTTGGTCTAGTAAATCAAGGTTATCTAGTAAACATTAATCTTAATGGGAACCACTTCACTTGTTCTGATAACATATTGGGGAACAACCACATTTAGATTAGGTTGGATAGAATGTTGTGATTTCATGAATGGATTGGACACTTCAGAGAATACTTCTTGCATTCTCTCCTAGGAATTTCCTCTGACCACTCTCCACTTCTTCTCACTACTTATAATGTCATGGATATTAAAAAAACACATGTCTTCTTTGAATTATCTTGGTTGCAAAACTATGATCTTCATGAACTCATCTCACTATGGTGGGTGGTGGAAATCAATGACTCTAATATGTTCAAGTTTTCCAAGAAGCTTGCTTTTGTAGAAATACATCTCAAGAAATGGAAGTTCAATTCCTTTTAGGACATCTAGACTCCGAAGATAAAAATTTCTTATGATCTTGTGGAGGTCTCTAAGACCATTTATGAACTGGGAAGATCCCCCTAACTTCATTCCAAATATCTAAAGATTACCTCATAGTAACATAAAATTCTACACAAGGAATATATTTACTCGAGGAAGTTCTTTAGATCTCTTTGGATTAAGAATGGTGACCTTAATACCAAATTATTTCACATCACTGCTCAAAAAGAAAAGATTTGGAATAAGATAAGGGAACTTTGAAGAAAATATGGAACCACTATCAGAAAGTATGAAGACATATCAACTGAAGTTGTGTCTTTCTACAATAGATTATTAGGCTTAGTTGAGGATACCCCTCTTGATTTGATGGAAGAAATTATTACATTCATCCCAAGATTAGTGACTATGGATATGAACTCGGCTCTTACCAGGCCTTTTGATCTACTAGAAGTCAAAACAATAGTCTTCAAGATGAATGGTGAGAAATCTCTAGGGTCGGATGGCTTTCCGGCTACTTTC
Source organism: Taxus chinensis (assembly GCA_019776745.2). Lineage (NCBI taxonomy): Eukaryota > Viridiplantae > Streptophyta > Pinopsida > Cupressales > Taxaceae > Taxus > Taxus chinensis. Next base: position 77,845,209 of record CM034147.1, on the reverse strand, counting down.
TTTCAAACTTACTGGGACATCATTAGCCATGATCCCTTGAATGTTATTAGCGAAGTCTATCACAATGATGCTCAGCTCAAGGAATGGAATTATACTTTTTTTACTCTTTCCCTTAAATCTTGGGATGCAAAGAGACTGATATATTTCAAACTAATTAGTCTCTACAACACTTCTTATAAAATCATCTCCAAGTTAGAAAATAGGATGAAAACCTATATCTCATCATTGGATTCTATGTAACAAAGTGGTTTTATTAAGGGAATAATGATATAAGGAGGAATCATCATTGTGTACAAATCCATTCAATTAACTCAAATTACCAATAAGGAAGACTTTTCCCTCAAATTGGATATGTAAAAAGCATTTGACAAAGTTATTTGGTCTTTTCTTCTGAAAGTGTTAGCTAAATCTAGCTTTAGTAAGAAATGGATAAAATGGGTAAAAACATATATTTCAAGTCCACACTTCTCCACAGTGGTTAATTATTTTTTGATGGGTTGTTTCCCAAGTCATCATGGTTTGAGGCAAGGTGACCCTCTCTCACCCTTTCTATTCATTCTTATGATTGAATCTCTTATTAGAGCCCTAAGTGCTCCTAATCACTCACATGTCATTTTAGGTCTCTTTACTACTGCTAGGCTTTCTGCTTCTACCAAAAATCAATTAATATATGACACTATTCTATTGGGTGCCTCCTTGGTTATGGAATCCAAAACCATTATGAATAACTTGAATTTTTATGAAGTAACCTCGTTCCAACTTATTAATTTTTTTAAAATATGCATCTCGTTCATCCAAACCTCCCCTAAAAGGAAGATCAAGCTAGATGGAATCTTTAAATGTCACATTGTTGACTTCCCTTCCTCATATCTAGTCCTGTATATTTTTAAGGGAATGAAAGTAAGGGGATTATGTAATTTAGTTTTGACAAATTTCACAAAAAATTAGTTGGATGGAAAGGATCCCTTATCAGCCAAGTTGGTAAGCTACAACTTGTAAAATCCACTCTCCAGAATCTTCCCATCTACTTCTTATTTCTACTAAATAGTTAGGACTCTATTTCTTCTAAGATTGAATAGATACAAAAGATATTTCTCTGGTCAATTTCACAAGAGAAATCTCACAACCATTTGGTTGTATGCGAGAAAGTTTGTAGACCCATTGTTATGGTTGGTCTGGGTCTCAAAGGATTAAATACATGAACCTAGATTTGTTAGATAAAATTGAATGGAATTTGACCTCAAGGGATTAGGAAGGCTAGTTCAGACCCTGTGTAACAAATATCATCCTAGTAATAGATATTACATCTCCAATACTCCCCTTACTAGGGTATCGACGATTTGGAATTCTATTTCTAGTTGTGATGAACTTCTGGTCAAAGGTTCAAAAGGGAATCTTATTAAAGGGGCTATCATCAACTTCTAGAAATATTGTTGGATTTTGGACCATCCATTGGCTATCGATCCTTCTTGGGATCCCATCAGATTTCATTTGGTTCACCAGAAAGGGATTTTAGTGGAAGGTGTTTCAATAAATAAGTTTTTTGAAACAGATAAGGTAAGAGGTTAGGAGGAATACTTGTAAAATCAAATGTCAAAGGTAGAATGCACATGTTGTTGAATTTTGATCGAATCTAATCATGGACATCTTCCATTTAGCTAGGAAGAACAACATGTAAGAAACAAAACAAGACCAAAAAATAGCATTAATAATATAGGTTAGTGAACTACCTAGCGAGTGCTAGATTGAGGAAGTGAGGTGCTTCCTAGAAGGTTGTCAATCCATTTTCAAATACAATTTAATGCAACAAATACCATAAAATAAGGAAATCCTACTATAGTTGTACAATTTAGGTATCTAGTTCTAATAAAATAAGTAAATATAATCTAACATGAAAAGTTTCAATTAGATCCAGAGGTTTTGTAGATTGTTCTAGGTTTTACAAGTCTAACAAAGGTCTAATAAAGGGCCTACAACTAATCAAGTGATGTTTGGGTTGGTTTTGGTTGAATTGAAGGCTTACTGGTTAGAGGGTATAAAATGACATAGAGACCGAGATCAGTCAAGTGACTGACACTGGTATAGGGGTGAAACTGACAACGGTAGGGTAAACTGATGTCACTAGGGGAAATGAGTAATAACTTAATAAATATGGCTTTTAGGCCTCTCTTTGATTACACATAGAGTGAGAAAGGTGTATTTTGGCTTGTAATATAACTAAGAAGACTCGAGAACACATAGGGAGAGGTTATGAAAGGTGGAAACGATTGAAATGGTTGTGTTGGTGGATTGGTGGGAAGATGGAGAGTCTGAGTAACAACAAAATTTGAAATACTGAAAGAAAATAAAAGATCTACAGTAAAGTAAGCATAAATGATTAAAATCACATTACTTACTTATTGCTATGAAGATCTCATAACCGAGGGTGGCTATAGATTTATTTGTGATGTGATGGCTAGTTTAATGTCGTGACAATGTAACCCGTGTGTCCCTGTAGATATTCTAATGATTTGGAAGAGAACTTGTTGCATGTGTTGCACTCTAGTGGTATGTAGATGTCATTTATATGAAGGAATGGCTCTGATATCCTTGATTGATTGTAATAGGACTCCCAAAATTGAATGACCAACCCATGTAAAAAATTATAAAATTGTATATAAAGGAACTGATGGAAGTTTAGGTGACCGATGTCCACTGAGGATAAACCGGCATTGGTTAGGGTGAATTAGTCCAAGTTACCAAAAATAGCCTGATCTTTATTATTTTTGGTGTGATTTTGATTACTAATTTGGGTCTCAAGTGAGGATTGGCACTTAGATAAGTGGGATTCTTGTTGGAGAAGGGATATGACTTTAATTTTAGGGTTATACTAAGTCCTAGTTAGTTGGGATAAGTAGGGACCTATTCTTAATTAATTAATATGATAAAAATAATTCCATGGTGAGGCATCTAGGTGATGTGTAAATTAACTTAATTAAAGTAATTAAATTAATTAATAATGTGAGGATGAACATTAATTCAATTGTAAGTAATTAAATTAATATGAATGCAGGGCAAGGGGTCATGCTTAGGTGAATATGTTATGTTAATTAATTAAAGGGGACAAAAGAGAGTATAACCAAAATTTGGTGTCTACATTTTCCCCTTTTTCGCATAGCTTGTATTGATAAGTGATGCTGACAAAAACACGAAGTCATTGTCTCATGTATGAGTAAATATTAGGTTGCCCCAAGTATGGGTGGAGGTGATCCCCCTCAAACCAAAAACTGATGAGGTGTTAAACTGAATCAGTGAGTTCTTTGATAAATAGCTAAAGGATGAAAACAAGGGTAGGTGGGTTATAGGTAAGGGTAATGTCAGGTCACATAATACGTAATGGCAGTTTAATACATGCACACATATAGATTGTGATAAGGTACTGAGTTGAAGAGCTTGTAAACTCTACTTCGTCAACGGTCAATAGGTTTATCCAAACAAGGCTAAAGTGGTTCAGGTATCCAAGGTATAGGATATGGTCTAGAAACACAACTAGGAAAGGTGCAGGAAAGGGAAATAGGGTTTATTCTAGAGCACCAAAGGTATGGTCGTGATAAACAACACGATATTATACAAGGTGAGGTCATCAAGCTAAACAACATGAGTAACATCATCACAAGGTATAACGAGTACACTAATTTGAGTGTTACAATGGGTGAGGTTGGGTAGAGTGACTTAGGAAAGGTCGTAGGTAAAGTTGTGTTAGGGGAAAAATGTGCCCCAGCTGAGAGTGAGGTTGGGTAGTAGGTAATAAGGTATGTAGGTAGAGTGATAAGGTTGGATTCAAACTTAGGTTACGCGTTATGGGTTTCTGGAAATAAGTTGTGGTGAGAAATGATGCATAGGGGTCAATCAGGCTAACTGATATCAGTTTTACAGAACCAATGTTAGTCAAGGGAAACCGATTGGGGCACACTAGGGAACATGACTGATGTCAACATGCTAAAGTGACATTTTTCAAGTCAAGGGTAGGGTAAAAAGTAAAAAATCCGTATATTATGAATTCATTTTAACCTTTCAATGTTGTTAAAATGACAGAGAAAAGTGTGTGTGTGCATTTTTCATGGAGAAAAGGAAAAAGTACTATGTTCAGCTGACTTGGTGTGTAATTATCTACTAATTGGATTCAATATGCAAGGCCCCCAAGATCAATAAAATCTAGGTGATTGGTTGAGAGCATAGAGTCATGGCAGTGGCATGAGGAGGCACAACAGGGGCCTAGGAACCCATTATGGAGATTCTAACATGACAATGGCAGCGTGTAGAGGTAGGATTCAATTCTCAATATTTGTTTTAAATGAAGATTTGAGGTAAAAATGAAGAAAGGGGCTTTTGAATGTGGAATTTGAAATGGTAAGTAAAAATTATTGAAATTGGGATGGGGAGGGTGAAATGTAGGTTGAATAGGTAGTAAAATGGAAATGGTTGGGATTGGGGTGGGTTTTGCATAGGAATTAGGCTATTTTTTGTTGATTTTGGCAAAAAAGGGGGCATCAGGTCTTAGCCTTAGGGCAGAATGAGTGACTAACATTGGTCGAGGTTTGGCTAGCATCGGTGGGCTAGCTGGTGTCAATGAGTTTAAGGATAACTAGTTTTTTTCATTGTGAAATGTGACCAAGACCTGAAAATGTAGTTTTTAGGTGACAATAATATTGAAGAATGGAGGGGTAGGATAAATGGTGAAGTTATAGGGTAGGGGTAAATGGATAAGTGAATAAAATGATAAATTTAGGTAGGGTTTGGGTTGAGTGTAGTCATAAATGGTAGTGGTTGAGGTGTAAGTTGTGTCAAAATTATGAAGGAAGGTAATTGAATAAGTGAAAATGTTTAATGAAAGGTACGCAAAAAGAAGAAAGGCATGGTGGGAAATAATAGATGTGGATTAGGCATAGGGAGAATGAAAATTATGGGCATGGGTGGATGACTAATGAAATATGAATGTGGGTTAATGATGTAGGCACGATAACAACTCACAATGTAGGATAGACAACCACTATTGGAAGAGATTAGGCCCACCATCATAGAGGAGGATTGGGAACACATCAGAGATGTCGATCTCCATTTGATTAGGCAATATAAGAGAATCATTCGAGATCATAATATGTTGTTATCTCTCATCGATAGATGATATTATACGACCAATACCTTCCATTTACCAACTGGGGAAATGATGATCACCTTAGAGGACATATACAAGATTTTGAGGTTGCCCATTAGAGGGGCATATTTTTATCAGATTAGAGTCGATGATGCACTGAAGCCTATGGGTATAATGTTTGGTGATGATGTGGAAAAGTTGACATACCATAGTGTGAGTTTTAAATATGGAGAGATGTATGTTGCACATCCTGATGAAACACGCTTGGCAGTATTGATGATGATTGCGATAAACTGTTTTGCACTTTTAGATTCAAAGGGAGGGAGATTTCTGTTATATTTGATGGGTGTGCTAAAGGATATGGTAGAGCAATGGGTATGGTTTTCATGAGTGCCTGCATTTTTGGCATAGCTTTATAGAGAGCTATGGGCATAGTAGTAGATACATAGATTTCAAGTATGTTATACCTTATTTTTACATTTTTGGGCATATGACCATATAGTTTTCCTACGACCACCCAGAATGTCAAGGTAGGATTAGTTCAAAGGAGTGTTTAGAGTTGGGTTTAGGTAGTTGGTAATAATTGGGTCCCACCCTAGAGTAGCTAAGGCTGCTAGGGATGTTACATATTACAGGTGACTACTGGATGGTATATTAGTAGTAGATATATTGTGGATACCATATATCAAGTTACCTTCTTACAAGGATCTGACAACTAAGTTGGATGGTTTATAGCTAGTCAAGTGGATAGAGACCCAATCAACATGATATGGTCCTCATGAAATGAGTCTGACGACAATTCAGGCTTCAAAAGGATGTGCCTCCACGTTTTCCATTATACCACAAGGACTATATGGAGAGACCATTATCTCCACCACATTCGATAGATCCAGCTGAGCAAGAGGAGAGAGTATCAGATAGAAGGATCAATGACATAGGTACCACTGATGGCTAGAGGCACTGGTGGATAACCCAGCTAGAGGTGGTACCTCCAAGACAAGGGAAACATGATTTAGCTACTATTATAGTTGCTAGATATGCACTACATGGGAAGGTGGATTCCTTATAGGCACATATTATAGGGTTATAGGGGTAGATGATAGGGTCACGGGCACAAGTGACTATTTTACAGTCATAGGTGATGACCTTACATGCCCAAGTAACATAGGCACAGGTGCTCACACATGGTGGATATGATGGTGGGGGGAAAGCAGTGACATTACATGCATAGGTTTCCACTCTATATGCCTAACTAGCTGCAGCCCAAGGATAGATTCTTGTACGTGTAGTCAGAAGGGATGGTGCATAGGTAGCAGGGCTACATGCACAGATTAAATATTTACAAGGTCAATTGGTAGCTACGTAGGCACAGGTTATGACCTTACAGGCCCTAGTAGTTACAAAGGTAGCAACACATGCACTGAGATAGGGTGTTGTAGTACATGTACTAGCACCAAGATAGGGTCTCATAGTATAGGATGGAGGACAAGGGGCTTTATTGTTGGGAAAGAGTTCATAGGTTGTAGCTAGGTTGATCGAGCCACCCCATATTGTATCGATGGCGAGGTTCAAGGATGCCCTGAACAAGGGTTGCTATTAACAAGATCATTTAACCATAGTAGGCATTGATGTTCCATCATATGCTGAGCACAAGGCCCAACAGGTAGTTAGTGAGAGGACCAGGTCCAAAAATCATAGCTCAGGTAGCACATGGGCTCATCGGCCCCAGAGATAGGGTTAGGGTGAGGTTACCATCTCTCACAGACTGAGCCTAGATGATGGCAAGGATTAGGAGATGGAGGGAAAACATGCACAAATAGAGGGTGGATAGATGTTTGTAGGGAGATTTATAGGGAGAGAGAAGGAGACATGTGACATTGTAGAGGAGGGTCTCAAGTGGAGTTGATTGATCATGGCATGTGATATTGTATGATGATTTTGATTTTGGTATATATACCATCCTAAATGTCGAATATTTTGCGAGATTGTATATGAGATTTTTTGAGACACTTTTTTTTATCCATATGTATTGATACACAAACATTCCCATTTATATAGTTAATGATGATTATTGGGCTAATGATGTACTTGTTTTAATTTCCATTTTTATTGATTATTATGGAAACTAGGTGAGTTAGGCATGACTGAGTTGAGGTCATGTAGGCATGATGGAGTCAGGTATAGGTATGATGGAGTCAAGTGTAGGCATAATGGAATTAGGTGTAGGCATGGTTAACTCAGGTATAGGCATGATTAAGTCAGGCGTAGGCTTGATTGAGTAAAGGAAAGTCCAAGTTACTGATTTTATGGAAATAATGTGTTGTATGTATGTTGTTTTTATATTTCTAAGTAATTGATATCATGGAAATGTTAAATGATGTAGGTAGAATATGGTTTAGGTTATAAAATGGTAGGTATGATGAAACAATGTATGTTTTTATGATATATTAATTTCCAAGTTATTGTGTAAATGAAACTAACTAATTTTGGATGTGAATGTAAAGGGGGAAAATTGGTTAGGGGTAAAAGTGGTCGAGTTAACTTCATAGGGGCCCCATGCACTCAGAGAGCTACCTACATAGCCCCAGTGGAAAGGGGAATTAGGTCGATGTAGTTCTCCTATAAGTTAGGGAAGAATACGATGAGATAGATGAATGGGTTGGTAGGATTTAGGCATGATTGATTCTAGGTTGAATAGGTATGGTTGAGTGTAGGTAAATTACGCATGGGTGAGTCTAGGTCAGTTAGGCATGGTTGAGTCTAGGTTGAATAGGCATGGTTGAGTCTAGTTTGAATAGGCATAGTTGAGTGTAGGTCAGCTAGGCATGGTTAAGTCTAGGTTGAAGGGAGAGAAATCCCAAAATGTATGTTTCGAAGGTATAACCCTACATATTAGGATAAATAAGTATGAAAAGAGATGAATGGTAAAAGTGGTGGAATGCTCCAAAAGCATCAAGGACCATAATGAGCCTACCAAGGATGGGTTGATGGACTTAAACCCCTAAAGGTAATGCATGATCGACTATTCTAAGGGTGAAGAAAGCTACATGATCATGAAATGTCACATTTGTGGCATGTCCCTTGAGTATGTATAAAATAAGAAAGAAAGGAAGATGAGGTGAAATAGGTTGTTTAGTGTAACCTTGTTGTGAGACAGTATGTCTCTTCTATAAGATACCCAAAACCAAAATAGGCAAGTCTATGACAAAAAAGTTGTACTTCTCTTGATTTTTTGTATTTTCTTTTTGCTTTTGTTTGATATACTGATCGATGCGAGAAGTCTATGTGGGATAAATATAATGACTCCTTAAGGTCTTCATGAAGTTGATCGATGCGGGAAGCTTTAGAATATTTAATTTTTTAAAAAGAAATAGTATTCCTTTTGCATAAACTACGTACAGTATGGCTAGCTTTGTATATATTTGCTTTGAGGGAGCATTCTACTTATAGTAGCAAGATTGAAAGATAGATGTTGCTTTTGAGGGAGTTTTCTATTTACTAGAAGTTTGACTCAAGGTGTAGATACCAATTTTTGGTCACATTCCCCTTGGTCACCTTCAATTATCTAACATAACACATTTAACTAATCATGATTCCTTTACCCCATATTAATATTCCTCCTCAAATTATTAATTAATTTAATTATTTTAGTTAAGTTAATTCCATCCTCACACATCCACCTCATCATGACACCTCACCCTGGACCCATTCCAAGGGTATTTAACTCACAGTGACCAAGTCATCACTCTCAGCACTGAGTCATCACTCTGAGTGTTGAGTCACTACTTGACCTAAGTAACTAAGAATTCTTCCTAAACCTAGCTATACTTCTTCTAAGATCTTCCTACCATCTCTCACATGAACTCTACTTCCCTCAAAGGACCCAACAAGGAAAACATGCCAAATCTGGGAAGATCTGCCCATATTTTTGTAAATAAGACTATTTCACCCTAACCAATGATGGTTTATCCTCAACTGACATCGGTCACCTAAATTGCCATTGGTTCCTTTATATATAATTTTATAACCCTTTATCCAGGTTAGTCATTTTGAGTTTTGAGAGTGCTATTGCAATAAAACAAAGATCTCAGAGCCATTTCTTCATCCAAATGATGTCTACACACCACCAAAGAGAAACATAGGCCAATAATTCCCTTCCATATCATTAGAGAATTCACAAGAACACACCGGTCATACTATCTTGGCACTAAACTAGCTACAACCTCACCAATCAATCAACAACCTCTATCCAACCATGATATCTTCATAGAAGCAAGTAAGTAACATGATATTAATAATTTTTGCTTCATTTATTGAAGATCTCTTTCCTCCATTATTTTAAATTTCTACTGTTATCTGAATATCTCCATCTTTTCACCAACCCACTGACCCAACCAGTTAAGGCCCTTTAACCATTTGTGACATCTCTCTTTGTATTCTTGATTCTTATCAATTATATTACAAACTTAACCACACCCTTCTCACTCTCTGTGCAATCACAGAGAATCCTAAAAAACATTTTTATTAAGTTAATGCCAATTTCCCCTACTGATGGCGGTTTACCCTACCGCTATCGGTTTCATCCCTAAACCGACATCGGTCACCTGACTGATATCGATCTCTATGTCAATTTATATTCTTAGTACAACAAGCTTTCCACTTACCCAAAACCAACCTAGACCTCAACTAATCAACCCTAGACCCTTACCAGACCTATCTGACCTGAAAACACCTCGCTTATAATTAGATTTAGTGTTATTTTGATATCTAGCATAAAATATAGTGTATTCTGTGTATGAGAAAACTAAATCATTACATTGTAATATAACCTATTTATTTAATTTTCCTACTCACATTAAATTGTTATTAAACACTGAATTGACAGCCTCTCTAAGAAGCCCCGCACTTCCTAGATCTAGCATATGCTAGGAAATCCATTGTCATATGCTATTTAATACTATTTTATGGTCTTGATTTGCATCTATAAGTAGTCCTTCCCAAATAAAAATTACTTCTCTATGATTAGTTTGGATAACGTCAACAACGCGCACTTTCTACCTTCCACCTTCACCTCACATGTATTCCTCCTTAACCATTTACCTTCTATCTGTTTCATCCTAGAAAACGTAAAACTTGTTGGTGAAACATAAAGAGTTCATACCATATATTACTTTTGAACATCTTTCAACTTTTGGGTCATATACAAGACTATATAGGAGTATAGGTTTCCTTTATGAATGTAAAACCACAACATGCAATGATTAACTATGTAAGAGGTGTTTTAAGTGATGAATGACCATGTGATTCCATCCTGACAAGAAAAAAATTTATCCGTGAGAACCATGCCATGAGTAGATCTGTGGTACTCATATTTTAGATAAGGTTGAAAGGTGACGGATAATCACACAATTCCTATTTAGTCATTAGTCCACAAAAGAGGTAAATAAAAGGGAGGGGTACTCAATGGATGATTTTGTAATAGAAAAATGGTGATGTAGTACTTGATTCAAAAATAGAATGGTCAAAGATGCAAGGTATTGAGGGGATCAGGTTCGGGTTTACCTTTAAGTGAAGATAACTTATAATTCCCTGAATCATAGGCATGAGTAACAATATAGGGTCTAAGCCAATTAGGAGAAAATTTCCCCTGTTTACTTTTATCTACTTTTGTTACATGTTGATTTTCCTTCAAGACAAGGTCACTAACCTTGAAGGTTTGTTATTGGACATGTTTTGGTATATTTTAAGGTGATCAAGAGCAGTTAGACGATGCTCATCTAATAACTCAAATTACTCCAAATGGTCTTGGTGAAAATCGTCATCGTTGAGCATATATTTGAGTGAGATATGAAGAGATGGAATTTGGACTTCGAGAGGCAAAACAACCTCTTTACCATATACCAAAGAGAAAGGTGTGGTAGTGGTGTAGGTACAAATACTATTTCAGTAAGGCCATAAGGTGAAAGGATTGTGCATGTGCCAATCCTTATAAGTATTGTCAACGAATTTCATAATAATTTTGTTTAGGGTTTTGTTGGTTGATTTGACTTGGCCATTTGTTTGAGGATAATAAGGTTAAAAGAAACTAAGTTGAATGTTGAAGGCATCACAGAGTTCCCATAGGGTTTTTTTTTAATTGTTTTATGTTATCAGTGATGAGGAACACCAAAACAATAAATGTTGTGATGGTTCAGGAATTCATATATTTTCCTAGATTTTGTATAAATGATAGGTACACATTTCACCCATTTAATGTAATATTCAGTAGTGGTAATAATTGATTGATAAAGTTGGGAAGAATGAGGGTTAGTCTCTTTGAAAAGATCCAAATCCCATTGAGATAAATTCCAAATGTCTCATGTGACTTATAAGGCGTGACTAGGGGTGTGATGAAAATTAGCATGTTGTTGACATTTCATACAACAGTTGACATGGTCACAACAGTCTTTGTTTAGGGTTGGCCAGTAATAGCCAAGGCGAAGGATGCATTTAGTGAAAATGAAGCCATTGAAATGACCTCCACAAATCGCTTCATGAAATTCTTTGATGGTGTATGGGATTTCAAAACTTATAAGGCATTGTAAGAGGATACCGTAAAAGCCATGTTAATAGATAAGAACACATATGATGAAATAGTGAGAGACTTTTGAGGAAGGCTTGTTGTCCATACCAAGTAAGATCTAGAGGTAGAACTGAAAGGGAAAGGTAGTTAGCAAACTAATTATACCAAAGGTAACATGGGTCAGTTTAAATGTTTCCTACAAAGTTAACGTCTTGGAGTAGATAAGAATGTGATTGTAACCTTTTTACTATGAAAAATATTTTTGAGTCAGAGGGTAATTGAGAAGCAAGACAAGAGATGATATCAATGAATTTCTTCAAGAAAATGATAGACATACCTTGAATCAATTCCAATGGTCCAAGGTATACCTTTGATTGATAGTGGTACAATCATTTAATTAAGTCTATATCAACTTTGTTGCATTGTAAGTGTTGGTGCCATTTTTGAGCTTGCACCATGTTGCCCTAAATTTTCAAATATGTATTAGCTCAAAAAATTTTAACCTTTGAATTGATGGTCTAAAATTCTTCCCCTCCAGTTGAAATGCTTTAAAAATGCTCACAAACTTGTTGTTTTTCCCTAATTTGAAAGAATAATCCAAGTTTTCCCTTTTTTGTGCCCTAGTTTTTCCAATTTTGTGGGCTATGTCATTTTTCCCTTTGCCAGATCATGGAAAAATCAAAATTGATCAAATCATACTTGTGTGCAATTGAAAATCCAATCCCAAGGTCGAAAATGTTCAGAAATCATGCTTCAGTTGATTTAAAATCAAAAAATCTATGCCATCCTTGGTGAAAAAATTGAATTCTAGGGCATCCTTGGAATTTTTTACATTTTGACAGTTAGACAGGCATCATTTGCCTATCAAATTCATCCTTAGAAGGTATTAGAAATTTCGCAGCTTCTAATTGGCTGACGAAAAGTGGGGAAGTGTTGTAACTTTTCATTTTTTGCCTTTTTGACAAATGGGGCATTTTCGGGCCCAGGGACCCGTTTTTTCCAAATTTGCCTACATGTGGCATGTTTTGATTGGCAGGGGGATGGTGGGTGGTCAGATTCCCTTAAGGTTTTTAGACCTTATTTTGCAAAAATGTTAAAGTCAAAAAATGGTCCGAAGCCCCATAGCCAATCGGGAGTGGACACGTGTCCTAAAAGACCAAAAAGGGAGGAGTGGGCCGAATGGGGGACTTAGAGTTTTTTAGCTCTATTTTTTGAAAGTTTCAAAATCATTTCTATCCCCGCTCCAATCAGAGGAGGACACGTGGCATCAATTTTAGGTTGGATGGCATGCTGGTGGAGGCAAAAGGGAATTGTTTCCCTTTTGCAAAAAAGGCTTAAAATTAAAATTTTGGAGCATGGCCCCATGGCCAATCACAGGTGGACACGTGTCCAATAGGATCAGAGGGAAGGAGGATGGAGTGGAAATAGGGAAAATTTTATTTTTCACAAATAGGTATGGCAATTTATCTTTGTAAGCGGGCCATGAGTGAGGGTAGGCAAATTAGGGCGCCGTAACTATGAGGAATTTTTCCCTTTTTCACTAAAAGTCTTAAAATAAAAATTTAAGCCATGGGCCAACAAGCAAATCATCGAGCGACACGTGGCAGAGGACAAGGTGGGTCGGCAGGGCACCGATAGAGGTAGGAGGGAATTTTTTCCCTTTTGCAAAAAAGGGCTCAGAATCAAAATTTGGAGCGTTGGCCCGCAACGAATCACAAGGAGACACGTGGCGAGGGAGAAATCAGAGGTGCGGGCCCATGGGGAAAAAAGTGAAAATTTTCCAATTTTCCAAAAAAGGTCAAAATGTGCATAATTGAAGCGCGATCCCAATGGGACCCACCATGTGCCACGTGTCAGCTCCAAAATTCAAAGGTGGAGGGGTGGGGGAAAAAGTCAAATTTTTCCATTTTTTCCAAAAGATTGAAAAGTCAAAAAAATGAGCCCGAATTTGTTTCCAATCATTTTTTGCCACGTGTCTGGCCTTATCCAAAAAATTAAAAAGGTAACTCAAGCTTATTTCTAAGTCCGCATCTTCCACGTGGAGGGCCAGGATTAAAAGATGGATAAGATCGACGGTTGTTGTGCATCCATTTGTTTTGACCACCATGGGAGCTCCAGGAAGCTTGGAATCATGATTTTTGCATCAAAATTCATCAAATTTATAGTGATTTTGTGTCGTCTTGGCCTTCTAGGATCATTGGCATCACTTTCATGGCTTATTTTTTTGATTTGAGGTGTTTTTGAAATAATTTTTTCCCTAGCCCGAGTAAAAAACGTGAAATGAAAAAATCAAAAGTTGCAGAGGTAATTTGAAAAGGTAAAAAGGTGAAAATGATGAGTAAAAGGTGTTTGCATGCCTCAATGATGAAAAACATGCCTCCAGGATGGATAATGATCCAGATATTTGTAATGATTTAATCTTTTTGGGCACACCTGGCAACCTGCGAATGTTTTTCTGTTTGATGTCATTTTCATTGAATCATGAGGATTGTTTTGTAACAAACTTGATCCCATGGCATATTCTTTTCTTGGGAAAGAAGGATCCAATGTGGCATAAGGTATATAATGCATTTTGGAGAAATTGTAAAAGGGGGTTGGGAAGTTAAAAATCATGAGAAAATTCTAAGAGAAAGCTCATTTTCTGAGAAACCCACCAAAGAACTAGAATAATTTCTTCTGTGTTGGATCTTCATGTATGTGAGTTGGTTACAAGTGTATAGCCATCACACAGCTCTAAGATTGTTCATGAAACTCTCCCCTGCTGATGAATCTAACAAGCTTTTGAGTTAATCTATGTTTTTCTGGGCAATATGATGTCTGTTATCATTTTTAAATGCCTGTAAATAGTTTTCATTGTTCTTGTTGCAATCTTGCATTGAAAGTCTTTAGAAATCACACAGGATCTCCATTTCTTGTTGATAGTTTAGTGGCATTTGCAATCTCATGTTCAGAAGAGCCTTCATCTGATAAAGAGATAAACAAATTTAAAATCACTTTACCTTCCTTGACTACAGAGATTGCTTGTAAGCCTTTGGGGGTACCTTAGGCATGGTTTGATCAAGGATTTTTGTGTTTAATTGAGTTCTTTACTTCAATATTTTGTGGTGAATTCTCAAATATTGTGTGAAGAGTGCAACCTGGGCTTCCATTTATGCCTCTTCTGGTTGAAAGAATATCTTGATTATTTGAAGCATTTTATCTGATAGTTGTTCAAGTATTGTAGAGGTTGTCAAAGATCTGATATATCCCAGTTTGTCTTGTCAACACCCCACCAAAAAATTCATTCAAACAAACTAATCCTACCCATACTACCCCTACATTGTCGTGTGTGTCAAAAAAAGAATCTAACCCATCTTAAAAAATGCACAAGGAAAATCAGGATTATACAATGTCTTCAGTAACCCTTGCCTTGCATTGAAAATATCTCCATGATCTGGGAGTGACAACTTGTGAAAGTCATATTTGGAGTGTTGATCATATTTTCCCAAGGCCTTTTCATACTATTTGCATAAATTGAGGGATATCTTCATCTCCTTCACCATTTGGGGGTTACAATATAGGTTCTCTTACCTTGGTTGAAAGGCACAACCTAAAATAGTGAGGGTCAGATCAAATCCTTTCAAAGTGCTATCCATCTCTCCACAAATCTGAGTGCCAGTTAGATCACATCCCCAGCTACAAAATGACACACATCATGATCTATCTAACTTCAAGCTTCATGCCATATCTCTGATGCTGCTCAGACTGAAAAGGAGAACAAATTTGGGTACCAACACCTTCTGGTGCCGTTGTCGGGGACTTCTTGGAATTTCTTGGTGTTTGTGGATTGTTTGAAGAGTTTGAACATTTGTGTATTCAAGTATTTGAGCTGCTACATTGTTAAAATATCATTTTATGCTTCAGATCTGCAAGTTTTAAACAAGGGTTTCAAGTTTTGTCTACCCTTTTTCCATTTCCTAGTAGTTCATACACTTTGGGTGCATTGTGATTGATTGATTTAAGAAGAAGAAGGTCTGATTTATAAGGCTTTGCAAAGTTTTAGTGCTAGCAAACATTTGACAGATTATTTTAGTGCATTCTTGCACAACTAAGGTGAAATTCCTTAGTGGCGACTCCATGCTGATTTGATCTTGAAAATACCAGTTGTCTTACCTTTCTATCATTTATTTTTGTGTTGTTAATCTCTGCAAAACTGGAAGGAAGAAGATCTCTCTTCCTTAAAGACTCTGCTAAGAAATTGTTTTCAGATTCAAGGAACTCAGAGTTGGAAGGGAGAAGAGTTTGGAAAGTTGTTAAAGGTCAGACATCAGGAAAAGATATATCCATTGGTGAGAGAGATCAGCCTTTGGTAGAAGATTATCATTCTTCTTCAAGTGATTCTGATTCAAGCAATCCTCTCATAAACTTGTTTGCCTCAGCTAGTGAAGGTCCTTCTACTGTACCTGGTAAGTTCCTTCTCCAATCTGCACCTCTGTGTTTTAATCCAAATAAAACTTTCTAAGAAAGTCAGCACTTAGAGAATACCAGTCTTGTGAATCACATTCTTGAGTCCCAAAGACCTTGCACTCCTCATCAACTTGTTTCACCTCCAAGATCACCTCCACCAAACAATATGGCTCAGCCTAGACCTCCATTTGTTGTTAACACCTTTGGTCCTATAAATTTTAGAGGAATGGATGGTTACCCAAATGTTGTCCCACAAGATGTCAGAAATAGGTTGCCAAAATTCCAGGGTAATAATGCAATTACTGGTGATCAGCATCTCAAACTTTTTGTTAATATGATGGAAGATTTTGAGATAGAGTTTGAGGATGTGTATGTCAAATTGTTTATTCATACACTAGAAGAGGATGCTAGGGATTGGTACAAGGCTCTACCTGATAATTCTATTGATTCTTGGACTGAAATGAAGAATGCATTTAGGTTGCAATATGGTGACAAGACTGATCCTAGATTTCTCTTGTCTGAATTTGAGAATATCAAGAAGAACCCTAATGAATTAGTTCATGACTTCAACACAAGGTTTAATAAAACTTTGAGAAGGCTTCCTGTTAGTTTGAAGCCTTGTGATGAATCTTGTTTAATCAAATATGCAGATGCATTTGATAAAAAGGCAGCCTATTACCTAAGAGACAAGAACCCTACAAATCTAAGACAAGCTTTCACCATGGCACTTCAAATTGAGAACAATATCAAAGCAATTGGGAAACCTCTCAAGAGAGATGGTGTAAAATTGATAAACCCTGAAAAACCTCAAGCTAGCAAAGGTGCTGATTTAGAAGAGGTTGTGAAAACTTTGGCAGGGGCTGTCAAAGAAATCTCATACAAGTTGGCAAGAGCTGAGAAGGGAATTGGGAAGACTTCACAAGGTCAGCCTAGGCAGCAAGCACAAGATAGATTTGGAAATCACCATAGGAATGAGCAGAGGTTTGATGACAAAGGTAAAGGGCCTATTGGATCTACAAATAGACATCCTCAAGCACGTGAAGGAAGAGTGTTGCCTGATCCCTTAACTGCTAGGGTTGTTGTTGTTGAAGAGGTTGCTGATATTGATTGGTGTGATAGGTGTCTTCTACCCCATCCTCCATGTGAAGTGGACCAGCAAGAAGGTGAAGCTAATAATGATGATGGTACTGATGATGATATTTGCATGATGGGATGTTCTTCAAGCTCACAAGGAGGAGCAACATCTACTGAAGTAATAAGTGCTAGGACAGCTGTAACTTTTTGGGATTGCATCAAACGGGTACAAGTATTTCTTCCCCCTCATGCTCTTGAAGTTGATGTAGTGCAAGCTTTTGAAATTCCTAACAATGACTTTGAATACTTAAGAGCTTTGATGATTAAGAAGTATGATGGTGGTATCCCTTCGGAGGAAGATAGACAATTGTTGATGAATGTTGTTGTAGCTCAAGAGAAAGACTATAACACTAGAAGCAAAGTTGTTAAGGGAGTTGGGCCTCAAGCCAAACCTAAAACACCCTTGCTCACAAGCATTCCAAAAGAAGCTCCTAGGAGAGAAGCACCTGTCAAAAGTTCTACTGTCCCAAACAAAAATTACAGTCCTCCTCATGCCCAAGCTGCCAAGAATCCACTGCCATATAATGAATCTTCTTGTCTCCCTTCCAATGTTGTTTTGCCAAAGAGTGTCCCCTATGACATAGCCCAAGTATTGAGCCAAATTAAAGTGAGTTTTCCAATCATTGAGTTTCTTAGAATTCCTGAGCATAAGAAGAGAGCATTTGAGTACTTGGGATTGAAAGAAGAGAAGGTTACTCTAGGCAGAAATGTAAATGTTGTTGAAACTCCACCTCAGATCATTGTTGACCTTGAAACACCACCAGTAATAGAAGATCTTGGAGAGACACCTGAGGTATATTTGGGGACATCTTTGGTTGATTCCCAATTGAATGTTGATCCATTCTTCACAACTTTGATCATAAAGGATAGGCTACTTCACAATTGTATGTTTGATTCTGGTGCATCATGTAATGTCATGCCTCTAGAAGTCATGAATGAGTTGGATATCAAAGTGACAACTAGCCTATGGAAAGTGTACTGCCATGGAAGTCAAGAGAAGTGTTGGTGGTTGGTTGTGTGAAGGGTTTGGTAGTGCAGCTTGCATCTTATCCAGGGTAGGAATTTGAAATTTGATGTTGTGATTGTTGATTTCCCTACCAAATGGGGTATGCTTTTGTCAAGAAAGTGGGCTGCAAGTGTTGGAGGGAGTGTCCAAATGGATATGTATTTTTCCACCATTCCCATTGAGGGCAGCCTTGTCAAGCTCTATGGAGAAAAGAAAATGTTGCATCTAATTGAAGATCCCAAACAATGCTTCCTATGAAGTGTTGTTTGTTGATGTAGATGCTAAGAATTTCATTGGTTTTGCTGATGGAAAAGAAAACAAGATGGACAAATCAAAGTGCCTTGATATGGTAGGTTCTCCTTGGACATTTCTATTTGATGGAGCTTGCTCCAAATTTGGAAATGGTGCTGGTATAGTTCTGCTTTCTCCTAGTTTGGAAGAGTTTTCTTTTTCCTTCAAACTTAATTTTGAATGCACTAACAACATTGCTGAGTATGAGGCATTGTTTTTGGGGTTAATAATTACATGGAAGTATGGAGTGAAAGATATTGTTGCAAAAGGAGACTCAGAGCTGGTTGTCAAACAAATAAGAAAACTGTATGCTACAAAAAATCAGCGTATGAAACAGTATAAGCATGTAGTTTGGGATCTAATTGAAATGTTTGATTCCTTTAACATTGTGTATCATGACAGAGGTCTCAATGCTTTTGCTGAAAAGTTGGCAGTGCTGGGTTCTAGATTTGGAAATTGCACCATTTCACCTTATTGTGAATACAACATTGAAGTGCTAACTAGGCCAGTTGTCCTTGACAATGTCAAGCATTGGCAAGTGTTTAATGATGATGCTCAAGTGCTAAGGTTCTTGCAAAATCAAGGTGAGTTTGTAGATCATAATATTGATTAGGAACCAATGGTGTGTATGATTGAAGGAAGAGAGACTTTGTTTGAGAAAGACATCATCCAATTGAAAACAAACACCATTCCTAGAGGTCTTGTTGCACTTGAGTCAAATTTTAACAATGTTGATTACATCATAAATAGAAACATGTCTACCTCAAGGGATGTGGAAGAGCATAACTTGGGAACTAATGGTAAACCAAGGAAGATTTGGTTGGGCAGCAATTTAAGTAAAGAGGAAAAACAATCCTATGCCCAACTCTTGAAAAAATATCAATACTACCTTGCTTGGTCATATTCAGAGCTAAAAGCATATAGAGAAGACTTGTTTCAACATGAGATCCCTCTTGAAACAAATGCAAAAGCCATTCAACATAGAAGAAAAGGCCAATTAATCCACTCCTCTCCATGAAAATGCAAGAGGAATTGAAGAAACTGAAGGATGGAGGGATCATTCAGCCCACAAGGTATTCATCTTGGGTTGCAAACCTTGTACCAGTCAGAAAGAAGAATGGAGACATCAGACTTTGTGTGGATTTTAGAAATCTAAAAAAAGCATCCATGAAGGACAACTATCCCTTGCCAAATATGGAAAATATGTTGCAGCTTGTGACAGGATCTGAGTTGCTTGCTACATTGGATGGTTTCTCTGGATACAATCAAGTGGTTGTCAAAGAATTAGAAAGACTTAAGACAACATTCACTACTCCTTGGGGAACATATGTTTTTGTTAGGATGCCCTTTGGTTTGATGAATGTCTGTGCCACTTTTCAAAGAGCAATGGATGTTGCTTTTGCTGGTTACATCAATGAGTTCATTGTAGTTTACCAAGATGATGTGACTGTGTTTTCAAGGCAGAGAGGTGATCATTTGCAGCACTTGGAGAAGATGTTGATTAGATGTAGGGAGTATGGAATTTCTCTTAATCCAAAGAAGTGTCATTTTGGCATGCAAAAGGCCAAGCTGCTTGGTCATATTGTGTCAAAATATGGTGTTATGATAGACCCTGAGAGAGTGGAAGCAATCAGCAAAGTACCTATCCCAAGAACCAAGAAAGGCATCCAATCTTTCTTTGGTCAAATTAATTTTATTAGAAGGTTTGTTTCCAACTTTGTTGAGTTGACTCTTCCAATCACATGCATGTTAAAGAAGGACCAAGTTATCAAATGGGAGGAGGCTGCCATTCAAGATTTTGAAGGAATTAAGGATGCACTTAAACATGCACCTTTTTGGCAGCCCCAAATATAAGAAGCCTTTCCAAATCTTTTCCTTTGCCTCTGAGTATACCATTGCTTCTTTTTTACTACAAAAAGATGAGAATGGGGCTAAGAGGCCTATTGCCTTCTTTAGTAAGGCTTTATAAGCAGCTGAGTTGAAGTATACAATCATGGAGAAACAAGCATTTTCCTTGGTGAAAGCAACAAAAGTTTTTAGGCCTTATATATTGAGTTCAAAAGTTGTTGCTTATGTTCCCCACACCATGGTGAAAGACATCTTATCAGAGATGGAGATCTCAAGAAAAATATGTAGGTGGGTGAACAAACTGCAAGAGTATGATATGGACATCCAAACCACAAAGTTGGTATGTGGTTTGGGCCTTGCTAAGCTCATGGCTGAGAGCAACTTGCAGAATGTGGAAGTGAATCAGCTAGAGGAAGAAAGGGTAGATGTGCTTGCAAAGTTGGTAAGTTCTGAGTGGTACAAAGATGTGATCTTCTACCTCAGACACCTGTGCTGCCCTAGTCACTTAAATAAAAATCAGAAAAGATCCCTCAAGCTGGCTTCTCAAAAATATATCATCACAGACCTTGGGCTGGCTTGGAAGAACCCTAAAGGTGTCCTCTTGAAATGCATAACTGAAGATGAAGCTCCCAAGATAGTTGCTGATTTCCATGGGGGAGTTTGTGGAGGACACTTTGCTGGAAGAGTAACAACACATAAGATTTTGAGAGCTGGTTATTGGTGGCCTACTCTCTTCAAAGATGGAACCCAGCTGGTTAGAAAATGTGATAGTTGCCAACGTTTCTCTGGAAGACTGAAAGCTTCAGGATCCCTTCCTTTGCATCTTGTATCAATTGAAGCTCCTTTCAAGCAATGGGGGATGGACTTCATTGGTGAGATTTCAGATCCTTCTAGTGCTGGCCATAAGTGGATCCTTGTAGCCACTGATTATTTTACAAAGTGGGTAGAGGAAATCCCCACCAAGAAAGCAACACACCAAATAGTTATGGACTTCTTGTTGAATCAAATCATATGCAAATTTGGAGTCCCAGTCAAGATTGTAGCTGATAATGCCATGTGCTTTAGAGCCAAACCTTTAATGGAAATGTGCAATGAATATGGAATCAATCTGACTTATTCTTCAAACTATAACCCCCAAGGGAATGGACAAGCTGAGTCCAGCAATAAGAATTTGTTGAAGATCATTAGAAGAACCTTGGAGCAAAACAAGAAGAAATGGGGTGAACAATTGAAATTTGTAGTTTGGGCTGATAGGATAACTCCTAAAAGAGCTACTGGTAAAATCCCATTTGAATTGGTGTATGGAACTCAGGCTTTACTGCCCTTGCACCTGCAATTATCTTCATTTCATTTTTCCCAACAGTTGGAAGATCAAGAGCTTGGCCCATATGAATCAAGGATCAATCAGATTATTGAGCTTGATGAGGAGAGAAGAGCATCCCATCAAAGGCATGTCAGATTTAGGGAAAAATTGAAGAGATTGTTTGACAAGAAGGTCACTCCTAGAGCCTTCAATGTTGGAGATCTCGTTTTGTTGTGGGATAGTAGGCATGAAGACAAGGGCAAGCATAGAAAATTTTATGCATTATGGATGGGCCCTTATGCCATTGATATCAGAATTGGTGAACATACCTTCTTTCTCAAGGACTTAGATGGGGAATTGCTTGATCTACTTGTTAATGACAGATATTTGAAGCATTTCTTGGATTAATCCCCAAATCTGAGATATGCACAAATTGTACAGTTATATAGTCTTTGTTTTTTGCTTTGTTTTTGTTGTTTTGTTGGTGTGTGGTTTGCCCTTGTTCTTGGCAGCCATTTTGGTCAGTTTCTCAGCTCGTTTTTGAAGGATGGTTCTAGTTTTTTGACTACCTTGCGTATTGACTCCTTTTCCCAATGGATATTTTGGCACTTGGTCTATGTTTTGTCCTTGTGGCACTCACTGGGAGTGCCCATCCCCAAGCAAGAGCCGATGTTGGTGCCATTTTTGAGCTTGCACCATGTTGCCCTAAAATTTTCAAATCTATATCTGCTCAAAAATGTTTTATCCTTTGATTTGATGGTCTATAATTCTTCCCCTCTAGTTGAAATGCTTTAAAAATTCTCACAAACTTGTTGTTTTTCCCTAATTTGAAAGAATAATCCAAGTTTTCCCTTTTTTGTGCCCTAGTTTTTCCAATTTTGCGGGCTATGTCATTTTTCCCTTTGCCAGATCATGGAAAAATCAAAATTGATCAAATCATACTTGTGTGTAATTGAAAATCCTATCCCAAGGTTGAAAATGTTTGGAAATCATGCTTCAGTTGATTCAGAATCAAAAAATCTGCCATCCTTGGTGAAAAAATTGAATTCTAGGGCATCCCTGGAATTTTTTACATTTTGACAGTCAGACGGGTGTCATTTTCCCATCAAATTCATCCTCATAAGATATTGGAGGGTATGTGACAGCTTCTAATTGGCTAAGGAAAAGTGGGGAAGTGTTGTAACTTTTCATTTTTCACCTTTTTTGACAAATGGGGCATTTTCGGGCCCAGGGACCCGTTTTTTCCAAATTTGCCTACGTGGCATGTTCTGATTGGTAGGGGGATGGTGGGTGGTTGGATTCCCTTAAGGTTTTTAGACCTTATTTTGCAAAAATGTTAAAGTCAAAAAATGGTCCGAAGCCCCGCAGCCAATCTGGAGTGGACACGTGTCCTAAAAGACCAAAAGGGGAGGAGCGGGCCGATGGGGGACTTAGATCATGGAAAAATTTTTTAAATCTACTTGTGTGTAATTTTATTCCTAAAGTTTCAAAATCATTTTTCATAATCAAAAAATTTGCCCCTTGGTCCAATTGAATTCTAGGATCCCTGGACATGTGGTTTCCCCAGAAATTCATCCTCAAGGAAATGTGGCGGATCAAATTGGCTAAGAAAAAGTGAGGAGGAGGTGGAGTTTTTTTCACTTTTTGAAAAAAGGGACTCATTAAAATTTGCCTAATTTTGGAGGGGGATGGTGGCCCCATTGGATTCCCTTAATGTTTTTACACCTTAGGAAAGGACACAAAATGGTCCAAAGCCCCGCAACTAATCAGCAGTGGACACGTGTCTTAAAAGACCAAAAAGGGAGGAGCAGTCCGATGGGGCACTTAGAGTTTTTAAGCTCTATTTTTCTAAAGTTTCAAAAATATTTTTTCCCCTGCTCCAATCAAAGGAGGACATGTGGCATCATTTTTGAGTGGGTTGGCGGGCCGACAGATGAAAAAGGGAATTTTTTCACTTTTGCAAAAAGAAGGCTTAAAATTAAAAGGTTGGAGCATGGCCCCGTGGCCAATCACAGGTGGACACATGTCCAACAGGGTCAGAGGGAAGTGTGGGCCATGGAGGGAAATGGGTATTTTTTCCCCTTTTTCAAAAAAAGGAGTTAAGGCAAAAATTTAAGCCATGGGCTTACAAGAAAATCATCGAGTGACACATGGCAGCGGACAAGGCGGGTCAACAGGTCGACAGAGGCAGGAGAGAATTTTTTCCCTTTTGTAAAAAGGCTTAAAATCAAAATTTGGAGCACTGGCCCTCGATGAATCACAAGGAGACACGTGGTGAGGGAGAAATCAGAGGTGCAGGCCCGTGGGGAAAAAAGTGAAAATTTTCCAATTTTCCAAAAAGGACAAAATGCACAGAATTGAAGCACGATCACAATAGGACCCACCATGTGCCACGTGTCAGCTCCAAAATTCAAAGGTAGAGGGGTGGGTGAAAAAGTCAAATTTTTCAATTTTTTTCAAATTTTCAAAAGGTCATAAAGTAAATGTTTTAAAACTAGGCCTGATCCAATCATTTTTTTCCACGTGTCTGGCCTTATACAAAAAATTAAAAAGGTAACTCAAGCTTATTTCTAAGTCCACATCTTCCACATGGAGGGCCAGGATTAAAAGATGGATAAGATCAACGGTTGTTATGCATCCATTTGTTTTGACCACCATGGGAGCTCCAGGAAGCTTGGAATCACGATTTTTGCATCAAAATTCATCAAATTTATAGTGATTTTGTGTCATCTTGGCCTTCCAGGATCATTGGCATCACTTTCATGGCTTAATTCTTTGATCTGAGGTGATTTTGAAATAAATTTTTCCCTAATCCATCCAAAAACATGAAATGACAAAATCAAAAGTTACAGAGGTAATTTGAAAAGGTAAAAAGGTGAAAATGATGAGTAAAAGGTGTTTGCATGCCTCAATGATGAAAAACATGCCTCCAAGATGGATAATGATCCAGATATTTGTAATGATTTAATCTTTTTGGGCACACCTGACAACCTGCGAATGTTTTTCTGTTTGATGTCATTTTCATTGAATCATGAAGATTGTTTTGTAACAAACTTGATCCCATGGCATTTTCTTTTCTTGGGAAAGAAGGCTCCAATGTGGCATGAGGTATATAATGCATTTTGGAGAAATTGTAAAGGGGGGGGAAAAAATTGAAAATCATGAGAAAATTCTAAGAGAAAGCTCATCTTCTGAGAAACCCACCAAAGAACCAGGATAATTTCTTCTGTGTTGGATCTTCATGTATGTGAGTTGGTTACAAGTGTATAGCCATCACACAGCTCTGAGATTGTTCATGAAACTCTCCCCTGCTGATGAATCTAACAAGCTTTTGAGTTAATCTATGTTTTTCTGGGGCAATATGATGTCTGTTATCATTTTTAAATGCCTGCAAATAGTTTTCATTGTTCTTGTTGCAATATTGCATTGAAAGTCTTTAGAAATCACACAGAATCTCCATTTCTTGTTGATAGTTTAGTGGCATTTGCAATCTCATGTTTCAGAAGAGCCTTCATCTGATAAAGAGATAAACAAATTTAAAATCACTTTACCTTCCTTGACTACAGAGATTGCTTGTAAGCCTTTGGGGGTACCTTAGGCGTGGTTTGATCAAGGATTTTTGTGTTTAATTGAGTTCTTTACTTCAAGCTTTTGTGGTGAATTCTCAAAGATTATGTGAAGAGTGTAACCTGGGATTCCATTTATGCCTCTTCTGGTTGAAAGAATATCCTGATTATTTGAAGCATTTTATCTGATAGTTGTTCAAGTATTGTAGAGGTTGTCAAAGATCTGATATATCCCAGTTTGTCTTGTCAACACCCCACCAAAAATTTCATTCAAACAAACTAATCCTACCCATACTACCCCTGCATTACATTGTGTGTCAATAAAAGGAATACAATCCATCTTACAAAAATGCACAAGGAAAATAAGGATTATACAATGTCTTCAGTAACCCTTGCCTTGCATTGAAAATATCTCCATGATCTGGGAGTGACAACTTGTGAAAGTCAGATTTGGAGTGTTGATCATATTTTCCCAAGGCCTTTTCATACTATTTGCATAAATTGAGGGATATCTTCATCTCCTTCACCATTTGGGGGTTACAATATAGGTTCTCTTACCTTGGTTGAAAAGGCACAACCTAAAATAGTGAGGGTCAGATCAAATCCTTTCAAAGTGCTATCCATCTCTCCACAAATCTGAGTGCCAGTTAGATCACCTCCCTGGCTACAAAATGACACACATCATGATCTATCTGACTTCAAGCTTCATGCCATATCTCTGATGTTGCTCAGACTAAAAAGGAGAACAAATTTGGGCCTCATTTTATCAAATCACTCACTACTTTTGTCTCTCACCTCATCAGTTCCTAGTTTGAGGGGGGTTACCTTCACCCACGCTTGGGGAAACACCACCCTCACTTACACTCGACACAACCATTTCCTATTTTTTTCAGCGTCACTTACTAATACAAACCACGTGACAAAAAGGAGAAAAATGTAGACACCAAAATTGGGTCACACTCCCCTTGGTCCCCTTTCAAATAACCAACTTAAACACATTCACCTAACCATGACCCTTATCCCCCACATTAATATTAATTTAATTATTTACAATTAAATTAATACCCATCCTCACCCCATTTATTGATTTAATTTAGTTACTTTAATTAAATACGTGCTCACCTCACCTAGACACCTCACCATAAACCTATTCATAGCATGTTTCCATAAATGAATAGGACTTAGTTCAACCCTAAAAATCAAGGCCTATTATTCCTCTAACTACCTTTCCACTCATAAAAACATAACGTCCATTCTGATCCACGAATAAATGGACAGACCTGGCCCAAATGATTGCAAGATTTGATATTTTTAGCAAACCTAGGGAATCCCACCTTAACTGACATCGATCATCCCGTAACTGACGCCGGTCAACCAGGAACCATCATCGGTTACCATTTATTCACTTTGGTAACCTTGTTTGTGGTTTTGCACATTCTAGAATTAGAGAGGAAAGAGAAAGGAGATACATGTGAGAAGAACCAGAGCCTTTTCATACCTACAAACATCCATAGCTAGCACTAGGACAAATCTAGAGGTATTGCACTCATAGTAACGTTCCGGGAAGCACCACTACAGCACCAAGCTCCATCCCACCAATCAATCATCACCACCACTTAGCCATTAGACATGCAACACCAATAAGTACATTTATCACCTGTGTTATTTTATCCTTGTCTTGTTTTAAAGGTTTTTGCCACCTTTGTTTTCATTTTTTACTTGCATTCCCTTTTCCCCACTATTCCTCTTTCTATAAACTCAACCATCCCTCCACCCACACCATAAAACCACCTATACCCAACCTCTACATATTTCTGAGTGTTCCTAAGATCTCCATATGCCTCATTATGCCCTCTATCATCTTTACCTGACCTCATCTCAAACCCCACTAACAAATCTTATTGAGTCTTATCATCACGCCTTTATCGATGCCAGTTACCCATAACCATCATTGCTTCTGCCTAACCATGATCGGTCATACCTCGACTGATTCTGGTCTCTATGTCTACCAACACTATGTAAACTAGCAACCACATACCTACTAAGACAACCCAAACACCTTACCCAACCCTGCTAAGACCCTGTCTGTGACATGCAGACCACCTGAACAACTTGGAACCTGATCTAAAGACCTTGACCCACATAGTTTTTAGTATTTAATTAGATCAACGTTGATAGTGATCTGAGGTACCCAACAGAATACTATCACTAGATTTGTTTATGTATGCATTTTACTCACTTCATAATTTGTTTTATAAAATAGTGGGTTGACAACCTTCTAGGAAGTATCACACTTCCCAAATCTAGCATACGCTAGGCAGTCCACTGTCATATATTATTTAACTCTTTTTTTGTGGTTTTATTTTCTGTTTCAGGTATTTCCTCCCAGTGAAAAGGAAGCTCTCACAGTTAAGATCGGATCAAGAAGTCAAAAAGTGGGCATCAACATCCAAACCAACACAACACGTATTCCTCCTCATCCCATAACATTATCTATTTCGCCACATTCTAAAACATAAAGAAAATGGTGAAATAATATAAACTAGAAAACTTGAACTTCATTCTTCTAAAAATCCACAAGATGAGAGAAAATGAATACAATAGCAACTTTTTACAACTGAATCAGCGACTTTCTATTTTTAGCAGGTACGGTTCAAGAACTACTTATTGGGAAAAAGTGCCTTTTCATCAAATTCAGTTTTCTGAAGCCTCTAACATGTTATAAATACTTTCATTGATGTTTCTTATTTCATTTTTTAAAGTTTTTTTATTTTTGGAAAGTTGCTTTTTTACTTTTTTGGTAAAACTGTCTGTTTGGCCGAGTTTGTCATCTTCATTGTTTTTTGAATGCACTAATATATGAGAACTTACTATTTTTAGTAAGTTTCTATTTTTGTAATTAAATGCACCATATGCTTGATATTTTTGTAAATATCACTTGTCCATGTCCATTTGCAATAAAAATGTCTTCATTGGATTCAACTCGTCTCTGGGATCTCGTGCTCCAAATTTCACTGTGCGCCCCACTTACTTCTAATCATTGGATCCATCAGAATTCTTGGAAATTGAAAAAGTAGCTTCTAGGGCACAAATTTAGGGTTTTATACTATTAAAAATGTTTAGGGAATCATCCACCTTGTATTAAGTGTCTTCTCAAAGGTGTATGGAATGAGGAACTGCTGATAAAATTTCAATGGAATCTGACTTGGGAATTGAAAGTTATGAATTTTTCATGGTTTTTGCATTCATGACTACCCTGGAAGAAATTACAAAGCATTCCTAATAAATTTTCAGGTATTTAGATGTTTGAAACAAAAAAAATGGATTTTTGGGTCAAAATAGAGGCAGAAATGAGGTAGAAAGCAGTTTATTTGAGTTTCTAGTTCACTCGACAGTGTTTTTGGTTTACAGATGTAATAGTAGCAAGTAAAAAAAATTAGGGTTTTAATTATTTTCTTGGGATGCTTTTGTGTCCCCATTTTCACCTTGGGAATGTGGACAATTGGTGAAAAAAAATGCACCATAACCTAGTCTTGTCACTTGTCACTTTCAAATTACACGATGGGAAAATGGAGAAAACAACCATTTAACACCTGGGATCTGAGATTATGTCACATGGAAAACCTTAATAGGGGCTATATTGGGACACATTTTTATTTACCCTATATCCCCTTAAGAATGATAAAAAGAGGGATACAAAAAAATTCCCTCACTAGATGAGGACAAGTGGTGGCACGAGATGTGATGAGGAGGATATGGGGAATAACTAGTCTTCGCACTGAGGGGCTGAAAGTTAGTCACATTTAAAACTAGAGAGGGACACATTTTTGTGTCCCCTCTTTCCCCTTATGGAAGAGGAAATAAGGGAAAGGAAATTTTCCCATCTCCCTATACTTCCGAGTCTCACCTTCACATTGCAAGATGGGAGGAGTGAGATAGGACATATAAGCCATCTAAAGTGCTTGTCTTGGTCATGTGAAGAACCTAGAGGAAGGGTTGAGGACAAGAATATTTTTGTGTCCCCTCTTTCCCATTGGTAATTGTGATAATATGAACATAAAAAATGCACCCTCACCAGGAAGTGACAAGTTTCCTCACCCAAAAATGGCCAAGTATGAGAAACGTACCTCGCGAAAGAGAAGACTCAATGACGAGATTTCCATAGCTCCAGGAGGTCCTTTTTGATGAATTATTATATGATTTTGAATCCCAACAGGATTCCAAGAATAATGGGAGGGTTATAATACCTCAATTATTCTTGAATCATCAAAATTTAATCCCTTTTTCATCAAGACATAAGGGTGTGTCTAACAAAACTAAGTTGCCATGAGAAGCCATTAGGTGTTATGAAAAATTTTATGATTCTATAATGTAGGGGTTCCTTAATATTTCTAATGATTATTTATTTTATTTCCAATTCATTATGGAACCCCTAAAATCCTCTTCAGAAGTTCAAGTACCATTTTATAATACTTGCTCCCTACCCCTGAAAACCCCGCTTTCACTACAATTGTTCCTAAACATTCAAAACTTCCCCCATTACTTTTTCCAAAACTCTTCAATACCACCTATATATGGTTATGGACCTTCACATCAGCCTTGAAGGATGCACACCTTTCCTAAAAAGGTAAAAATTATCCTTTCTCGGCTTACCTAAGAATTCACCTTTAGTAGTATTGTTGGTTACTCAAACGTGCACCCGCATCTCTAATATTGGGAGGGCTGAGATTTTTGAGACCACAATGGAACCTTCCCCAAGTTGTGGGACCTTACATGCTTGGTACAGATCTTTGGAGAAGGTTGGTTCCTCAATCTATTTCTACTGCTAGTGTTACTCCTAGTGCTAGAAGGGAAAACTAAGCTAACAATGCCAAGGGACCAGGGTTAGAAGGATAACATGAAAGGAAACTACACTAAAAGGTGATACCACAAGAAAAGAGGGATGAAAACTTCTGTTCTTAGCATAAATGACAGGAAATGTGTGAAAGGAGGCTAGGCATGAGTAGCACAGGTAAACATGTATTTACCAGATCATTCTCATGGAACACAACTAAATAAGGAACTGCAAGGGACATGAAATGGCACAACCAACATACAACACAAAATAAAGTTGAGAATAAGGAATGAAAACACGTTAGGAAAAAGAATATTCACAAAACGATGCTTCTATTATTTCCAGGAATGTAAAGAGTTGTTACAATGACAAAGGAGTTCGATATCCACATGTGAGAGCCAGATCCAGAAGTCTACAACTCAACATACATCTAATATGAAGTCTTTAGCAGAATTCATAAGGATCTAGAGTTTCCAACATTAAGAATGAGCCCAGCTCTTACATTTATATATAAATCTAGAAAAGGAGAAGAGGAGGGAAAAAATGAATTTGAAAAAAGACCACCAACAAGAAGCATTCAACACCTACAAATCCACCTATAGATATGTGAAATATGATTCCCCAAGCCTGTTTTTCATGTTGAAGAAGGAAGAAGGGAAAATCAAATCAAATCAGGTGGTTAGAGAAATCAGATATGCTCATCAATGCTCAGAGAGACATTTTCCCATTTCTCACCTACTATATCTACCAATAATTTGAATTTGAATTTCTAGCACTATAGCTGATGTCAGAAGCTCTCTGATAATTCCATGTGCAAGCCGATCTGAGCGTTGTAGCAAAATATACAGCTGTCAGAAGATTCCAGAGTCATCGGCACATGCAAGACATGTGGTGCACATGGATTGGCTGAAATGATAGCCAACTATGGAAATATTTGTCATTTCTTTCATGTGTTAGTCATTGATTTGTTGTAAGGATTTGGTGCCCTATTGGCGCGCTTAACTGATTGCGTGTGGCATTCTCAAGCATGTCATAAGATGACCTAGCACATAAGGGGGAAAAGGATGGCATGAGGAATGGCCACATGAAAGAAAAAAGAGGAAGGTGCAGAGGAAAGCACGCGTGACATGCATGGGGAAATGAGGAAAACTTATGAGAAGAGAACACATGGTTAAGGCACAACCATTACAAAGTGATAGGTGTGGCACGTGAGAGGGCCAGTGACTTAGTTGATTAAAGCAAGTGTGAGACTCATGCAAAGTGAAGAAGTTGCTTGGGAAGAATTGAATGCGCATAAGGTGGGCGCAAGGGAGGAGTGGAACAAAGAGGAAAAGGAAAGTGGAAGGAGAGAATAGAAAGTGCACAAAGGCGCTTTAAGAAAAAAAGGGGGGTACTAAGGGGAAACTGCAACCAAGGAAACATTTCAATTGAGCTTGAGTGTGTTCAATGAGGAACTAAGAGCCAGAATATTTATACAAGTTACCCAAATCACTAGGAGAGTTATTTGGATAACAATTTTGGAAACTTTCAGAGCCATCTTCCTACTAGATGAAGAAGATCAATATCCTGGAGCATCCATTTGGCATGGAGAATCTTTGTGCACCAACCACAATCTACAGAATCTTCTCTATTAAAGGCAAAGGATAATGATCCTTTAGAGATGCCTTATTCAAATCTTTGAAATCAACACAGAGTCTGATTTCACCATTCTTCTTATGCAACGGAACTAGATTCTTGATCAAGTAGAGTACTTGATGGAAAAAATGATTTTTTCCTTAATGAGTTTGGATAACTCTTTTCTCATAAGGGGATCTATCTTTGGATTGACTGG
Organism: Taxus chinensis; assembly: GCA_019776745.2. NCBI lineage: Eukaryota > Viridiplantae > Streptophyta > Pinopsida > Cupressales > Taxaceae > Taxus > Taxus chinensis. The sequence continues at coordinate 77,813,254 of CM034147.1, read as the reverse complement.
TCGCTACTTCTATCTTACGGGCTTGATATCAGGATCAAGGGAAATGGAGTGTTGAGCAACACTTGGATCAAAACCTTTGAGGTCTTCATACTCTTATGAGAAGATATCACTGTATTTTTAACAGAGAGAGATGAAATCATGTTTTTCATCATGTGCACAAGTCTTGTTGAGCAATAGCTTCTTCCCACATGCAATAGTGATTGGGGAGCAATCTTCTTGTGCAGCGCACATGTATCTTTCTTCACCCTTGAACTCATCATCATTGGTCTCATATGTTACTAAAGATGAGGTATGGTACCTGATTTACCATACAAGTTGAGCCTATATTTTCTTATCATGTAGAGACATATGTCCCATCCCCTCTCCAAGTGAGTTGTTTAATCCAAGAAGAACAAGCTTTATTTCCTAAAGAGAAATCTCTTCCACTCTATGTTCCTGATCTAGTACTTAATGGGTAGAATTATCCATATACTGAAGAACTAGAAGCTTATGAAACCGGGCTTGGTACTTACAGCATTCTTGAAGAAGAAGCTATGCTGCCATGCATGCTCAAGAAAAAAAAAGTTGAGCTGGGTCTATGGAATTTGTACTTTGATGGATCCAGAAGTAGGAATGACATAGGAGTAGGAGTGGTTCTCATTTCCCCTAAGGATGAGAAATTATTCTTCGCCCACAGGCTATAGTTCACATGTTCTAACAATGTGGCAAATTATGAAGCGTTGGTGCATGGCTTGATCATTGCTGAGGAGAAGAAAATCAAGACATTGTAGATCTTTTGGGATATAAAATTTGTTATCCACATGGTTACCAACAAATTCTAGACAAGGAACAAGCTTCTCAAATCTTATAAACATAGATTATGGGACCTCCTAGAGAGCTTTGATGTTCTAAATCTGCAGGTAGAACCATGCAAAATGAATGAAGATGACCATATGGTCGCGCTTGGTTCACATTTCTCTCCTGCTAATAACTTTATCAAAGGAAACACTTAGCACATTAAGATAGTGATTAGACCATCCATTCCAAACAATAACACCAATAGTCAAGTGTTCGAAAATGACATGTAGATTGTCTAGTTTATCTAGAATGAAGCTGAATTTTCATCAAGTATGCAAGTTGACTTGCATGAAAAGTATGGTGACCAAGTAATACAAATGAAGACAAATAATTTGTGTAAAGGGCTGGTCACCTTAGAGACAATGTTCAATCTTGATGATGATTACAAGGGTGAAGAAATATACATGTGTACCACACAATAATATTTCTCTTCAATCAATATTGCACGTGGGAAAGAGTTCTTGCTCAGCAGGACTTGTGAACATGAAGAAAGATAAGCCTTCATCTCTCTATGTCAAAATTATAGTGATATTTTCTCATGGGAGTATGAAGACCACAAATTTTTTGATCTAAGTGTCACTCAATACTCCATTTAACTTGATCTTGGTATCAATCTTGTTACACATAAGTAGTGGCCGGTCAATCCAAAGATAGAGCCCCTCATGAGAAAGGAACTGTCAAAACTCATTGAGGAATTTTTTTTTTCCTATCAAATACTCTACCTGGGTTGTAAATATGGTTCTGGTACACGTAAATAATGGTGAAATCAAACTCTATGTTGATTTTACATATTTGAATAAGGCATCTCTAAAGGATCACTACCCTTTTCCTTCAATGGAGTAGATTCTATAGACTGTAGCCAGTGCACAGAGATTCTCTATGCTAGACAGATACTCTAGTTTCAACTAGATCCTGGTCAAGGAAGAGGATCAATTCAAAACCACATTTACAACCAAATGGGGAACATCTACATATAAAAAAATGCCCTTTGGTTTGTCAAATGTAGGTGCCACATTTCAGTGCACTATGGATGTTGCCTTGAAAGGATAAATTAATGAGTTCATATTGGTTTACCCTTGATGATATAACTGTCTTCTCAAAGCAGAGCATGGATCACAGGTGCACCTGGAAAAGGTATTTGACAGATGCAGAGAATTTGGGGTATCTCTTAACCCTAAGACGTGCAATTTTGTGGTGGCGTAGGGAAATATCTTGGGCCATGTGGTTTCAAAGTATGGCATCATTATTGATCCTGACTACATTTTAAACCATCCTAGATCTTTCCCTACCAATGCAAAAAAAATGCCCTACAGTCCTTCCTTGGTAAGATCAAATTTTTAATGTGTTTTATCCTTGACTTTGCAGGATTGGTTCAACCCATCACCTCGATGCTCAATAAGGACATAGCCTTCAGATGGATAGAAAAAGGAAGAGAAACATTCAACAAGATCAAGCAAGAGATTTCTTGTGTGCTAACACTCATCAATCCAGATTATTCAAAGGATTTAATCCTTTATGCTTATGGCACTGATGTAAGCATTATTGCTATCCCAACATAAGAAAATGAACAAGGGATGGAACAACCAGTGACTTTCTTCAGCCAGATGATGAAGGATTATGAACTAAAATAAAGTCACATAGAGAAGCAAGTCTTCGCCATCATGTGCATGCTCAAGAAATTCAAAAGTATGCTCTCCACAAATAATATCAAGGTGTTAGTCTCCCACTCTTCAATTAGAGACTTCATCATAGGAGCATAAATTAGTGAGAAAAAAGCATTATGGATGACAAAAATCATGGAATACGATGTGACTATCAAGGCCACAAAACCGGTAAGAGGTAGTGCTCTCTGCAGGTAGATTGCTGAGGATATGTAGAGTTAACCTGAAGCTTTATTATTTCTGGATGAAGACCTTCCGAGTGTGGACTTGAACAGAATATAGACTTTGGCGTGCATGACTGGATGAAGGACATGATCACATTCCTTTCCAAGGGTGCATGCCCTCCTGATTTAAATAAAACAAAGAGAATACATCTAGGGTTACAATCTGTCCCTTATGTGTTAATTGATGGACTTCTCTTCAAAAGGAATCTTGACAATGTATTGTTAAGATTTATCAATGGCACATAAATTGAAAAAGTGTTGGCATAATTTCATGATGGATTCTCTGGTGAACACTTCTCTACCAAGTCTACAATAATGAATATCACAATGGTAGGTATCTTTTAGAGTACCTTGTTTTTGGATGCACATATGTGGGTCACAAAGTGTAAGGAATGTGCTTTCTTTGTAGGAAAGAAAATATTGGCAGCGATTCTCCTTCGACCAATCCAAGCATATCAACCTTTTGTACAATGGGTTCTTGACTTCATATATATGATCAATCCACCTTCAAGTGTTGGACATAAATGGGTGTTGACATCTACAAATTACTTCCCCAGATGGAAAGAAGTTGTCTCACTCAAGGAATCAACCGAGGTAGTCATCCTTGAATTTCTCGAAGGTATAGTCATAAGGTTTGGCGTTCCTTAAACCATTATCTTTGATAATGAAAAGGCCTTCCTTGGTACTAAAATCAATGATTGGGCTCTAAATCTAGGCATTTACCTATAGAATTCTTCCAAATATTACCCCCAGGGAAATAGTTTGGTAGAATCAACAAAGAAGAACCTGATCAGAATCATGAAGCACATAGTGAACATCAGCCAAAGAAAATGGCATACGAAGGTCTTGTACGTGTTATGGGAAGATAGAATCAAAGTCAAAAAGGCAATAGGAACTTTACCTTACAATCTTTTCTATGGAAAGGAGGCTTCCCTTCCTTTGACACTAGAACTAAATTCATTGGTGCTTTCCTAGTAGTTGGAATTTGAAGGTGCAAACCAGAGAGAAATTAGAATGGCAAAGCTTGTTCATCTTGAAGAACTCAAGAACTCTACCATGATCAAACTAGAATAGCATTAGTAATAAAAAAAGAAATGGTTTAACAGAAAGGCTATGCCTCAAGCTTTCAAAATTGGGGACTTGGTACTAAAATGGGATGCTAAAAGAGCTAAAATAGGGCACCATTCAAAGTTTGATGAACTTTAGAGTGGCCCATACATCATCCATTCCTAGAAATAAGATAACTTTTCAAGTTAACTCGTCTTGATGGAGGCACACTAAAAATCCCACTAAACATGATCTATCTCAAATACTTCCATTAAGTTTGTTATGTCATGTTGTATATATTAGAATAGTTTCAATTCCTCCAAGTGTGCTCTGCACACATTGTTCATGTGTACATAATTCTTTCCTCTCATGTGTTTCCTACATGCACTCTTTTATTACTTCCAGAGTGTAGAGCTTCTCTTAGAAGTTGTGAGATTCAAAATAGAGTGCAGAAATGATTCTCAAGTGACCACAAGGGTAGTTTCATGATTGAGTAAGCAGAATCCATGCCCAATGTATGCTTCAGGCTATTGATCTTTTTCATCTACTAGGTAGATGGCCCCAAAATTTATGAAAATAGTTATCCAAATATCTCTCCTAGTGATTTGGATAACTTGCATACAAATTCTGGATCTAAGTTATTCATTGCAATATTATGCGCACTTGAAGTCACTTAGCACATTCCCTAGGTCACAGTTTCCCTATGCGCCCTTCTCCATTCTCTCCTTCCACTTCTCCCTTGCGCCCACCTTTCGTGCATTCACCTTCTTCCTTGTCAAGTTTCCTCCCTTCCCGCATGCCCTATGCTTGATTTTATCAGCTATGTCCTTTGCCCCTCTTGCACTGCACCCATTACTTTGTAATAGTTGTGCCTTGACCATGCATTCTCAACTTACTATTTTTCCTCATTTCGCCATGTGCATCACACGCGTCCCCTCTGCGCCTTCCTCTATTTTTTACGTGTGCCCTTTCCCCGTACACTTTTGTGCTAGGTCATCTTTTGACATGCCTGAGTGTGTCACATGCAATCAGTCAAAGCATACCAATAGGGTGTTGAATCCTTGCAACAAATCAGTAAGTGACATGTGGTAGAAACGACAAGCATTAGCACAAGTTGGCCATCATTTCAACCAATCTATGTGTGCCATGTGTTTTGTGTGCGCCGACGACTCTGAAATCTTCTAATAGCCGTATCTTTTTCTACAAAGCTTAGATCGGTGCATGCCTAGACTTTTCAGAGAGTTGTTGACATCAGCTATAGTGCCAGAAATTCAAAATTAAAATTCTAGTGGATCTGGTAGGTGAGAAATTGGAAAACGTCTCTCTAAACATTGATGAGCAGATCTGATTTCTCTAACCACCATATTTGATATGATCCTCCCTCCTTTCTTCTCCAAGCATGTAAAGCAGGCATGGGGAAGCATATTTCAAAAATCTCCAGGTGGATTTGCAGGAATTGAAAGCTTATTGTTGGTGGTTCTGTTTCAAATTTGGGTTTTCCCTCCTTCCCTTCTTCCTCCATGGATTCATCTATAAATGTAAGAGCAAGGCTCATTTGTTATGTTGGACACTCTGGATCCTTACATGTTTTTCCAAGGACTCCATATTTTTTGTATTTTGAGTTACAAACCTCTATGTTTGGCTCTTGCATGTGGATATCAGCCTCCTTCATCATTGTAATAGCTCTGTACATTTCTAGAAGTAATAGAAGCATCATTTTGTGACTATTCTCTATCCCAACATGTTTTCATTCCTTCTTCTTGCCTTTTCTTTTACATTGTGTGCTAGTTGTGCTACTTCAGGTCCCCTGCAGTTTCATATTTGGTTGTGTTCCATGAGAATGATCTGGTGAATGTGTATTTCACTATGCTACTTGTGCCTAGCCTCCTTTCATGCATTCCCTATCATTCTCACTCAGCATAGATATTATTCATCCCTCTTTTCTAGTGCTATCACATTTTAGTGTAGTTTCCTTCCATGTTATATTTCTATTCATGATCTCTAGGCATTATTAGATTAGTTTCCCTTTTTAACACTAAGAGTAGTAGTAGCACTTGAAATAGATAGAGGAACCAGCCTTCTTCGAAGATCCGTCCTAAGCTCGCAAGGTCCCATAACTTGGGGATGGTTCCATTGTGGTCTCAAACACCTTGGCCCTTTCGAGATTTGAGATGCAGGTGCACGTTTGAGCAACCACCATTATATGCTGGAATTCATGCCCAGCTGATGGTTAAATCAAAGAATCATAGAAAATCACATTCTCTCTTTCTCTCTCTCTCTGTCTAGCCAAAAAACACAAAATTGAAAAATACACATCTTCTTAAAAAACATCTCACTCGAAAGAAGTTGTCAACGATCAAGTGATCATTGGATTGACTGTGGGCACCTATCTGGTTATTTCTATCGAATCATTACCTCAGAGGATGGCCCACCCCTGCCATGACATAACGTGAAACTTATCCTTTTAGATCTCTTTCTTCATAGGAAACCTTCCTTAAAAAAAATCTACTCTAAATTCATGAGTCAATATTCTAAATAGCATAAGCTCAACACATTAAAATCACTTTTTGGACACGTATTTTTAGCATTTGATTGATGTGCATTTTGAGGTGTGAGGATACGTTTCTCCATTTTCCTTTCTTTTTCCTTGCACACTCCACAATCATAGTTGGAGTATTTTGACTTCTTCTGAGTGTGTTAAGACCGTATTATACTATCTCTAGACTTCTAGGTTGATCATCCATCTGATCTCAGTTCACAACAATTTATTTTCTTGCATTCCTTAAATTTTTCATAATAACCAACATCGGTTTATCCATCAGCATTAGTTTACTCCTCACCATCATCAGTTTTACCTAACCATCGTTATTTCTTGGTCCTTTTGGTCAACTTACCCAAAGAACAACTATTTAATCTTATTTACTATTTATATTTTCTCTATACTCTCTGTATTCGGATAAGCAGTCATCATACAACTTACCTATCTGACATCCATCAGTTTTTTCCTCATTTGGTAAAAATATTATTTTTTCACAGTAACCGACCTTGGTTACCTGTAAACTGTCATCCATCATCCTTAACCAACATCAGTTACCTTGCGCTAATTCTAAACTAATACATTGTGTAAATCCACCTACAAATACCTATTTTTCTCATTCCTATTACTTTCTATGTCATCTACAAGATACGACATCACCTGATATACATTCATTCACATGGTGTTGACTCGTAACTAAGATAATGCTCTTATATTCCATGTCAGCCGTTAACCACTCCCACCTAGTCAGTCACCACCTTCTATCCTATCACCCATGGATCCAACCCTACCTACCACCATTTCTACAGGTGATGAGGAGTTCGCATGACTCCTCGATCAGAATCCTGAAACCTTATAATTCTACCTTTCTCACTCTTCCACCTACGTTTCCTCAAGTCAATTGATATATGGAATTCACGTATCTATCTCTCTTGCCCTTATCCCAACTTATGCATCAGCCCCTACTAATGTGGCATTACCTTCATCTTCTTTGCCCCCAGTGGTTTCACACTTAGACTACATACCCGCTATGATTGTTGCATCTGTAACATCAATCGTACCTATAGTTTTTTTTTCTTCATCGACCACCCAGACCATAACCCCATCTGCACCCATTGTCTCACAGATACTAATTACAACAGAACCTCTTGCGGTGTCGGTGACCCCTACCCCATTCAACAATATTGTCCTCTCCATCCCGTAGTCTCTGCCCCCGATTGCTACTCAAGTCATTGCAACTACCTCTCCTACATATATATATTATCAACAACCCCTTATCTTGTCTGACATGCTTTCTAGATATATACCCTCTATTTCGATCCCCTATTCTCAAACTTCCTATTTGACATCACCATACATTGGAGTGCCACCCACATCACATGTTTAGGACCAGCCCAATTACACCATAGGAGGTTCTTTTCCATTGCAAGCTACCAATGACCTCATCAAATTAATGATGGAAAGGATGCAGACACTAGAAGCATCGGTTTCTAGCTCACACAATTCTCTCACCTATGATGAAATATGTAATGATCCCATTCATCCATCCATTCTTGTTTACCCATACCCTATATATTGGGAACTACCAAAATTCAACCGCTTCAATAGTAAAGAAGACCCATAGAAATATTTGTGGTCTTTCAAACATGGGTGTTACCTGATCGCCCATGATGATGCTTTACTACTACTAACCTTCTCGATGTCCCTCACATGACCTACATTAGACTGGTATAGTGGGCTACCCATAAATTCCATCTACTCATTTAATCAAGTATCCCAAGCCTTCTTATACCACTTCTCAATCAACATTGTCAAGAAAGTCACCATAATTGATCTTTACTTCACACGACAGTATGACGAAGAGTCTATCACTGAATTTTTCTAGCCCATCATATCCTCTACCCATAGAGGATCCTGTAGAAACACCATTTCCTTTAGATGACCATTCTCCATTAGACCTCCAAGATCCTTCCAATCTACTTTTGGCTCTCTTACCCACAGAGTCTAAAGCTATCCATTTCCCTATTTCTCAAACACATTTTATGGCGATTATTACTCGATCCACATCGACTCCTCTTACGGCGGTACCATTTTCATGCTTGGTTGATCACCTAGACTATGTTGATAGAGCCTTACTTTTGGGACATCTTTTACTTCCTGCTTCAACCCAAATACAACTGTCACTCACCAAAATCTCCATAATCTATCCAAAAGTGTTTCAAGCAACCAAAACAAACACAACTATGGCTATTGGAACACCTTCCATGTCATCACCCACAACCCAAAAAACACCTCTTCTCACAATCCAAAACACAGCTAAACCCAAACACCTACCCACACCTATATCATCTCCCTTCAACCCAAATACAGCTATCACTCACCGACATCTCCACAACCTATCCAAAAGTGTTTCAAGCAACCAAACCAAACACAACCATGGCTATTGGAACACCTTCCATGTCATCACCCACAACCCAACAAACACCTATTCTCACAATCTAACACAAAAATAAGCCCAAACACCTACCCATACCTATATCATCTCCCTTTCCTAAACCCATAACTACCTTAGGTGTCATGCCGACATCACACCTTACTCACCCACCCGTCAAATTAGATTTAGCCACATCTTCCCAAACCAACACTAAACTTCTTCCGACCCCTAAAAGGAATCCCTAACCTTCTAGGCCTCATATACCAACCTTTCCTACCAAACCATTATCACCTTAACCCCTTCCATCAATCTTAGGACCTCACCCCCCAACCTTTGCCAAGAAACATATTTCCACCAGTAAACAAAGAACGAAGCACCTCACCTCCTCATCACAACCCTCTAACATAACCAAGTGATCCAAACAACCCCCTCCATCACCCTTTACCTTCTTACCACCTATACCACCACTACCTTCCATAACCTCTTCACTACCCATGACACTCTCATCTCTCCCACTCACTCCTCTACCCAACCTCCACCAACCACCTCCACTGCAACTTGGTTTCCCCCATGGGTAACCCATCCTTTACCACCATATTCTTTTACATCTACATCCCATACACCCATATCACCCTTACCCAAAAGGATGCAACCAAAAGATAAGAATCCGCTACCCTCTAATAAAGTAGTCAAACCAACCAAACCTTCCATCGCTAGCTCTTCTACCCCTCCTTTACCCAAACAAATGCTTGCAAGACCTAAGACTACTCCACATACCAAAATAGTGGACCAACCCATTCCCCCTCCTATAAATCCTCTTCCTCCACAATCAAACACACATATCCCCAAACCCACACTCACCTCCCATTGTGATCCATTAGAGGGATCCTACACTAATATTTTTACCAATCTCATAGAAACTTACGTCATTACGTTACCACCGCTTCAACCTTATGATCCTCTCAAACCCAAACCAAAAGGGTTTGATGAGACAAATATTTGTTCCTACTATTGTGTGATAGGAAATGATGTTGGAAATTATAAGGCCTTGAAAACCATTCTTATCCAACTTTGTCCTCCTGAGCACAATTTTGATGATGACGATCTTCTTGATAAGAACCCCATTCCACCTTCACCAATCTCCCCAAATATCCTTCCATTACCTGCTCAACGATAATTATCTCCACCCCCACAACTCTTTTATCCACTCCTAAAATTTGAAATTAATATGGTCCATATTACTACCTGCACTCAGAAAGACAAGGGAAAATAAAAGGTAGCTAGCCCATCAACCAAATCTGTACCCAACATACAATTTACACCCACACCCAAAGTGACCATTTGAGGTCTCGCATATCATATTTCTAATGGGGTCACACATCATACAATGCTAAAAACATTACACCAATCCTCCCTCAAAATGTCTCTATATGACCTCATCCAAACTTCTGAGTCATATTGTCAAGCCCTCATGGAGATCCTTCAATCTATCTAGATTTTACAAAATTACCCCACACCCGTAGCCTCCATCATTACCCCTCATCACGTAGCCTCTCTCACTAAGTTTTCATCTTCCTCTACAGCTCCACCTACTCACTAAGTAGCTTCCTCAACTTTTTAGATGAAGAGATTGCTCCCTTTTAGTATGATGACCGTGATCCTTCTCTTTTCATCTCTGTCTTTATCAATAATATATGCATACGATGCATTATGATCAATGGTGGTGCTAGTATTAACATCATCTCTTATCATGTATATAATGAAATGTGAATACCTGTCAATTACATGCAAGGTAACCCCATTATGTTGCGCTCCTTTAATTATGCCATGACCTCTACCCTAGGTACTATCATTCTCCATGTCCACGTAGGTTTCCCCTGCACTATCATGGAACTATTCTAAGTCATAGAAGGAGAGTTCTAGTATAATCTGTTGCTTTTCCAACCTTAGCTCTGTGCCATGGGTTGTGTACCTTCAACTTTACACCTCTGCCTTAAATTTGAACACGAAGGACATAATTACACCATCCCGACTGACCCATCACCTTTTAAGAATTATAACATGTTATACCAGCCCAATGATGTACTTGTCCTAGTCAAGGAATATTTCATTACCCCCACTTCACCTTCATCCACAAGCCCTTCCACTAAGACTGCCACTATCTCTCCCACATCTAACCATGATATCTCTACTGCCGCCGCAACCTCTACCACTAACTCACCTACTTCCACATAATCTAGTGAGTCATCTATCCCCGCTACCCACATATCGACTACAAACCCCTTAGAATTTTTTTTCAATGCCTCACTCTGGGGGAGTACTTCCTATACAATATCAAAATGTTCATCACTATGCAAGAGTATGGAAACCTACGTTAGCACCCTGGTTATGACTACTACATAGGAGAGGTTTTTCCTTATGGTCCTCCCCACCTTCGCACTAATCTAACGTATGGGGGACCTGATATTGCCACTTATAAACTTGAACCTCCATCTCAAACACAACTATTTTCATTTGACGTATACTCCCTCACTAACTTCCACTTCACTCACACTTTCCTCCATCAGTGTGCATGGAAAGGATTTGGCTTCATCTTTTACGAACAAGGATGCCATACTGTCATTTCCTATACCACTCATAAAAACAATGACCGTAGTGGCATTGGCTTTGATGCATCACTTCCCAAGAAGGCTCGCGTTGACCTTATTAAGGAAGACAAACCTTCTCTACCTCATTCACCCACATCACCATCTTCCCCCATAGAATCCATAGATCCTGAATCTGTTCCTCCTAACTTTTTTTTTTGTAAACATAAATCTGTGGTACCTTTGACCTATCAATGCAATGGCGAGGATCCCTCTTCTATCCCATTCCTGTATCTTGACATGATCAATGATGATACAACTTATATTAATGTCATTCAATTTCAGGATGATGATTCCATCCTCACCTACTTGAGTGTGGAAGATTCTTATATTCACCGGTCATTACCTTATGAGATGAAAACCATGTTAAATGAATCTACCATTGAAATCAACATTAACATGGTTAGATCAATCCCCATTCTTCACAACACCACAAATAGATCATAACTACTACTGAATATTACACTAAATGGGTAGAGGCTATTCCCCTCATTTCTATAAAATCTGAGAAAATATGTGAATTCACCAATCACCACATCATTTTTTGCTTTGGTGTTCCTCACTACCTCCTTACAGATAATGAAAATTAATTCAAAAAAAAAACTCTATGCAAGATATGTGATGATTTTTGCATCCAATTTAGTTTCTCATCATCTTATTACCCAGCAAACCAATGGCCAGAGCTGAATTGACTAATAAAAACTTGAAAAAAATTCTTATGAAAGTAGTCAACGATACTGGGAAGGATTGGCATATGCACATTCCTTTCATGCCTTGTGGGCTTATCGCACAAGAATTTTCACTTCAACTACTGCCACACCCCTTTTCTCTATTCTACGGTACTGAGGTTATCTTACCTCTCAAATTTTAGATTCCATCTCTTTGCATCTCACTATAAGACAGTGCTCAACAACCAATGACGTTTGCCCAGATTGTTTGGCGCAACTGAATTTATTAGATGAACTTCAATCTCAATTCTCTTGACCATCTCCAAATCTAACAAAAACGTATCAAATGTGCCTATGAAAAATGTGTTCCCAAATGAACCTTTCAGGTTAGCGACCTCGTTGTGAAAAAAAATCAACATGTAACCAATGTAGAGAAAAGTAAGTGAGGAAAATTTTCTCCTAATTGGCTTGGACCTTATATAGACATGCCTATGGATTAGGTTCTTATTGTTTGTCTTCACTCGAAGGTAAACAAAAACCTTAGCCCCTCAATGCCTTACATATTCGACCATGTCGCCTGGACAGATCTATGGATAGACGAGCCAACAGTGTGTAGGGCTTAGCCCCTCTTTGAGTCAGCAAAGTGAAACTGGTTTATTGCTATTCTACCAGCAGGAACCTATGCAAGTCTCACAGATTCTGCCTTCGGGGGTTTGGGATCTCATCCCAGCAGAGTGTTTCAGGCTGCGAAAAGAAAGGAATGAAAGAGGGAAAAGAGAAAGAACAGATCCGAAGGAAGAAAAGAAATGAATTCCAAAGCAGAAAGGTCAGAAGATTTATGTTTTTGGGTTGGTAGTAAACAGAGCCAAACCTACTTGCATAAATAAACAAAGCAATACTGATGAGCAAATGACAGAAAAGTAGATATGAATCCAACAGATTAAACACATACAGATCTAACGTAAGGAAGATCTAATGCATAACACAGCTATTGAGCACAAAGTCTTAATATTTGTATTACTGTTTTCTTCTGTTACAAGAAAGCTCAAAGTCTTTCTCTCCTCACTTCTATTTTCATCTAAAAAATGTTCACCCCGAATACAACAAGTATTCCAGTATTTATAGAAGAGAGGAGAAGGAAAGCAAAAAAGGAGCCAACAAATATTTACAAAGATATTTACAAAATATCTAAAAGTCATGTTGACTTTTGACAACTTGATGGATGACATCATCCCATGATGCAACATGGATGATGTCATTATTTGTGCCAACACACTTTAGACATTTCAACAAGAAAGTCGGAGAATAGAGAGAAGAAGAAGAAGAAGCAGAAGAAGCAGCTACTCGTCATCGTCATCCTGCGGCCGAAAGGGGGTTGCCTGCTTCTGATGCTGCTCAGGAGATGATATGTGGAACTGAGCGCGGTATTCCAAAAACTTGCTAATCATGGGCCCAAATTGATCCTGTGATGGATCCTTGTGCCGTTCGCTGATTGCTTCGCAAGTCTCCCGCTCGCTTATGAGCTTTTCTGGGAGTTTAGAATAATCTTTCTCCACCTCGATGAGGAACCCGATGAAGTCCCTACAGGCCAGCAGGTTGTTGATAGATTCAGTGTCAAATGTGACCTCTGGCCCCGTTCCTTGAGAAGCGATCTCCTTGAAGATCCGGATAGTTTCATCAGCTGATCTCATGGTAAAGGAAGGAGTGAGCAGCCCTGGAGACATGTTAAGAACAATTCACTCCATTTGATGCATCGCATCCAGGGCCTCTTCCTTCACCTTGTCTATCTTTTCCAGAACAAATTCCAGCTGATCTATCCGATAGTCCAGAGTGGACATGGTTTTGTTGAGGGCCCTTGGATGGCCGAAAACTCCGAACTTGACCAGATCTTCGACTGAACAGTCGAACATTTGTTGAAAGGTCTCATGTTGGAGTCTAGCATGATCTAGCTCTTCTGATATGGGACCCGCTAATACTTGGAGTTCCTTGTTCGCCTTTTTGATGTTTAGATATGAATTGACATACTCGGCGATCACTCTTTCACTGTCCTTGAGGATCTGGCTCCTCCAAGCAGAAACGGCCATACCCTGCTCGCCGATCTTTGAATATTCATTGATTTTCTCCTGGCTGAGAAGCTCAGAAGTCTCGGCGGCAGTCGTGGGAGGTGCACTACCCATCTTCTGTAAGGCTTGAAGCAGATATTTGTTCTGCTCCTTCAGTAGCCTTTTCTCTTCTTTTATTTCCTGAAGCTTTTGACAAAGGGCGTCGACCGCGGAAAGAGCTTCCCCCTGGAGACTTTCAGAAGACGTCCCCATTGTGACTTGGGTCACAGTAAAATCTGCCGGAGACAGATCCTTTTTCTCCTTGAGGGGATCAGGGTATGCTATTTCCATAACTCTCTCACCCGCAGCACTTTGAGAGAAGCGTGTTACAGGCTTTTGCTTCTTTGCCCCTTTGGCCGGAATCACTGAAAAGTCCATCGGAGCGATGGGAACTTTCCTCTTTTGTTGGCTCAGCTGCTGAGAGATCCAGGCTGGTCCCATAGAAGAAGGACCAGAGACAGAGGAGGAGGGAACAACAGTAGAAGAGGGGAAAAACGTGGAGACACGCGGTGGTGGCATTGAAATCATAGCCGAAGAAGTGTCCACGGGAGGAAGGGAAACTGCAGCTGCAGAAGACAAAGGAAGGGAAGGGAGCCCGGAAATGAGGGAAGAAATGGAGGAGGAAAGATCAGCGAGGGAGGAGAAGATAGACGAAGAGGCAGGGGAAAGAGTAGAAGAAGGGGCGGAGGACACGACCAAAGGGGTGGTCGTTTGAGTCACTCGAGGAGGGGAAGAAAGAGAAGAAGAAGGGACAGAAGGGACCTCTGTGGTTGTAGCAATGCCGACATCCTGAGTGGATGGGCGTATGGGACTATCCTCCACTGCTTCTTTCTCTGGCGAATCCAGAGTTATTACCTGTTCTGGCGCTGTGGAAGGAGGACTTCCAGGGGCTTCTTCCTGAATGGTGCTAGGTTCACCTTCTGCACCTTTGCCTTTTAGCTGCTTCTTGGACCTTGGAGGTGCATTGCCCAATGGGGAGGTTGTGAAATCTACCCCGAGGTAGATCAGCCCGTTCATGCGGCACCAGTGCTCTGTTCTGCGCATAGTCTCCTTGACCCTCTCCTCAATTGTTTGAGGAGCTTTGCTTCTGTCAATGGCCGGGAAGGGCCAATCATCCCCTTCCGTGTCATTATACACCTTGTCTACTTCATCTTCCGTAGTTTGGAAGCCTTTGGGGACAATGGCCACTCCGTATTGGATAATTTCCGCCAATGCTAAGCGAGAATGATCCTTTCTTCTGAGTTCCACCTCGTGGATGACGTCAATGTAAATATCCTCAATTTGAGGGACATGGATCGGATCAAGCTTAGCCCTTGGCAGGCAGCCCCTTGGGTCAAAGGTAGGCCTGGCTGGGAAGTCATGTTTCAAATTGAGCAACTCCAGCTCTGCGAACATTTCCTTCACCTTGTGATGGGAGGAGCATGTGTACCGGCCCACTGTGAGGGGGAAAGGAGTTCCGCCCTTCTTTCTTTTGAGGCATTTCTCATGGTATGTGACCAGCTGCCTTGATAACTCTAGTAGAATCAGCTTAGGTCCAGCATACCTCGGTAGCCTGGTTGGCTCGCCCAAGAAGTTGACCGCCCTCAGATAGGTAAATGTGGGAAACTGGGTGAACAGGGCCCCCCACTTCTCCACAGTTGACACAATGTTCTTGGTTGTGCGACCATGAGTTAGATTTGGCCTCAACAGGCAAATGATGTGATAGAAGAAAGCATCATTAATTTTGGCGAATTGAGGGATGCTATTCTCCAGCCTTAGTTCTGGATAATATTCATATATTTTGACCTGAGGCCAAATTCCACTTCGGTTTAGCCCTGGATAATCCCTTTCCGACGCTGCAGCGTAGACTACGTAGGAGTTCATATGGAACACTCCCGTTGTGGCGAATTGTTGTAGCTGCTCGGAGATGGTGCTGCTTATTATTTCTCCCCAGCAAAAGCGCTGCTCAGGCACATTCTTATTCATTGTTTCCAAGTACCTCAGCATCCATTTATGGAAGTAGTGGGCGTCAGAAAGCCCGAAGACTCTGCTCAGGAAAGTAATAGTATCGCTGAGCTCTTCTGAGAAGTCACTGCGGTGGATGATTTGGGGCCACCGGGTTACCACCTTCTTGTTTTTCAGGTAGACTTCGTTCATTAGTTGCATGCATTGGTCTTCGTTGTCTTCCCAGGCCTTGATGCACTCTTCTTGGCTGACGGCCACAAAGTGCCGGTGGTGAGGGATGCCGAGCATTATCTCAAAATGACGGGCAGTGAGGTTTATGATTACCTCGCCCTTGCTGTTTTCGACACATCTTGTGTCCTTGTTGTAAGACTGTGCAATCACCATCATGAATTCATTGTTGACGGCACTGACGGGGATTCCTCCGGCGAAATGCAGGGCACTGCCTATTAATTTGTCCATCCACGGACTTCTTGTAACCTTCTGAGTCCTAACCCAGAATTCTTCCATGTCAATGTGACCCAACTCTGAGTCCCTGACATCCATACTGCATTCAGCCTGTGATTCGGGCATCCTGACCCTTTGATATTTGTACTTCATCTCCTCCTCTGTAAGCTTAGCCTTTCCTCTTGGTTTGGTGGGTCTTTTGCTGGATGTAGACATATGTTCTTTTGAACTCAGTTGCTGATCTGCATGAAGAAGAAGCGAGACCCAATCCAAAAAGGTTGAATTAGCCATTTGATCTTCCATCGGAATGTTAGCAGAAGAAAGAGTTAGAGATTTTAAGGCTCAGGGCGCGGGGCGCATGAAAACTGCAGCTAACAGGGCTAAATAAATAGGGCGCACAGAAAAGGAGTGTTGCAGATTGTTAAATTGGTGCCAAAGGCGTTGCATGGAAACAGCATGGCCAAAGGCGCATGGGCCTTGCATGTTACATTAGGATTGAGGTGCGTGTTTGGCATTGGGAAAAGGTGTAACATGCTTTTCGTGCCCAAGGGAATATGGCGCGGCGCATGAAAAACTCACACAACATGGTGTTATTGCAATCGGGGATGCGCCTGCGCCTTTATAGCTTCATACTTGCACGGAAATAAAGCTTGTGTTGCATGGAAGCTGGGTGCGCCATGGGCGCATGGAAAAGGGATGCAACATGGACGGATGGTGCGCCATTGGGGCGCAGTTTCAGTACTTGTAGCACGCGGAAAAGGCGCGCCTTGAGGGCGCATGAGCTCATGTTCTTAGTGTAACAGGGCGCAGGGGGCGCAACTGTTCTTAGTGAGGGGTTACAGACGCCAAGGAGAAAAACAGAAAACTAAACTCTTAAAAGGGGGTTTTTTACATGATTCATAGATTTCTTCTCCTCTCTTTTTTAACATGCTCAGTGGGAAAACGAAACGGTTAAAACCAAGAGGATTATAACCATGGTTTCAAGAAAATGACCTTCTCCAGCAGATCTGGAAAGAGGAAGGATAACATGGGGGGGCAGACAGCAAACGGAGGAGGCTAGGCCAACACATTTACATATAAACAACCACCCAACAAGCAAGAACCAAACCAGGAACACACCAGGAAATGAAAGCACAAAACGCACAAGAGAGAAATAACACCTCTTACCTGGATATATAGCAAAAGTTGCAACGGGTCCACAGGACGATGAAAACGACGGAGCAGAGGCTGACAATTTCAGAACGATCACGTGCTCAACAAAAGTGAAAATGACATTTGGGCGCGCAAACCATATATATATAGAAAAACTGGACATAAATGCGCCAACCACTTTTTCAAAGGCGCAGGAGATTTGTTGTCGACACGGGAAGGGATGCGCCCTTTGGCGCATCAAAGCATCTGCCAACATGAGATAAAGCACGCCCTTGGCGCACCAAATCTATTGTCGACACGGTATTATGTGCGCCCTTTGGCGCACCAAAGAGCGGCGCAACACAAGTTGTATCAACACAAGCGCATGCGCCTTGGCACACGCAAAAGAGACTCAACATCCTTTGGCGCACCGAAAGATGTGTTAACATGGAAAACCATGCGCCAAAGGCTTTTAAGGGGGCGCATCAAAAGCTAGTGTTACAAGGATATTTCATGCGCCCAGCCAAAAAAGGCTCAGAAAGACTAAGTTCGAAAACTAGATTTCCCGGGAAGGGATTTTACAACGTTTCGAACGCAAGGGATCCCTAACGAGGGATCGGAACAAAATTTTCCGTATGGTTATCGGTAAAATTTCCCTTGTCAATTTCATGGGATAACAGCTGGCTCTTTCTGGGGACTATCCCTGAATGAACTTGTGTCTATCCCAGATCACTTGTGCCTATCCATTGGGTAACAGGGTCAAAAACAAGGGGAACCGGAGGGAGAACAAAAGAAACACACAACAAACCGAAAGCAAACACACGACGAAAGCAAACAAACAACTTAAAACAAATGGTACAAAGAAGAGAGCAAGCTCTACTTCCTGAAGATCTTCAGATGCTACCCGCTATAGGGAAGCGGGAGCTCAGTTCCATCCAGATATGAGAGATAGAAACTATTCTCTTCGTTGAGTTGCTTGATTTTGAAGGGCCCTCTCCACAGGGAATCAAACTTTCCATGCATGCCCTTTGGTTCTCTTCGCTTGTCCCATAAAAGGATGAGATCTCCCACTTGAAAATACCTTTGCTTGGTTTTCTTATCGAAAAGCCTCTTAACTTGATTCTGATGTTCAGTGATCCTATCGACCACCTTCACTCTCTTTTCTTCAAGTTCTGCCAGATACATGATTCTCTTTTCAAGAGAACTTTGGAAAGTTTCATCTTCAATGGCTCGTACCAAGCGCAAAGCAGGAAGTTCCGCAGAAATGGGAAGCTCGGCATCAGTACCATATAACACTTGAAAAGGTGACATGCTGAGAGATCTCTTGGGAGTAATGCGGTCCGCCCACAAAGCGTCGTACAAAGACTTGTGCCACATCCGCTGATTTGATTCCACTAGTTTTCATATGATGGCCACCAAGTTCTTGTTGCTGGATTCCGCTTGACCATTTCCCTGAGGATAATAGTTGGATGCGTAAGCCAAGGTTATCCCATATTCATAGCAAAAACTAATAACTTCTCGTGAGGAGAAGTTAGAAGCATTATCAGCAACGATTTTGTTTGGAACGCCGAACCTGACAATGATATTTTCTTTAATGAAATTGCAAACCACCTCAGAAGTGGCATGCTTGACAGGTATGGCTTCCACCCACTTAGTGAAGTAATCCGTTGCTGTAAGGACATAGCTATGTCCGGCACTCGATTGAGGATTGAGTGCGCCAATAAAATCAATTCCCCATTGCCTGAATGGTTCATTGATAATGACCGGCCTTAGGGGAAAGGCAGCCAACTTGGGCTTGCCGACGAATTGCTGACAGGGTTCACATTTCGCCACCCCAGGTGGCTGTATCTTGAAAGAGCATAGGCCAATAATACCTGGCTCGAATGATCTTGTGTGTAGTTACGGATGAAGAGAAATGCCCTCCACAAGCTGAATTGTGAAAACTTTCCAGTAGTTTTACTTGCTGGGGCTTGTCGACACATCGCAAGAAGATGCCATCTATCCCGCGCTTATATAAGCCGTCATCCCAGATGACGTATTTAGCCACCCTGAGCTTTATAGTGCACTTCTCCTTTACAGTTAGGTGCATCGGGCATTCGCCGTAGGTAAGGAAGAAAGCGATGTCGGAGTACCACTCATCACTAGTTGCAACAAATAGAACCAGAGGAAGAGAATCAGGCCCTTCTTGCCGGTCCTGCGCTTCTTCGATGTAGTCACCCCTCTCATCAGGATTTTCTGAATCTTTGTTTTCAGCCATTAGCTGACACAGGCCCTTTCCCCTTACTAGCTTGGTTGGTTTAATATCCAGGTCATACTCCTAGACCTTTGCGATCCAATTTCCTCGCAAGCTTCCTAACTCCTGCTGAGTTAGAATTGATTTCACTGCCGTGTCTAGAACCAGCACCACCGTATGCGAGTTTAGAATGTAATACCTGAAATTCTTCACTGCTTTGACAACGACAAAGGCGTGCTTTTCCAGCTGAGTCATCTTTAGTTCGTGAAGCTTGAGGGGAGAACTCATGAATGCAATCGGGGACTCAATGTCTTCTGAATTCTTTTGCATTAAGATTGCAGACACAGTATGCTCAGATGCATAACTATACATGATGAAGTCTTTGGAGAAATCTGGACATACCAGGACTGGTGCATGGGCAACGGAAGCTTTTATTTCTTCAAATGACCTTTTCCCCTCTTCACTCCATCTGAAAGTTGGTGACCCCTTCATCATGTTCAATATGTGACGGGTCTTCTCGGCAAAGTCAGGAACAAAACGCCTGAGAAAGTTCACCTTTCCAAAGAAAGAATGAACACCAGTCTTGCTTGTAGGAAGAGTAAGGCTTTGAATAGCCTTAACTCTTTCAGTATCTATCTTTGTCCCTTCTTTGCTGACCACATGGCCTAGAAACTTCCCTTCCGTGACTCCAAAAACAAACTTTTTTGGGTTTAGGGAAATCCCATGTTCTCGGCACCTGGCCAACACTTGCTCCAAGTGATCACAGTGATCGCTTCGTTGTTTGGAGAACACAGTCAGGTCATCTAAATAAACCACAATGACCTTCCCCATCATACCTTTGAATGCAAAGTCCATGGCCCACTGAAAAGTAGCACCAGCATTAGTTAGGCCAAAAGGCATCCTGCTGTAGGCAAATGTACCCCAGGGAGTAGTGAATGCTGTTTTAAACTGATCTTCAGGTGAAACTTCAATCTGATTGTAACCTGAAAAACCGTCAAGCATGGACAGCATCTCTGATCTAGTTACTGCTTGCAGAACTTGATCCATTATCGGAAAGAGGGTAGTTGTCTTTCATCAAAGCTTGATTCAAATTTTGAAAGTCTACGCAGATGCGTATTTCACCTTTTTTCTTGTGCACTGGCACAATATTTACTACCCAAGTACTGTGATGGATAAGGAAGATGATTCTTGCATCTAAGCATCTTCTGAATTTCGGCTTGGATGATACCTGAAATCTTGGGATTATAGTGCCTCTGCTTCTGGCAGAAGGCTTTGGCATCGTCTTTCAACGGAATATCGTGCTGAACGTCCTTTGGCCTGAAGGAATTTAAATCGGCATAAGACCATGCCAATACATCCATATATTTTTTCAGTAACTTGAAAAATTTTCACTTTCTCTTCAGGCGTGCAACATTTGCCAATGTTCACAAATTGCGGATGTGCCTCCGAACTTAAATTGACTGGTTCGGTCTCTGGGGATGAGTCAGGATCATCCCGCCTCTTCTTTTTTACAAAACGGTCATGCCTGTCGAACAGGCATTCTAGAGAAACCAGGCCCTTTGGAATTTTATTTCCCTTGAGCTGACATATGCCATCGATACCTTCAGATTCATTGCCTTGGTCGGTGACTGACTCACGGCAAGTGGAAGTAGAACCTTCAAAGTGCAATTCTTTAAAATTTTCTACCTTCTCCAGAAAGGCAATGAGTTGATTATCATCATTGAACACCTGCCAATGCTGAGAATTGTCTGGTATGCTCAGGCGGAAAACCACCTCAATGGTGTACTTGTTTGTTTTCAAACCTAGATGTGGGAGCATGAGAGATGCTGAAACAGCCAATGAATCAGCCATGTCATTTTGGGCTCTTGGAATTTCCCCTATTGAAAAGGCATCAAATTCTTCGATGCTGTCCCATACTGCGTTACGGTAGTGCCTGAGCCTTTCATTTTTCACTTGGTAAATCCTTTTGACCTGATTTACAACTAGTTCAACATCACCTTGTACTTTTAGAGTTTTTATTCCTCTTTCTTTTGTGGCTTGCATACCGAGTAAGAGAGATTCATACTTAGCGGTATTGTTGGTGTTGAAAAACTACAATTTGAAAGAGAGAGGAATGACTTCTTCCTCAGGAGATATTAACATGACCCCAGCGCCACATCCACTAGTTGCACAACTCCCATCGAATTACAATGTCCAGATCTTATTAAGATCTCCTTCTTGAACGAGAACAAGCCCCTGTTTTATCCGTCTCAGTAGATAAGAAGTAATTCCCCATCCCTGATTATTCAAAAAGGATTTGAGCTTTGGGGGTCTTCAGAGTTGGTAACCAAGTATTTCTTTTGTGATTCTGGCTCCAAAGTATGCATTACACATTTGACTGGAATTCTAGCTTTGGACAAGTCCATATGAATTTCTCCACAAACTTCGCTGCAAAAACTTCTTCCCAGCAATATTCCATATGCTGCCGGAATGTCAGCAACGAGGACTGTCATTTTTACTCTTTTATCCGAGAAAGCCGCAAATGCAAATTGCGCGTCCTTGATTTGGCCAACCAACGGGACTTGCTTAGTTTCTAAGGAATAACATCTGCCGAAAGGTTTGGTAAGAGTGAGGCCCAAAGCATGGGCGACTTTTGCCAGCATGACATTATCAGAAGCCCCAGAATCAATTATGCAGTTACTCAGCTTGTGTCCATTGATCAGAAGAGAGAGATAGAAAGGCTCTATCTTGCCTGACGCAGATGTTGAAGCAACATTTATATGGGATTCAGGGGGACTGGAAAGGATTCCTTTTGGGGAAGCCTGATTAGGTATAACAGCTTGACTTTGGATATACTTAGTCAATCTTACAAGCTGTTCGGGGTTTGACTGAAGATACTTAGCTTCAGACATTTGGATCTTGGTCTTTTTTGCATAATCTATAATATCAAATGCGGCCAAGGGTTGCGTTGGTAAAGGAATGAGTCCCTCACCTCGCGATGATGGAATAGGATTGGTGGTCTTAGTAGGAATGTGAGAGGACTGATTTGGAGGAGAGATAGGGGGGAAAAGATTTCTTTGTAAAAGATTTTCCAGGGAGTTGAGTAGGAAGAGGATTACCTCTTTTAGCAATGATCGGAGGTGCGTTTGACACAGCCTCTCCTCCTGCTAGACATGGGCAGCAACTTCTACTTCTTTTCCTTGCGAATGAGTAAAAACAGCATATGACTTCCCTCTTGCGTACCCCTAGGTACCCTCTTCTTCATCAGATTCTTCCTCATCAAATTCCATATACCCGATAGTAGAGTCGCCAGTCGGTTCACCGACATCTTGATCATCTTCACCTTGAGACGAAGGTTCTTCATAATACTGCTCTTCTTCTTCAATCTCGGCCAGAGCATTGACCGGAGGGGCCTCAAGTGCCAACTGTGGAGCAGCTGTAGGTAGACGCGGCCTTTGTGAGACATTGTTAGGAACGAAATTCCTCCGCGGAATATCCCGGTATGAGGAACTGGGAGAGGCCTGGGCCAACTGCTTCTTCAATGCAAGCAAATCGTTCGCCATCTTTTGGAATGCTGGGTCAGACGAAGTGGTGGGCGAAGGGCCCAAAGATTTAGGCTTGGCTGATTCCTTTTTTAATTCACCGGATATTATCAGATTATCCTCTATGCGAATGGCAGCGGCTTGGGCGAGAACCAAGGTGGCAACTCATTCCTGAAGGAGCAAGAAACTAACTTTCGAGCTCATAGCGTTTACGAAGAAACACTTTTGATTTTCCGGCGTTGGAAGCATGGCAACAGGGACACGGTTGATTAGTGCATTGAACCGGGTGAAAAAATCATGCATGGTCTCATTCGCCTCCTTTTTCAGGTGAGTGATTCATGATAATAATGCAAACGCATCCTCTGAAGGCTTGTACCTATCTTCAAAAGCATCCCGCAAGGTGGCCCAACTGGTGATAGATCCAGCCGGTAAATGCTGAAACCATTCGGCCGCAGGTCCTTGTAGGGTTTCCAGAAAAAGGCGAACCGACACATCTTCGTGGGTCACATCCAAAATACTGCATGACATAATGAATGCAGATATGTGGGAATCCGTGCTTTGATTTCCGCTCCTGTCAAATTTGGGAAAATTCTTTCGATTTCCGTGAGGGAGAGCGTGAACTGGATGTGGTAAAGCCAAAGGACCCATCGCGTTTCCCCATGGTACCGCCATCTGAAAAGCCGGAAAGAGAACATGAGCTGGAATTGTAGTTCCGCTGAGTAGCAAGGCACTACAAAGGGATGTGGATGCCCCCTGCAAAAGACTTTTTCTTCGTGAAGGTGAGACACTCCTGGATGACCGGCTAGCCGAGCTTAGTGCTGAAAAACGCGCCGGTGTTACGCTGAAATTGTGCCTTTGAAGCAGATCGAAAGTGGGATCAGCTTCTCCACGGGCTCTCCTGCTGTGCGTAAAAGGTTCACTCGCCAGTGTTCCTTCCAGATCTGCAATGTTATGGCACAGATTCAAACTTTCTTTTTGGTTGTACTTGCTGATTTTTTGGTTTTTCTGTCAAAAACCAGCAGCAGGCACTTTTCTAGATATTTAAAAAACTATCCTCTTCAGAAAACTGATTGCGGTTAAATGACAAATTACAACGATGATAAGACGGCAGGGAAGATTAGTAAGCTGATTTTCTGATCTGATTTTAACTTTTTTTAGAAGGTTTCAAACTTTTTTTTGCAAACAGTCAGAAACTCAGATCTATGGCAAAATACTGATTTTTTCAAAAACTCAGCGAACTAAAGATCTTTAACTGGACCAGATCTATGACTCTCAGAAGAAAATTTTTCAGTTTGAGCACTTTTGCAAATTTTTGGATTTTTAACAAAAAGTTCAGATTTTGCAAACAGGCAGCAATCTTTTGATTTTTTCTGATTTTTATATCTTACTACCCTCATAGATCTGACAGATCTATTCGATCCCCAGCGGAGTCTCCAAAAACTGTTGGTCCGAAAATCTGTCGCCTGGACAGATCTATGGATAGACGAGCCAACAGTGTGCAGGGCTTAGCCCCTCTTTGAGTCAGCAAAGCGAAACTGGTTTATTGCTATTCTACCAGCAGGAACCTATGCAAGTCTCACAGATTCTACCTTCGGGGGTTTGGGATCTCATCCCAGCAGAGTGTTTCAGGCTGCGAAAAGAAAGGAATGAAAGAGGGAAAAGAGAAAGAACAGATCCGAAGGAAGAAAAGAAATGAATTCCAAAGCAGAAAGGTCAGAAGATTTATGTTTTTGGGTTGGTAGTAAACAGAGCCAAACCTACTTGCATAAATAAACAAAGCAATACTGATGAGCAAATGATAGAAAAGTAGATATGAATCCAACAGATTAAACACATACAGATCTAACGTAAGGAAGATCTAATGCATAACACAGCTATTGAGCACAAAGTCTTAATATTTGTATTACTGTTTTCTTCTGTTACAAGAAAGCTCAAAGTCTTTCTCTCCTCACTTCTATTTTCATCTAAAAAATGTTCACCCCGAATACAACAAGTATTCCAGTATTTATAGAAGAGAG
The DNA here is from genome assembly GCA_019776745.2 of Taxus chinensis. Classification (NCBI taxonomy): domain Eukaryota; kingdom Viridiplantae; phylum Streptophyta; class Pinopsida; order Cupressales; family Taxaceae; genus Taxus; species Taxus chinensis. Next base: position 77,787,809 of record CM034147.1, on the reverse strand, counting down.
GAGAAGGAAAGCAAAAAAGGAGCCAACAAATATTTACAAAGATATTTACAAAATATCTAAAAGTCATGTTGACTTTTGACAACTTGATGGATGACATCATCCCATGATGCAACATGGATGATGTCATTATTTGTGCCAACACACTTTAGACATTTCAACAAGAAAGTCGGAGAATAGAGAGAAGAAGAAGAAGAAGCAGAAGAAGTAGCTACTCGTCATCGTCATCCTGCGGCCGAAAGGGGGTTGCCTGCTTCTGATGCTGCTCAGGAGATGATATGTGGAACTGAGCGCGGTATTCCAAAAACTTGCTAATCATGGGCCCAAATTGATCCTGTGATGGATCCTTGTGCCGTTCGCTGATTGCTTCGCAAGTCTCCCACTCGCTTATGAGCTTTTCTGGGAGTTTAGAATAATCTTTCTCCACCTCGATGAGGAACCCGATGAAGTCCCTACAGGCCAGTAGGTTGTTGATAGATTCAGTGTCAAATGTGACCTCTGGCCCCGTTCCTTGAGAAGCGATCTCCTTGAAGATCCGGATAGTTTCATCAGCTAATCTCATGGTAAAGGAAGGAGTGAGCAGCCCTGGAGACATGTTAAGAACAATTCACTCCATTTGATGCATCACATCCAGGGCCTCTTCCTTCACCTTGTCTATCTTTTCCAGAACAAATTCCAGCTGATCTATCCGATAGTCCAGAGTGGACATGGTTTTGTTGAGGGCCCTTGGATGGCCGAAAACTCTGAACTTGACCAGATCTTCGACTGAACAGTCGAACATTTGTTGAAAGGTCTCATGTTGGAGTCTAGCATGATCTAGCTCTTCTGATATGGGACCCGCTAATACTTGGAGTTCCTTGTTCGCCTTTTTGATGTTTAGATATGAATTGACATACTCGGCGATCACTCTTTCACTGTCCTTGAGGATCTGGCTCCTCCAAGCAGAAACGGCCATACCCTGCTCGCCGATCTTTGAATATTCATTGATTTTCTCCTGGCTGAGAAGCTCAGAAGTCTCGGCGGCAGTCGTGGGAGGTGCACTACCCATCTTCTGTAAGGCTTGAAGAAGATATTTGTTCTGCTCCTTCAGTAGCCTTTTCTCTTCTTTTATTTCCTGAAGCTTTTGACAAAGGGCGTCGACCGCGGAAAGAGCTTCCCCCTGGAGACTTTCAGAAGACGTCCCCATTGTGACTTGGGTCACAGTAAAATCTGCCGGAGACAGATCCTTTTTCTCCTTGAGGGGATCAGGGTATGCTATTTCCATAACTCTCTCACCCGCAGCACTTTGAGAGAAGCGTGTTACAGGCTTTTGCTTCTTTGCCCCTTTGGCCGGAATCACTGAAAAGTCCATCGGAGCGATGGGAACTTTCCTCTTTTGTTGGCTCAGCTGCTGAGAGATCCAGGCTGGTCCCATAGAAGAAGGACCAGAGACAGAGGAGGAGGGAACAACAGTAGAAGAGGGAAAAAACATGGAGACACGCGGTGGTGGCATTGAAATCATAGCCGAAGAAGTGTCCATGGGAGGAAGGGAAACTGCAGCTGCAGAAGACAAAGGAAGGGAAGGGAGCCCGGAAATGAGGGAAGAAATGGAGGAGGAAAGATCAGCGAGGGAGGAGAAGATAGACGAAGAGGCAGGGGAAAGAGTAGAAGAAGGGGCGGAGGACACGACCAAAGGGGTGGTCGTTTGAGTCACTCGAGGAGGGGAAGAAAGAGAAGAAGAAGGGACAGAAGGGACCTCTGTGGTTGTAGCAATGCCGACATCCTGAGTGGATGGGCGTATGGGACTATCCTCCGCTGCTTCTTTCTCTGGCGAATCTAGAGTTATTACCTGTTCTGGCGCTGTGGAAGGAGGACTTCCAGGGGCTTCTTCCTGAATGGTGCTAGGTTCACCTTCTGCACCTTTGCCTTTTAGCTGCTTCTTGGACCTTGGAGGTGTATTGCCCAATGGGGAGGTTGTGAAATCTACCCCGAGGTAGATCAGCCCGTTCATGCGGCACCAGTGCTCTGTTCTGCGCATAGTCTCCTTGACCCTCTCCTCAATTGTTTGAGGAGCTTTGCTTCTGTCAATGGCCGGGAAGGGCCAATCATCCCCTTCCGTGTCATTATACACCTTGTCTACTTCATCTTCCGTAGTTTGGAAGCCTTTGGGGACAATGGCCACTCCGTATTGGATAATTTCCGCCAATGCTAAGCGAGAATGATCCTTTCTTCTGAGTTCCACCTCGTGGATGACGTCAATGTAAATATCCTCAATTTGAGGGACGTGGATCGGATCAAGCTTAGCCCTTGGCAGGCAGCCCCTTGGGTCAAAGGTAGGCCTAGCTGGGAAGTCATGTTTCAAATTGAGCAACTCCAGCTCTGCGAACATTTCCTTCACCTTGTGATGGGAGGAGCATGTGTACCGGCCCACTGTGAGGGGGAAAGGAGTTCCGCCCTTCTTTCTTTTGAGGCATTTCTCATGGTATGTGACCAGCTGCCTTGATAACTCTAGTAGAATCAGCTTAGGTCCAGCATACCTCGGTAGCCTGGTTGGCTCACCCAAGAAGTTGACCGCCCTCAGATAGGTAAATGTGGGAAACTGGGTGAATAGGGCCCCCCACTTCTCCACAGTTGACACAATGTTCTTGGTTGTGCGACCATGAGTTAGATTTGGCCTTAACAGGCAAATGATGTGATAGAAGAAAGCATCATTAATTTTGGCGAATTGAGGGATGCTGTTCTCCAACCTTAGTTCTGGATAATATTCATATATTTTGACCTGAGGCCAAATTCCACTTCGGTTTAGCCCTGGATAATCCCTTTCCGACGCTGCAGCGTAGACTACGTAGGAGTTCATATGGAACACTCCCGTTGTGGCGAATTGTTGTAGCTGTTCGGAGATGGTGCTGCTTATTATTTCTCCCCAGCAAAAGCGCTACTCAGGCACATTCTTATTCATTGTTTCCAAGTACCTCAGCATCCATTTATGGAAGTAGTGGGCGTCAGAAAGCCTGAAGACCCTGCTCAGGAAAGTAATAGTATCGCTGAGCTCTTCTGAGAAGTCACTGCGGTGGATGATTTGGGGCCACCGGGTTACCACCTTCTTGTTTTTCAGGTAGACTTCATTCATTAGTTGCATGCATTGGTCTTCGTTGTCTTCCCAGGCCTTGATGCACTCTTCTTGGCTGACGGCCACAAAGTGCCGGTGGTGAGGGATGCCGAGCATTATCTCAAAATGACGGGCAGTGAGGTTTATGATTACCTCGCCCTTGCTGTTTTCGACACATCTTGTGTCCTTGTTGTAAGACTGTGCAATCACCATCATGAATTCATTGTTGATGGCACTGACGGGGATTCCTCCGGTGAAATGCAGGGCACTGCCTATTAATTTGTCCATCCACGGACTTCTTGTAACCTTCTGAGTCCTAACCCAGAATTCTTCCATGTCAATGTGACCCAACTCTGAGTCCCTGACATCCATACTACATTCAGCCTGTGATTCAGGCATCCTGACCCTTTGATATTTGTACTTCATCTCCTCCTCTGTAAGCTTAGCCTTTCCTCTTGGTTTGGTGGGTCTTTTGCTGGATGTAGACATATGTTCTTTTGAACTCAGTTGCTGATCTGCATGAAGAAGAAGCGAGACCCAATCCAAAAAGGTTGAATTAGCCATTTGATCTTCCATCGGAATGTTAGCAGAAGAAAGAGTTAGAGATTTTAAGGCTCAGGGCGCGGGGCGCATGAAAACTGCAGCTAACAGGGCTAAATAAACAGGGCGCAGGGCGCATGGATGTTGCAGATTGCATTTTATAAAAGGCGCATGAGAACAGTGTGTTGCATGGAAACAGGATGCACCAAAGGCGCATGGGCCTTGCATGTTACATTAGGATTGGGTGCATCTTTGGCACATGGGAAAAGCGTGTAACATGGACTTTTCGTGCGCCGAAGGAAATATGGCGCGGCGCATGAAGAGTTTACACAACATGATGTTATTGCAATCGGGGATGCGCCTGCGCCTGCGCCTTTATAGCTTCATACTTGCACAGATAAAGCTTGTGTTGCATGGAAGCTGGGTGCTCCATGGGCGCATGGAAAAGGGATGCAACATGGACGGATGGTGCGCCATTGGGGCGCAGTTTCAGCACTTGTAGCACGCGGAAAAGGCGCGCCTTGAGGGCGCATGAGCTCATGATGCAGCAGGCCGAAAGGGTGTGCCATTGGCGCGGATTTTGCTCTTTGTAACAGGGCGGGTAGGTGTGCCATGGGGGCGCAACTATTCTTAGTGTTGCAGGGGTGACAGACGCGCCAAGGAGAAAAACAGAAAACCAAACTCTTAAAGGGGGTTTTACATGATTCATAGATTTCTTCTCCTCTCTTTTTTAACATGCTCAGTGGGCAAATGAAACGGTTAAAACCAAGAGGATTATAACCATGGTTTCAAGAAAATGACCTTCTCCAGTAGATCTGGAAAGAGGAAGGATAGCATGGGGGGCAGACAGCAAACGGAGGAGGCTAGGCCAACACATTTACATATAAACAACCACCCAACAAGCAAGAACCAAACCAGGAACACACCAGGAAATGAAAGCACAAAACGCACAAGAGAGAAATAACACCTCTTACCTGGATATATAGCAAAAGTTGCAACGGGTCCATAGGACGATGAAAATGACGGAGCAGAGGCTGACAAGTTCAGAATGATCACGTGCTCAACAAAAGTGAAAATGACATTTGGGCGCACAAACCATATATATATAGAAAAACTAGACATAAATGCGCCAACCACTTTTTCAAAGGCACAGGAGATTTGTTGTCGACACAGGAAGGGATGCACCCTTTGGCGCATCAAAGCATCTGCCAACATGAGATAAAGCGCGCCCTTGGCACACCAAATCTATTGTCGACACGGGATTATGTGTGCCCTTTGGCGCACCAAAGAGCGGCGCAACACAAGTTGTATCAACACAAGCGCATGCGCCTTGGCGCACGCAAAAGAGACTCAACATCCTTTGGCGCACCGAAAGATGTTTTAACATGGAAAACCATGCGCCAAAGGCTTTTAAGGGGGCGCATCAAAAGCTAGTGTTACAAGGATATTTCATGCGCCTAGCCAAAAAGGCTCAGAAAGACTAAGTTCGAAAACTAGATTTCCCGGGAAGGGATTTTACAACGTTTCGAACGCAAGGGATCCCTAACGAGGGATTGGAACAAAATTTTCTGTATGGTTATCGGTAAAATTTCCCTTGTCAATTTTACGGGATAACAATAAGTAGATTGCACCTTTGAAGGACAGATATATAAAGTCATTGTAAAAAAATAAAAAATTAAATTTATAATACGATAAAAATATCTAGAAGCTTCCCACATCTATCAGCTTCGTGAAGACCTCAAGGAGATAATATACTCATCCCATATAGACTTCCCACATTGATCAGTCTATTAAAAAAATTATTACAAAAATGAAGAAAAGGATGAAATTTTCTTCATGGACTTGCCTATTTTTGAGCCTATGTTCCTTGCTAAGAAAAACATGTTCTCACACTAAGTTACACTAAATCGCCCACTCTCACCTCATTTTATTTTCATACTAATTTACTCTCTACTCAAGGGACTTACTGTAACAATGACATTTCCTGATTATGTGACTTTCTTCACTCTTAGAATAGTCCATTATGCAAATATTTTAGGATCTGACATTCATAAGCCCATCTGGGGCATGGTATACTCATTAGGGTCCTTATAAACTAAGTGGCTCTTTTTCCACCTCTTACTATTCACCTTCCTCATTACTTATTGATTATCCTATAGAAGACTAGATCATCAACACCTACATTTAAAAAAACTCATCTATGCCTATAACCTAAACTCTGCCATGCCTATGACCTAAACATAACCATGCCTATGACCTAAAATCAACCATGCTTATGACCTACATTCAACCATTCCTATGACCTACATTCAACCATGCCTAACACCTACTAGCCTATTCCTCTACTTCATCATAATCTTCCCTAGCTTATGGGAGAACAACATCGGCCTGAGGCCCCTTTTTACCTGGGCTATATAGGTAGCACTTTGAGGGCATGAGGCCCTCAAAGGTTAGCTCGGCCACTCTTTACCCTAATCAATTCCCCCTTTCACTTTCCTATTCACATTCTACCCTAGTTAATATACATTTTATATCAATAACTAGAAATTAAACCAAACAAGCATCAATTAATACACATTTTTACCACATCATCAAATCATTCATTTCTCATTTTCACATTTCCATTATAGCACATATGTAGAAATTTAAACCATAACCTGTATATACATCACCATTTCTCCCCCATGTTACCTACAACTTAGACATTAAATCATGCCTAAACCAGGCTAACGCAATCATGCCTAAACCAGCCTAACTCAATCATGCCCAACCTAACTCCACCATGCCTAAACCAACTTGACTCAATCATGCCTAAATCAACCTAACTCCACCATGCCTAAATTGACCTAACTCAATCATGCCTACACCGACCTGACTCAATCATGCCTATAATGACCTGAACCCATCATGCCTAAACCGACCTAACTCCATCATGCCTAAACTGACTTAACTCCGTCATGCCTAATCCACCTAGTTTCCACCACATACATACATAATAACAGAAATTAAAAGAAAGTACACCATCCATACTATGAATACCATCATCTATAAATCAAAAAGTCTGTGTATAAATACATGTGTACATAGACACAAATAAATGCAAGTATCTCAACAACTCTCATGTACATCCTCACCATATTCGACACGTAGGCTGATATATGATCAAAAATCTCAAAAAAATGCTCACGTAAATCCTCGCTCTCTTCATTACGTAGGCTAGTATATCTCAAAAAACACAAAAAAAATATGGAGGTACAATCAACAATCAGACATCTCTCTGTCGGATATCCTCCATGTCTGTCTCACATGTCTCCTCCTCCTCTACTCCTGTGTGACATCCCGCTAGCATCTCAATTCCCAACCTAGGCCTTGGTCTAACCTATGATGGCCCCTCACCTTCACTTGTCCTTCTGTGCACTAATAGCCTCACCTTGAACCCTGTCTCGAGGCTCACCGACCCCCTGTACTCTCCACACTATGCATGTAAGACCTAGTCCTCTCACTTTAGGCCTACTGTGCTCTATACTCTATATAGGAAGGGACATCTATCCCTGAATCCATCAAGTGATCATGATAATATCATGCCTCACCTAGGGCATCCTTGAGCCTAGCCATCAGTATGTTCTATGGAGGCATCATCGGTCTCGGCCCCTGTACTTGTCTCACAGGACCCTGTCCCACTACCTATACCTATACTAAGGGAACCTATCCCACCACCTGTACCTATACTAAGGTACCCTATTCCACCCCTATCCCTTAGCCTATGTGCTTAACTATCCCTAAGCCTATGCAAGTGCTTTTGCTAGTACCTGGGCCTTTAGGGCCTTAATCTGTGCATGTGTAGTGGCCAACTGGCCTTGTAGCTCTATAACCTATACCTGTAATGTGGTAACCTATGCCTCTAACCCCGTCAACTGTCCTTGCACTATCCCCAACTATGTGACCAAAGTTTCCACCTACCCTTATAGGGCATCTCTTTAAACTGTGATGGTGGCCAATTCTGGCTACCCCAGCCTCGATGGTACTACTCGCAGATATGCTACCCACCAATGTTTATATCTATTAGTAACTCTGAAATCATCAATACACAAGTCTACCACCTGCTCCTCCTGCCCTGTAGGCACCATCTGCTATGGTAGAGGCATTGGCCTCTCAACGGCATCCCTCATATACTATGGAAATGGTGGAGGTATATCCTGGGGTAATCCCAGCGGTCACCTAACCCTTTCTATGGGGATCATCTTGTTTTCATCAGTAATATGTATCTCTATCCATCTCACCAGCTGTAATTCATCTAGCTCTCTAGCCATCTATCTGTACAAAGGAAAGCCAACATAAGGCCTCCTAATGATGTTACACCAGAAAACCCCTCTACTAAATGCCTATAATAGGCTACATCATGTGTAGCCCTAACAGTTTGGTGCTCTCCAATCGTAGGTACCCATCACTTGTAACCCACTCACACAAAATCTGTCTTGAATGCATCAAGTCAGGGCATGTCTACTGGAGGCACACACATGATGTGATCACATGCCCAACAGTGTAGTAAGGAGGTGCAATATAGGTTGAACAACCGCAGTTGCCCATAGGCCAACTCTCTGTACAACTGCACCAAGAAGGATGATGTGTATGTAAAATAGGTCATGTCCTCCATCATATTATGCAGAACCCCCATCAATGATTGTGGAAATCTCCCACCCTCTGCATCTAGTAGGGAAAAACAACATAATACCTTCATCATCAGAACTACTAGCTTGATCTCCTTTAGATAGGCTCGATACATATCTCTATAACTCATGTTGGTGATATGGAACCTTGAATCTGCCAGTCCCTCACCAAACACTACCAACATCAGCTCCTCATATGCCTATGAAGAAATTGAATACACCTACATCCCTACTATCAATAGTCATAGGATCCTATAAAAATCCTCCAAGATGATAGTCATCTCACTTTTTAGAAAGAAGAATGTGTTGGTCACCAAATCCCATTTGTTGATGAGGGTGACCATCAAAATCAACTCCTAGACTATGTTCTGGTAGTCGTCTAACTCTGATCAGACCTACCTTGGGCATGTGCTGCCACTCCTTTATGTTGTCATGCTCCTGTGTACTACAACTAATAGGGGAGGTACCCTATCATGAATTTGTAACTGGTCCCTCACCTGCATCCAATAAACTATCCCATTATTAAAACTTGACTATACCCACATTCAACCTTAACCCCCCATCTATAACTATTACCCTACCTATTTCATTCAATAATACCTTCATAACTCACCCACCCACCCACCCTTACTCATCTCCTAGCCCATTTTTCTCTCAACACCGACTGACATCAGTTCATCTTAGCTAGCACTGGTCTCCCACAACAAGCATCGGTCACCCCATATGTGACCGATGCTAGCTAACACCCATTGACGTCAGTCACTGTCATGGTGAAAATTCACACAAAATATACCCTATTTTCTCTCAAAATTACCCATTTCTCCCTACCTACCCACCCATTCATACCCAAATCACCCCTCAACCCCTCCCCAACCCTCATTCACTTAACTACACCTTCCTCAATTCCTATTTCACCCATTTTCTTCCCAAATTCAAATTTAATCTTTCCTCCCTAAAAACCCTTTTTACCCTAACCTGATTTCTATAAACAAATCTACCTAACAAACAAGGAATGGGATTAGATCTTACCTCATCGTTATGTCATCTCTATGGAGGCAGCTCTAGCCACTGCACTGCTGGTCCACTCGACCCCTCTCCCATCTCTTCCATGTCATAATCTACCTCAAATATCTCCATAAATAAAATTTCTCCCCTCGATCTCATTGACCCATCTACCTAGATCCTCTCCCTAATTGAATCTCTCCACCTTAGCCGAGTACAATTCTCTATCCTTTCCTCTCGAAAAGCACCAAAAATTCAAACATCTCTATCATTTTCTCCAATGGTACAATATAATAATGATTCAAGAAAATATGGAATTTTTGTTTTATAAACCAACCCCGACCTAACCGATGTCGATTATATTTATGCCCTATCCAACCGATGTTGGTCACCCTAAAACCGGCATCGGTCCACCCTACTAAATTTTTGGCCTTGCTAAGCTACCTTTTTCCTACCACCTTTCATGCTAACACACATTTTTATCATCCTAGATGCCCATTGAACCATACCTACAAACCCAACCTACACCTACATTGTCTGTGCTACATCTTAGGATTTGTTATTTTACCTATACCTTGGCCTTACCCATGATGTTACCTATATACCTTGACCTGAACCACTTTTTATGACCTTTGACCCTTTGTGCTCATAGTACCTTACGAAGTGGTTACCCGTGTTATTCAGCCTACTGACCTTACATTGCCTCTTATTGTGATATTTATCCTAACCTGACATTTTGTGTACTAGAACATACCTAAACATTCCTACACCTGACCTCTGTTGTGTTTCTGCACCATATCCTATACCTTGGATACCGAAATCACTTCAACCCTATTTGGATAGACCTATCGACCTTAGCCGATGTAAAGTTTGAAAAATTCTCAACCTGGTACCATGCCATAGTTTCCAACATGTGTGTATGTTCAACTTCCACTACATTTGACCCTAACCCATTCAAATGTTTACCCAATTTGACCTTTTTCATTTACCCAATGTACCCCATGATCTTCATTTTACCACCTCCTCATTTTATCAAACTACTGACCAATTCCATCCCTTTCCTCATCAGTTCCTAGTTTGAGGGGGGTTACCTTCACCCATGCTTACGGAAACACATCCCTCACTTACAGTCAACACAACCATTTCCTATTTTTGTTAGCATTGCTTACCAATACAAGATATGCAACAAAAAGGGGAAAAATGTAGATACCAAAATTGGGTCACACTCCCCTTGGTCCCCTGTCAAAGAACCAAATTAAACACATTCACCAAACCATGACCCTTATACCATATGTAAACATTAATTTAATTATTTACAATTAAATTAATACCCATCCTTAGCCCATTATTTAATTTAGTTACTTTAATTAAATAGATGGACACCTCATCATAGACCTATTCATAGCATGTTTTAATAAATGAATAAGACTTATTTTAACCCTAAAAATAAAATCCTATTATTCCTCTAACTACCTTCCCACACATAAAAACATAATGTCCATTTTGATCCACAGAAAAAATGAATTAACTTGATCCAAATGATGAGAGATCTGCCATTTTTATTAAACCTAGGGAATCTCGCCTTAACCGATGCTTATCAAGCAGGAAATGTCGTTGGTTACCATTTATTCACCTTGGAAACCTTGTTTCTAGGTTGGCACATTCTGAGATCAAGGAGATGATGAGAGAACTACATGCAAGAATAACTAGAGCCTTTTTGTACCTACAAACATTCATAGCCAGCACTAGGACAGATCCAGAAGCATTACACTCACGGTGACATTTTGAGAAGCATCACCACTACATAGAGCTCCATCCCAGCAGAAAATCATCACCACCACATAGCCATTGGACCTGTAACACCAAAAAGTACACTTAGTACCTACATCATCTATTTCCACTTCATTCTATTGGGTTCTTCTATTATTGTCATTAGTTTTAACTTGCTCCCTCATTCCCTGACCATTTTACTTACCTGTAAACCCAACCATTCCTCCACCCATGCCATAAAATCACCTTTACCCAACCTCTACACATTTTTTAAGTGTTTCTAAGAGCACCATACACCTCATTTGGCCCTCTACCCTCTCTTTCTGACCTCATCTCCAGCCCTATTAGAAAATCTTATTGAAACTTATTAGCCCATCTCTACCAATGCTAGTTACCAATAACCATCATTGGTTCTGCCTAATGGTGATTGGTCATACCTCGACCAATTTTGGTCTCTATGTTTGCCAATTATGTGTAAACCACCAACCACCCATCTATAAAAAACAATCCAATCACCTCATCCAACCCTGCTAAGACCCTTTCTGTGACCTGCATACCACCTGACCAACCAACAACCTGACCTAAAGACCTTGACCTGCATAGTTTTTAGTATTTAATTAGATTGACGCTGATAGTAATCTTGAGGTACCCAAATTAGAATACTAGCACTAGATTCATTTATGTATGAATTTTAGTTATTTCATTTTTTTTTAAACAATGGATTGACAACCTTTTAGGAAGTATCACACTTCCTAGATCTAGTATATGCTAGGAAATCCACTGTGACATATTGTTTAACTCTTCTTTGGTGGTCTTGTTTTACATTTTAGGTAGTTCCTCCCATCCAAAATGAATCTCTCACATTCAACATCAGATCAAGAAGTCAGAACACATGTATCAACCTCCAAACCAACACAATAGGTATTCCTCCTCATCTCATACCCTTATCTATTTTGTCACATTCTAAAAACATAAAGAAAAATGGTGAAACGCTAGTATTCTTTACATCTCATTACCTCTCACCTTCCTTCTAATCCCTTAGCCCTCACTACCTGACTCCAGATCTCTCTGAGTATTCCTAGCATTGTCATCAACCTCACCCTTTCTCTTTTCATTCTCTGTACAATTACAGAGAATCACCAAAACCAAACTTGATTGATTTTCTATCAACCCGAACCTACCAACATTGGTTAACCAAAAGTTTCGTCAGTCTATCCTTAAATGGCATCGATCATACCATACTGACATCGGTCTTTATGTCTAGTAAACTTACCTATAACAGAAACCCCATAATATTTACCTAAATAAACCAAATCACCTAAAGTTTGGCCCTGACCTGTCCCAACCACCTTATTTACCTATCCGACTTGTAGATCTGATCCTAAACTAGCCTGCTAGATTAGATTTACTTATTGTACTTGAATGACACGCCTAAATCATATCAACTACAGTAGGGAATTATTCGTTTACATCATTTTTTGCATTAAGTTATTTTAGACAGTGGATTTATAACCATCAAGGAAGTATCACACTTCCTAGATCTAGCATACGTTAGGCAGTCCACTGACATATATTGTTTAATATTCCTATTGTGGTAATTTTTTGTATTCATAGGTAATTCCTCCTAGCAAAAAGGAATTTCTTGCAATCAGCATTGGATCAGAAAATCATGACGTGCAAACTTTACCTTCCACCTTTATTCATAGTTATTCCTCATCACCCTTACCTTATATGTTTTGGTCTTATGTACACAAACTATTCGGTGAAACATTTTGGCATGCCCAGTGGGACCCTCTCTTGGGTTCATTGCATTTTATTCATATAGGGAAACCTTTTGTGTGTTTCTTTCCTTTTGAATAATACACATTTAATCTTCTCCCTGGTAATATTATTTTCTTCTAATTGTCTAAATGAAATTTGTCGTTTGGCACTTAAAATGAACTAATTTTTCCTTCGTACATTTGCATAGTAGTGAAAGAGCATGTTCTTGACATATTCATCATTTGCTTCATCAAATATAATTGTCAATTTGGGTTATAATATTTGTTGTATTTCATCCTTATATGCTACATTATTATCTAACATTTAAAAATGAGGGAAACCTAAATGCTGGAAATCATGCCCAGTTAATGGTTGACACAATTGAACCATAGAAAGCACTTTATTTTATCTCTCTTTTCCAAACTACAAAAATTTGAATTTACACATCTTCTTAAACAACATCCCACCTAGAAGAATCTATTAATGATCATACGATTAGAGGATTAACAATTGGCACCCAGCTGGCTATCTCTATCCAGTCATCACCTCAGAGAAAGGACTGCCCCCACAAAAACATAACCTGAAACCTCACCTTTATATTTCCTTCTTCATAGGACACCTTTGCAACCAAAAAATCTGTTAAAAATTCACAAGTCATTCTTTATATCATAAGCTAAAACAAACATAAATTCACTTTTAGGATTACGTGTTTTTATTAGCTTTGTTCTTCACTTGCGTTTTGAGGTGTGAAGTTACGATTATCATTTTTTCTTCTTCCTTTCACACTCCCCCATTATATTTTGAGTATTCTGGCTATTTCTGAGTGTTTCAAGACCTCATCTTATCATTCTCAGATTTCTAGGTTGATCATTCATCTAGTTTAATTCACCAAAATTCATTTTTTTTAATTTCTTATAATTTCACAATAACTGGCATCGGTCTAGTGACCATCGCTAGTTTACATCTAACCATTGTCAGTTTACCTAACCAGTATTGGCTTCTGGCTCTTTTGGCTATTTTACCTAAAACAACCTTCATCACCTATTCTTTTTTGTTTTTGGTCCTCAGGGAACCATCATATCTTCCAAGTTTCTAATATCTATGTCAGGTATAGTTTCCCCATTTCACATTCATTAATACTGTTTCATTTTCTAAAAATTGGTATTTCCCACAGTGACCGGTATCAATTATTATAACCATCATTGGTTACTCTGTAACTGCTATCAGTCATTCTAACTGTCATCAGTTTCTGTGTTTGATTTTTAATCAAAACATTGACCAGATTTACCCCCTAGACTTTATCCTTCCCTGCTTCTGTTGTTTTCTATGTCATTTATAGAATACACTCTTATCAGGTCAACACTAATTCACATGGTGTTGACTCACAACCAAGCTAACACCCTTATATTTCATGTCAGCCACTCCCACCTAGTCCATCACCGACATCCATCCTATCACCTATGGATTCAACTCAGCTTGTTCCCATTACTATTGGTGACAAGGAGTTGACAAGACTCATTTATCAGAATCCAGTGGCCCTACAATACTATCTTGCCCACTCATCTACCTAGGAATCCTCAGGAAAGTTAATATATGGCATACTTGTATCTATCCCTCCTACCCTCGCACCCACTTCTGCATCATTTACCACTAGCTCAATGCTTCCCTCATCAACGTTACCCCCTTTGGTATCTCAGTTAGGTTCCACATCTTCCATAACTACTTCCTTAACGATGTATATTGCACATGTGGTGTCTACCATTCCTTCACTGACTACCTTAAGCATAGCCCCATCTATCCCCTTTTCCTCATATATACCGGTTACATCAAAACCACATCTAGTGTCGCCAACCCACACCCCTTTCCAAAATCTAGTTCTTTTTATCCCTCGGTCTCTACCACCCATTACCACGAGAGTTGATGTGACCACCCCACCTATTTACACACATCACCAACAACCCCCAATCTTGTATGTTGTTTATTTGGGGTACATTCCTCTTATATCTATCCCCCCTTCACAGTTTTCATATTTGGTACCCCTATGTACTGGGATGCCATCCATATTATACACCCACCATTAACCTTCCTTTACTGCAAGTGGCACCCATTCCTCACAACCCACCAATTAACTCATTAGGATGAGGATGGAAAATATGCAGACATTAGAAGCATCAGTTTTTAGCTCTCATAACTCCCTGACCTATGATGAAATATGTGATGAGCTTATTCATCCATCCATTCCTATTCATGCATATCTCGTGCATTGGGAAATTCCCAAGATCAATCATTTCAAAATTAAAGAGGACCCGCAATAGCACTTTCGGTCATTCAAACATGGGTTCTACCTAATTTCCCTTGATGATGCTTTACTCTTACGAACATTTCCCATGTCCCTAGAAGGACCTACCTTAGATTTGTACATAAGTTTACCTAGACATTTCATCGAATCCTTCAACCAAGTGGCTCAAGAATTCCTAAACCACTTCTTGATCAATGTATTCAAGAAGGTCACCATGACTGATTTGTATTCGACACGACAGTATGAAGACAAATCTATCACATATTTCTTGCCTATTGGCGGAGTCTTATCAACCAATTAACATTCTAGTTACCTCAAAACTGAACTTATTGCGTTGTTCACTAGAGCTTATGTGAGACACATCTCACCAGCTTTACAGGTGCAAACCTTTTTAACCTTTGATAAAGCATTCACCATGGCATGACATTTGGAACTTCACGCCATTGAAGAAAATAAAATCCAATTGCTAAATAATAACACCCCATTCAAACCAAACGATTCTTCTTCATCTTCAAAAACCCAAAGTAATTATTCAAAAAAATAAAGGATCTTCCAATGCAATAGTTCTCAAAGTGGGTTCATCCCATCCTTCTAATCAAGCACAACCTTCTTCCAATATTTCCCCTTTCTAGGCCTTTCAGTTCTAGCGAGAGCAGTAGAAGTACACTTCAATTGGAGAGCCCTATTCTTCATTCTTGGAAAATATTCTTAAGTCGGAGCCATTACACTTCCTCCCATAAAACCTCATACTAGTTTCAATCTCGGTCGTCCTATACCTTCATGGTATAAGGAGCATGACTACTGTAATTACCATTGTGTTAAAGGCCATAGTGACAATAACTCCATCACTTTTAAGAACATTGTTCAAGAGATGATATATAATGGAGACCTCATCGTGGACAACTTGAAAGCACCGATAAATCAAAATTTACACATCTTTAAAAAATTTCCCTAACCATAAACCATCATCTAATCAAAATAGTGAACCTTCATCCAGTGACAACAATGTCTATGAAGTCCACGTGGTTTTTGATATCATACCATCCATTCCTCAAATCCCACCTATTTCACCTATTAAGGAAATTCTAGCACGAGCTCCTCTACCCGCAAAGGAGCATACCTCTTCCACTCCTTCACCCACAGAGGATTCCCCTTCATCTCTTCCTTCACCCATGGAGGAAGCCACATTTTTTATTGATGTCATTTCAACTTCTACCTTACAACCTACCAAATAGTCAACACTGTTAATTCTCCCATCTATAGGAGAATAACCATCTCCTTCTCCTCCACTAAGAGAGAATTCTACCTCACCCCACCTACCATCTCTCCTACCCATGGGAGATTCTTCATACATGCCACTACCTACTGGGGGAAGTTCTCCATCAGCATCTCAGGACCCCATTGATATAATCTCAGCTCTTTTACCCACAGAGTCTTAGGTTAGCCAATTCCCTATCTCATAAACATATTTTACAGGGATTGCTACCAAACGAAATCCATCTCTTCCTACAAAAACCCATTTTCATGGCTATCCAATCACTTCGATTACGTTGATAATTCCATGCTCTGGGGATGTCTTTGTCTCCCCTTTTCGAATCAAATTCAAATGTTACCTGAATATACTTCCATGATCTACCCAAAGGTATTTCCAACAACTAGATCAACATTGACCATGCCTATTGAAACATATTCTTCTTTGTCATCTCTACATATATCCAAACCTTTACCCATGACTAAATACATTACAACACCTAAAAATATACCCACACTTATATCTTCACCCGTATCTAGGCCCCTCTCTACCTTTGTTGTCATGCTGACATCAAGCCTTACTCACCCACCTCTCAAATTGGACTTAGCCACATCTTCCTATACCCACACAAACATTATTCCTCCACCTAAAAGGAATACCCAACCTTCTAGACCATATGCACCGGTCTCACCTACCACACCTTTGTCACCTTCACCCCTTTTGTCCATCCTAGGGCCCCATCCATCAACCCTAACCAAACAGTCTCCTACCCATGGAAAGTCAATAGCTAAGCAACCTATTGCTTCATGATGAGCCTTCATTACACCTCATTCACCCAAAAAACAAACACCCTCACCCTCACCCATGCAATTCTTTCCACCTATACCTCCACCAGTTACTATAAACCCAACTTTTCTTATATGAGTGCAACCCATACCATCCACCCAACCTCTACTAACCACTTCCACTATAACTCGATTTTCCCCATGGGTAACCCATCCTATTTTACCATATTCTTTCCCTTCTGCATCTCATACTCCTATGTCACCTTTACCCAAGAAGGTGTGCCCCAAAGATAAGAACCCACTACCTTTCAATAAGGTAGTTAAACCAACAAAACCTTCCATTTCTAGCTCTTCTACCACACCTTTACCTAAGTAGATGCCATAAAAACCTAATACCATACCACTTGTCAAGCCAAAGGGCCTACCCATTCCACCTCCTATAAATCCTCTTCCCTCCTGATCATCCATGCCTTTACCCAAACCCACACTCACTTCCCATTGTGATTCATTAGTAGGGTCCTATGCCAACATTTTAGCCAACCTCTTAGAGACTTTCATCATCACATTACCACCACTTCGACCTTACAATCCTCTCAAACCTAAGCCAAAAGGGTTTGATGAATCTGAGGTTTGTGCCTATCATCATGTGTCAGGACATGATGTAGAAAATTATAAGGCTCTAAAACTGATTCTTTTCAAACTTTTTCCTCTTGAATAAAATTTCAACGATGATGACCTTCTTGATGAGGAAAATTTTCCACCTTCACCTATCACCACACATCATCATCCCTTGCTTCTTCAATGACCTACATCTCCATCCCCACAACCCTTTTTTCCACCTCCAAAATTTGAGGTCAAATTGGTCTATATTAGAGAATTAGCTAAATCACCACCCAAATGTCGGTGTGCCAAACTCACTTCACAAGAATTTTCCCCCTTGTTAGGTTTTTTCCCATCATGTTGTTACACTACTCATCCTATGACTTCTCCATTTACCACCTCCCCTCAGATTAACATGGTTCAAGTTGTCACCCGTGCCCAGAAAGAAAAATGAAAAGAAAAAGCAACTAACCTATCAACAACCTCGTGCCCTTTATACAGTCTACACCCATGCCCAAAATCACCATTTGAGGACCTATATACCCTATCTTTGATGGCATCACCCATCACACAATGATAAAACAATTACATCAATCTCCTCTAAATATGTCTTTATACGATCTTGTCCAAACTTTTGAATCTCATAGATAAGCCCTTATAGAGGTTTTGAAATCCATTGAATTTTTACCTAATGACCCCAATTTAGTGGCCTCCATTATCACCCCTCACCACATGGCCTCACTTACCAAATCATTTCCTTCTTCTACCCCTATGCCCACTCCTCAAGTCTCCCTCAGTTTTTATGATGAGGAGATTGTACCTCTCTAGTCATATGATCCTGATCCTGCCCTTTTCATTTCTGTCTATATCAATAACATACGAGTATGACACATCATGATCGATGGTGGTGCTAGTATAAATATCATCTCCTCCCACGTGTATAATCAAATGTGCATCCCTTCCAATTATATGCATAATAACCCAATTATGTTATGCTCCTTCAATGACATCATCACCTCCACCCTTGGCACCATTATTCTCCACATTCAGGTGGGCCCTCACATTATGCTGAAATTATTCTACGTATTAGAGGGAGAGATCAAGTATAACCTATTTCTCAGTAGACCTTGGATTCACATCATGGGTTGTGTCCCTTCAACTTTACACCATTGTGTAAAATTTGAACATGAAGGGCATAACTATACCATCCCCATCAACCCATCACCATTCAAAACTTGTAACATATTATATCAACCTAACGATGTATTTGTACCAGTTAAGGAATATACCACTACCCCCACTTCTCCTTCACCCATGATCCCATCCACCAATGCTTCTGCCACCTCTCCCATACCTAAATCTTGTATTCCTACTACTATTACAACATTTGTAGATGACCCATCTACTTCCCAACCAACCGATACCCCTCCTCCCCAATTATCTAGTGATTTATCTCTCCCCACTACCCTCATATCTACTACTGATCCCTTATAAGGTGTTTTTCAATGCCTCACTCTGGGGGAGTACTACCTCTATAATATTAACACATTCCTCACTCCACGAGAGTATGGAAACCTACACAAGTACCCTCGTTATGACTACCACATAGGAGAAGTTTCCCCTTATGGTCCTCCCCACCGTCACACAAATCTAAAGTATGGGGGACTTTATACTACCACTTATTCACCTAAACCTCCATCCCAAAAACAAACCTTTTTATCTAACCTCCAATCTCTTACTAATTACTGCTTCACCCACACTTTCCTTCACCATCGTGCATGGAAATGCTTTGGTTTTGGTTTTTATGAACAAGGCCACCATACCGTCATTTCATGTACCACCCATAAACACAACCACCGTAGTGGCATAAACTTTACCACACCACCTTCCAAGAAGGCCCACATTGACCTCATTGAGGAAGAAAAATGTTCTCCACCCCATTCAAAAACATCACCATCTTCACCCACGAAGTCCATATATCCCGAATCTATTACTCATAACTTTTTTTTTCAAGAACACTATTTCCATGAGACCTCTAACTTATCAATGCGATGGAGAGGATCCCTCTTCTCTTCCCTTCCTGTATCTTGACATGATCGATGATGATACACCTTTTATTAATGTCATTCAATGTCAGGATGATGAGTCCATCCTCACGTACCTTGGTGCAGAAAATTCTTATATTCACCGGTCGTTACCTTCTGAGATGTAAATCATGTTCAACGAATCGAGCATCGAAATCAACATTAACACTAAAGATGACACACACATTCTAAAGATGGACCAATCTTTAAATGTTTCTGAATAGGATTATTTTTCTTCTTTCCTCTGGGACCATAGCAATGATTTTTCTTGGTCCTATTCCGATATGCCTGGTATTGACCCAAACATTGTGGTCCACAATATCGTAACCATTCCTGATGCCAAACCTATAACATTTTTTGTAGAAAATGTATCCTTGCATTGCTCTTCTTGTCAAATAAGAACTTGCATGCTTTCTCTCAATTTCCTTCATCCTACCCATTGAATATCCCCAATGTATTTTTAATATCATTCTTTTCACAAAATCAACAGGGGGTTCAAAATTTGCACATACTTCCATGACCTCAACTTAGCTTTCCACAAAGATGAATTTCCTTTACTAAGTATTAACCAACTGGTTGATCTCACCACCAGATATGAAATGTTATCACTCATGGATGATTTCTCAGGTTATAATCAAATATTACTCCAAAATATCAACACAAAAATACCTTAGTCACTCCTTGGGAGACCTTCTGCTATTGACTCATGCCTTTTGGCCTTAAAAATACTGGTGCTACATATCAGTGAGCCATGAATTATATCTTCCATGACATCATGCATCGCATATGGAATATTACGTAGATCACCTTCTTACCAAATCCAAACATCAAGCTAAACACCTAACATTCCTTAAGGTTATCTTTGACCACTTCATCAAGTATTTTGTTCACCTTCAACCTAAGAAATGTGTCTTTGTGGTACTTTTAGGAAAACTCCTTGGTTATATTGTTTCTTTACATGGCATAGAAGTTGGTCCTATTAAAGTAAATCCTATTCTCAAAATGCCTTTGCCTACTAATCTTCATCAAGTTCAAAGTTTACAAGGTAATTTGCAATCTATTTGTCAGTTTATTTCACAAATTTTTGACCACTGCCAACCATTTCATCATCTCCTCAAATAGGATGTTCTGAAGACACCAACATTGGGTCACACTCCCCTTGGACCCCTTTCGAATATTCAACTTAAACACATTCACCTAACCATGATCCTTATACCCCACATTAATATTAATTTAATTATTTAAAATTAAATTAATACTCATCCTCACTTCATTCATTATTTAATTACCTCGATTAAAACCAATCTCCACCTCACCCCACCACCTCACCTAGACACCTCACCACATACCTATTCATAGCATGCTCCATAACTAACTAAGACTTAGTTCAACCCTAAAAATCAATACCTATTATTCCCCTAAGCACATTCCCACTTATTAAAAGATAACGTTTGTTTTGATCCATTATAAATGGAAACACCTGGCCCAAATGATTAGGAAGATTTGTCATTTTTAGAAAACCTAAGGAATCCCACCTTAACTGACACCAGTCATTCTGAAACTAATTCCGGTCAACCCGAAACCATCATTGGTTACAATTTATTCACTTTGGTAACCTTGTTTGAGAGTTTGGCCACATCCTAGAATTTTGAGGGAGCAAAATGGGAGATCTACATACAAGAAAGAACTAGAGATTTGTCATATATCTAGGTAACCATAGCCAGTACCAGGATAGATCTGAAGGTATTTTTACTCACGGTAGCATTCTGGGAAGCATTTCTATGGCACTAACTACCATTACATAGATCAACTATCACCATTACTCAGCTATCAAGCGTACATGCACAGTAAGTGGGATTTTCTATCTTCATTATTGAATGCTTATTCAAACTAAAAGTTTCTTCATCTCTTTTTATTTGGTATCTATTTAAACATCTTTCATCCCACCCCTTTACCTTTATACAAATCCAACCATTCACCACCCACAATCATTTAAAACCCCATACTTGATCCTTGAATACCCCTGAGCACCATCAACACCTCCACAGACCTAACTATTCCCCTCACAATCTCCATGTGATCTCAAAAAAGATCCCAAAGCCACGACTCATTGAGTTTCCAACAGCCTGACCCTATCGATGTCAGTTAAATAAAACCATCGTCGGTCTCCTCTAAACTGACATCGGTCATACCTGACCGACGTTAGTCTCTATGTTTGATAATACAGTCATAGACTAGTAACCTAATTACCTCACCCAAAACAACCCAAAATCTTATCCAACCTTACCAAGATTATTTTTGTGACCTGCAGACCACCTGTGCTACGCGTACCCAGCCCAAAACCTTTACGTGCATAGCATTTTAGTATTTAATCAGATCAAAGATGATAGACCCAAATCAGAATGCTAGCACTAGATTCTTTTATTTACATGTTTAAGTTACTTTATATTGATTTATAAATAGTGGATTCATGACCTTCTAGGAAGTATCACACTTCCTAGATCTAGCATACACTATGCAGTCCACTGACATGTATCGTTTGACTCTTTCTTTTGTTGTCTTTTTTTTTAGTTCAGGTAGTTCTTCCTATCCAAAAGGAAGCTCTCACAGTCAACATTGCATCGAGAAGTCATACCACAGACACAACTTCAAACCAACCATCGCAACATGTATTCCTCCTTGGCCTACACCCTTATCTATTTGTCACATTCAACACATAAAGAAAACAGTGAAACATTTTGGCACACTTGGTGGGAACCTCTCTTGGGTTCATTGCATTTTCTTCATTTAGGGAAAATGTTTTTGTGTGTTTCTTTCATTTTGAAAATTACACATTTAATATTCTCCTTGGTAATATTGCTTTCTTCTAATTGTCTAAAATAAATTTTTCATTTGGGCCTTAAAATGAACCACTTATTCTTTCTTGCATTGCATTAGTGAAAAATCATCCCTCTTCTTATTCATCATTTGCTACATCGAATGTCATATTTCAATTTGGGTATTAAAAAACTTGCTTTGCATTTTGATTTTGTGCATTATAACTCACATTAAAAATGAGGGCAACCTATATGCTAGAAGTCATGCCCAACTAATGGCTGACACAATTGAACTATAGAAAACACTTGTTTCTCTCTCTTTCTCTTGCCAAACTGCACAAAATTTTTAATAAACACACCTTAAATGACATATTACCTGGGAACCCCTGTCAGAGATCAAATGATTAGAGGATTAACAGGTAATCCCCAGCTAGTTATCTCTCTATCCATCAGAGGAAGGACCCCCCCGCCATAACATAACCTGAAACCTCACCCTTTAGATTTCCTTTTTTCTAGGACAAATTCCCAACCAAAAACTTTATTTTGAACTCACGTGTAATTCATAAATAACATAAGATACAAAAAATATAAAATTCACTTTTAGGATTATGTGTTTTCATAGTTTTGTGCTTGACTTGCATTTTTGAGGTGAGAGGATATGTTTTCTTCATCTTTATTTTTCCTTTCACACTTTACCATCATAGGTGGAGTACTCTAAATTTCTTTGAGTGTGTCAGGTCATCATCCTATCATACCCATACTTCTGGGCTGATTCTTCATATAATCTAGATTCACAACACCTCATTTTCCTTTATTCTTCAGATTTCATAGTAGCCGACATCGGTCCCAAGACTATTGTTGGTTTACATATGGCCACCATTTTTTTACCTAACTGGAATCGGTTCCTTGTTCTGCTAGTTAGTTTACCCAGAGAACACTCATCCCACCTTCTTCTCTATCTAAAGGTTTCTAAGTGCTACCATACTCTCTGTATTTTGATTATAATCCTCCAATACGGTCTCCCTATCTAATAGTCACCAGTTTCTTCTATTTTTTGCTGAAATTGTTATTCTTCATAGTAATCATCATCAACCATCTTGTGACAGGAATCGGTCACACCTTAACCGGCACTGGTTATTTCAATCGGCATCAGTCACCCTGATTTGATTTTATCAAAATATTTACCCAATTCCCCACTCAAAATATAATTTGTCCCATCTTTTTTGTCCCCTATTTCATTTATAGAGTATAGTTCACTTGATTTGCATTGATTTAGATGGTGTTGACTTGTAGACAGACTAATGCCCTCATGTTTCACGTGAGCCTTTAGCCACACCCACCTAGTCCATCACCATTGTCCATTCTGTCACCTATGGATCCAGATCATTTTATCCCCATCGCTATCGGAGATGAGGATTTCTCGAGACTCCTCGACCATAATCCTATTTCCCACCAGTACTACCTTACTCATTCTTCCACCCAGGATTCCTCTGGATAATTAATATATGACATGCCCGTATCTATCCCTCTAGCTCTAGCCCCCACTTCTGCATCAGCTATCAAAATTTTGGTGCTACCATCATCCACATTTTCACCTATGGTATCTCATCTAAATCCCATAACTGCTATAACCGTAACATCTACATCATCGATAGCACCTACGACATCGATTATCCCTCTGGTAGCCCCTATGATTCTAGCTCCATATGTACCCACCATTTCACATATACCAATCGCAACCACCTTTTGTGTCGGCAACTTACACCCCTTTCCAAAACCTCATCCTCTCTATCCCACAATCCTTACCCCCAATCACCACTAGAGTTTTTATGACTACCCCACCCGCTTACACATATTACCGAAAAACCCCTGACCTCATCTATTGCTTATAATGGCTATGTGCTACCCACATCTATTCCTCCTGTGAAGTTCTCATACTCAGCACCACCATACACCAACATACCACCCACCTCTTACATTTAGCATCAACCCCCTTTTTCTACAGGGGGCACCCATTCATCCTAACCTTCTAACAACCTCATTAAAATGATGATGGAGAAAATGTAGACCTTAGAAGCATCTATTTTTGGCTCCTATAATTATTTAACATATGATGAGCCTATCCGTCCATCTATTCCCATTCGTCCTTACCTAGTGTATTGGGAAATGCCTAAATTCAATTGCTTCAATAGTAAAGAAGACCCACAACAACACTTGTGGTCATTCAAACATGGGTGTTACCTAATAGCCCTTGATGACACTTTACTCCTACAAACTTTCCCAATGCCCCTGACATGACCAACATTATATTGGTATAGTGGACTACCTCGACATTATATCTATTCCTTTAATCAAGTAGACCAAGATTTCTTAGATCATTTTTCAATCAATGTTACCAAGAAATTCACCATGACTGATCTTTATTCAACCCAACAGTATGAAGATGAATCTATCACAGATTTTGTTCCTGCTAGCAGAGTCTTATCAACCAATTAACATTCCAACTACCTCAGAATGAACTTATCGAGTTGTTCATTAGATTTTGTTGCCAGACACATCTCACCAAATGTACAAGTCCAAACCTTTTGAACCTTTGGTGAAGAATTCACCATGGCCCAAAAACTTGAAGTTCATGCCATTAAAGAAAAGAAGATCCAATTACAAAATAAGAACACCCCATTCAAATCAAATGATTCTTATTCATCTTCAAAACTGCAAAATAGCTATTTGAAGCCCAAAGGATTGGCCAATGTGGTAGTCCTTAAGATGGATCCACCTCATCCTTCTAACTAGGCTCAACCTTCTTCCAATTTTTCTCCTGTTTAAGATTTTCAGCTCCGACAGGAGTAGTAGAAGTACACTTCGATTGGAAAGCCCTATTCTTCGGTCTTGGAATAAATTATTAAAGCGGAAGCCATTACACTTCCTCCCATAAAACCTCATATAGGTTTTGACCCCAATTGTCCTATGCCCACATGGTATAAAGATCATGACTACTGTAATTACCATCACATTAAAGGACATAGTGATGGTAACTACATAAATTTTAAAAACATTGTTCAAGAGATAATAGACAACAGAGACCTTGTCATAGAAAACATGAATGCACCAGTAAATCAGAATTTGCACATATTTAAAAATCCATTATCTAATCATAAGCCATTGTCTAATAAAAATAAAGAACCTTGATCCAACGACAACAACATGCATGAGGTTCACACTATTTTTGATATCACACCAGCTATCCCTCAAAACTGACCTACTTCATCTATTGAGGAAATCTTGGCACGTGCTCCTCCATCCATAGAGGATCATACTTCTTCTACTCCTCCACCCATAGAGGAGTCACCCTCATCTCCCCTTGCTCTCACAGAGGAACCCACACTTTCTGCTGATGTCTTTTTATCATCTTCTTCCCAACCTTCTGAACCGTTGACACTTGTTATTCTCCCATCTACAAGAGAATCATCATCTCCTTCTCCTCCATTGAGAGAGAAGTCTACCTCACCCAACATATTATCTCTCCTACCTATGGGAGATGCTTCAGATATGCCAATACCTTTCAAGGATAGCTCTCCCCTAGCATCCCAAAACCCTATTGACATTATATTAGCTCTTTTACCTACAAAATTTGAGGCCAGCCAATTCCCTGTCTAGTAGACATATTTTATAGGGATTGCTACCCAGTCGACTCCATCATCTACTTCAGTAATTCCACTTTCATGGTTGGTTGATTGTTTGGATTACATTGATCATTCCATGCTCTATGAAAATCATCAGCTCCCTGTTTTGACCTAAATGCAAATGTTTCTTGAAGATACTTCCATGATCTACCCAAAGGTATTTTTCAGAAACCAAATACAAATTGACCATTTTGATTGAAACAAATTCCTCTTCATCATCCCTACCTCCACCCAAACTTCTACCCATCGCTACAACTATTCCAAAACCTAAAAACCTACCCACGCTTATCTCCCCACTCGTATCTAGACCCATCACTAATTTGGGTGTTATGCTGACATCAAGCCTTACTCACCCACCTATCAGATTGGAATTAGCCACATCTTCCAAAGTCTGCAGTCACATTATCCTCCCACCTAAAAACAAAACCCAACCTTCTAGGCCATGTACACTAGTCTCGCCTACTACACCCTTGTAACCCTCCCCCCTACCATCCATCTTAGAACCTCACCCATCAACCTTTACCAAACAATCTCACACCAAAAGCTAGTTAAAAGATAAACAACCTACTACTGCATCATGAGCCTTTGTTACACCTCATTCACCTAAAAACTAGGCTCCCTCACCCTCACCCATGCACTTATTTCCACCTATACCTCCACCAGTTACTATAACCTCAACCTTGCCTATACAACTCCAACCAATACCACCTACCACACCTCTACCAATCACTACAACCGTAACTCAGTTACCCCTGTGGGTAACCCATCCTCTTCCACCCTTAGTTTTTCCTTCTTCATCCTGTACTCATGTGTCACATTTACCCAAGAAGGTGTAACTCAAAGATAAGAATCTGCTACCCTCCAATAAGGTAGTCAAACCAACTAAACCTTCCATTTCCATCTCTTCTACCCCACCTTTACCCAAATAGATACCAAAAAAACTTAATACCACTCCACATACGAAACTAGTAGACTAACCCATTCCCCCTCATGTAAATCCTCTTCCTTCACAATCAACCACACCTATACCCAAACCCACACTCACCTCCCATTGTGATATATTAGTGGGGTCCTACACAAATATTTTAACCAATCTCTTGGAGACTTCCGTCATCACATTACCACCACTTTGACCTTACGATCCTCTCAAACCCAAACCAAAAGGGTTTTATGAAATCAAGATTTGTACCTATCATCGTGTGCTTGGACATGATGTTGAAAATTATAAGGCTCTGAAGACCATTCTTCAAATTTTTCCTCTTGAATAAAATTTTGATGACGATGACCTTCTTGATGAGGATCATGATCCACAATCACCTGTCTCCATACATCATTGTCCTTTACGCATTCAGTTATTAGTATCTCCACCCCCACAACCATTTCTCCCACATCCAAAATTTGAGAACAACATGGTCCGTATTAAAGAGTTGGCCAAACCACCACCCAAATTTCAATGTTCCCTACTCATTTCACAAGACTCTTATCCACTGCTAGGATTTTTACCCTCAAGTTGTTATACATTTCATGACACACCCTCTCCATCCACATCCCCTCAGATTAACATGGTTCACATTACTACCCACGCTCAGAAAGACAAAGGAAAATAAAAAGTAACTAGCCCATTAACCAACCCTATACCCAATATACCATCTACAACCATTCCCAAAATCACCATCCACGGACCTACATACCCTATCTCTAACAAGGTCACCCATCACGCAGTGATGAAATAATTACATCAGTCTCCTCTAAAGATGTCTTTATATGATCTCGTCTAGACTTCAAAATCCCACAGAATATTCCTTATCAAAGTTTTACAATCCATTAAATTTATACCTAATGACCCCACACCAATGGCCTTGATTATCACCCCTCACTAACAAAATCATCTCCTTCTTCTACCCTACGACCCCTCCTCACATCGTTTCCCTCAGCTTCTCTGAATCGGATATTGTACCTCTTTATTCAGATGACCTTGATCCCTTTCTATTCATTTCTATTTATATTGATAACATACATGTACGACGTGTCATGATTGATGGTGGTGCTAGCATTAACATCATCTCCTTCCACACATATAATCAAACACATATTCCTTATAACTATATGCATAATAACTCAGTTAGGATATGCTCCTTTAACGATGCCATAACCTCCACCCTTGGCACTATTATCCTTCATGTTCAAGTAGGCCCTCACATTGTCCTAGAACTATTCTATGTCTTAGAGGGGGAGTTCCAATATAACCTCTTACTCAACAGACCTTGGATTTGCATCATGGGTTGTGTCCCTTCAACTTTACACTGTTGTGTAAAATTTAAGAATGAATTACATATTTACACCATCCCCGCCAACCCATTGCCATTCAAGAATTGTAACATGTTATACCAAACCAATGATGTACTTGTAACAGTCAAGGCATCTGCCACTACCCCCACTTCACCTTCACCCAAAGGCCCATCCACCAAGTCCACCACCATCTCTCCCACATCTAACCTTGTTGTTCCTACTTCCACCACAATCTCTGTAACTAACTCATTTTCTTCCCAATCATCTAGTGAGTCATCTATCCCCACTACCCACATATCGAATACTAATCCCTTAGAAGGTGTTTTTCAATGCCTCACTCTAAGAGAGTACCGTCTATACAGTATTGACACATTCATCACCCCAAAAGAGTAAGGGAACTTGTGTCAGCACCATAGTTATGACTACCCCATACGTGAGGTTTTTCCTTATGGTCCTCCTCACCTTCACACTAATCTAATGTATGGGGGACTCAATATTTCCACTTATTCACCTAAATCTCCATCCCAAACATGATCATTTTCATTTGACTTACACTCCCTTACTAAATTCCTCTTCACTCACACTTTCCTCCACCATTGTGTATGGAAAGGATTTGGCTTAGTTTTTACAAACAAGGCCGCCATACTATCATCTCCTATACCACCCATAAACACAATGGCTGTAATGGAATTGGCTTTGATGCACCACCTCCCAAGAAGGCTCACGTTGACCTCATTGAGGAAGACAAACCTTCTCCACCTGATTCACCCATGTCACCATATTTAGCCATGCAGTCCATAGATCCTGAATCTCTTCCTCGTAACCTTTTTTGTAAACACAATTTCCTTGGGACCTCTAACCTATAAATGTGATGGCAAGGATCCCTCTTCTCTCCCTTTTCTATATCTTGACATGATCGATGACGATACACCTATTAACATCATTCAATGTCAGGACGATGAGTCCATCCTCACCTACCTTAGCGCGGAAGATTCTTATATTCATTGGTTGTTACCTTCTGAGACACAAACCATGTTGAATGAATCAACCATTGAAATCAACATTAACACTCAAGATGACCCACACATTCTAAAGATAGCCCAATATTTATATGCTACTAAATAGGAAGCTTTTACCTCTTTCCTTCAGGACCATAACAATGCTTTTGAATAGTCCTATATCGATATGCCTGGTATTGAAACAAAAATAATGGTCCACAATATTTTAACCATTCCTAATGCCAAACCCATAAAAAAAATCTACAAAAAATGCATCCTCACATTGCTCTTCTAGTCAAATAAGAGCTTCAATGCCTTCTCTTATTTTCCTTCATCCTACCCATTAACTATCCCCAATGGATTTCTAGCATCGTTCTTGTCACAAAGGTGATAGGGGGAACTCCACATTTGCATGGACTTCCGTGACCTCACCTAGCTTGTCCCAAAGATGATTTTCCCCTATCAGGCATTGAACAACTAGTTGATCACACTGTCGGCCATGAAATGCTATCACTCATGGATGGTTTCTCAGGTTACAATCAAATATTACTTACTCCCAAAGATCAACACAATACTACCTTCATCACCCCTTGGGGGACCTTCTACTATCGAGTCATGCCTTTTTTCCTTAAAAAAATTAGCGCTACATACCAACAAGCCATGACTTACATATTCCATGACATCATGCATCGTATGTTGGAAGATTATGTAGATGATCTTCTTGCCAAATCCATACATCAATCCAAACACCTGATCATCCTTAAGGTCATCATCTTTGACTGCCTCATCATGTATTGTGTTCATCTTCAACCAAAAAAGTGCGTCTTTGTGGTACTTTTAGGAAAAATCCTTGGTTTCATCATTTATTTGCATGGCATAGAATTTGATCGTGCTAAAGTAAAGGATATTATATAAATTCCTTAGCCTACTAATCTCTGTCAACTTTGAATCCTATAAGGTAAGTTACAATCCATTCGTTGTTTTATATCGCAGCTTTCCAACCACTGTCAATCATTTCATCGTCTTCTCAAGAAGGACGTTTCATTCAAATGGGATGATGAATGCCATAAATCATTTGACACCTTAAAACAATACCTTCTTCAACCACCAGTGCTCATTCCTCATAAGGATGACCAACCCTTTTACCTATACATTTCTGCCACTGACCATTCTTTAGGTGCCATGCTCCCTCATCAATGATGAGAAACATAGAGAGAAAGCGGTTTATTACATAAGTCATACCCTTTTGGACTACGAAACTAGATACACCCACACCGAAAAACTCTTCTTAGCCTTAGTTTTTGTTGCCACCAAACTCTGCCATTACCTCCTCAACCACAAAAACCTTTGTTGTTACCAATACTAACCCCTTACACTATATCAACATAAATGTGCCAACACACATTGGATTATGCTTCTTTTCAACCTCGACCTCGAATTCATTCTTTAAAATTCCATCAAAGGCCAAGATATCATTGACCAACCAAAAAACACACCTCTTACCGGGAATCAACCTTCTAACTTTGATTTCCCCAATGAATCCATAGCTACCCTCTCCTTAGATGAACCCGCTTACTAAATGGCACTCTTCTTCAATGGCTCCAAGCATCAGATTGGACGATGGGGCCAGTTTTATCCTCATTATTCTTGATGGTGAACCTATTCCTTTCTCTTTCAAAATCAATTTTGATTATACAAACAATATTGCTAAATATGAAGAAATCTTATTAGGTCTCCAGGATGCATTATGCCTTAGATGTCAAGTCAATCAATATCTTTAAAGATTCCTAAATAGTCATAAACCAATTAAATAATATATACTAGTGTCATAATGAGATACTTCAAACATATAAACATCACGTAGATATACTTTTGAGCACTTTTGACTGTTACAAACTTCAAACCACCCCACATTAACCAATAAGTTTACAGATACCATTGCCTTATTGGCTTCTTATATACCCACTTCGCCTACCGAATCTAAAATATTTGTCACAATATAAAGGCTACAATCACCTTCTTATTTACCTCATGAGGTCCACTCCGTCGGAACCATTGCACCTAACACATGTGACCTTTGGTATAAGAAATTTATAGACTATCTTCCACTTTCCATTCTACCCACTGATCTCACTCGTAATGGACAATTTGCCTTTATTAAAAGTGCACCTCATTATGCCATCATGGGTGGTCTCCTTTATAAGTGTGGCTTTAACGGTATTCTCTTATGATGCCTTACAATTTTTGAAATTCCTTACACCATCAAGGAAGTTCACGATGGAATATGTGGAGGTCACTTTAGTTGTTTAGTTATTGCAAAACTCATTCTTCACGTTGTTTATTATTGGTCAACCTTAAATTGCAATTGTTGTGACTATGTCAAACATTGTGTAAAATGCCACCAACATGATAATATTTATCACACACCTAGCCATGCCTTACAGGTCACACGAGACCTTTGTAATTTCTCTCAATAGGGTTTGGATCTTGTCAGCGAGATCAATCCCCATTCTTCACAATGCCACCAATGGATTATAACCGCTATTGAATATTATACTAAATGGGTAGAACCATTCCCCTCATTTCTACAAAAGTTGAGAAAATATGTGAATTCATCAACCATCACATCATTTGTCACTTTGGTGTTCCTCACCGCCTCATCACTGATAACAAAAATAAATTCAAAAATAAAACCCTATGTAAGATATATGATGCTTTTGGCATCTAAATCAGTTTCTCATCACCTTATTACCTGTAAACCAATGGCTAAGAAGAATCAACCAATAAAATCTTGAACAAAATTCTTATGAAAGTAGCTGACAATACTAGAAAATATTGGCATTCACACATTCCTTTCACCTTGTGGGCTTATCGCACTAGTATTCACACTTCGACTACTACACACCTTTTTCTTTGGTATATGGTAGTGAGGTTTTCTTACCTCTCCTAAGTTTAGATTCCATCTCTCCACATCTCACTACAACACATGCTCAATGATGATGACCTCTACCAGGATCGTTTGATGCAACTTCAGTTATTATATGAGCATCATCTTGATGCTCTTGACCATCTCCAAATCTACCAAAAATGTATCAAATGTGCCTATGAAAAACGTGTCCATGAATGAACCTTCTAGGTCAGTGACCTTGTCCTAAAGGAAAATCAACATGTAACTAATTAAGAGAAAAGTAAACAGGAAAATTTGCTCCTCATTGGCTTGGACCCTATATCGTTACCCATGCCTATGGATTAGGTTCTTATCATTTATCTTCACTTGAAAGTAAACCCGAACCTGAGCCTCTCAACACCTTGTATCTTTGACCATTTTATTGTTGACATCAATTCATATATCACTTTATGTCAGTTGATCGCTCGTCCATTGGGCACTATTCACCTTCCATATTACCTATGTTGAGGATCCATAACTAAACAAGAATCATGTGATTATCAGTCACCTTTCAGCCTCATCTTCAATATGAGTATCATGGATCTAATCATAACATGATTCTCATGGATACTTTTGGTCTTCTTAAAGATGGAATACCATGGTCATTCATCACATGAAGCCACCTCTTTTATAATTAACCTCTGTGTGTTATTATCTTGTCTTCTAAACAAGAACCTAATATTCCTATATAGTCTTGTCCATGACTTAAATTTCCAAAAAAAAAAGGATTCAACTCCTTGAGTCAAACTTCCAATAAAAGATGACTCCCTCAAAAAGGGACATCTCTTCTCTCTATTTCGCTACTATAAATAGACTTCTCCCTTGAAGGACATCTACATAAAGTCATTTAAAAAATATAATAAAAATATCCAGAAGCTTCCCGCATCGATCAAATTCGTGAAGACCTCAAGGAGATAATATAATCATCCCATATAGACTTCCCACATTGATCAATCTATTAAAAACAAAAAAATGAAGAAAATGATGAAATTTTCATCATGGACTTGCCAATTTTTGATCCTAGGTTTCTTGCTAAGAATAGACATGCTATGTTACACTAAGTTACACTTAACCATCCACTTTCACCTCATTTCCTTTTTCACCCTCATTTTCTCTCTACTCAAGGGACTTGCAACAAATGCAACATTTAGTGATCATGTGGCTTTCTTCACCTTTAGAATAGTCCATTATGCAATTCCTTTTGGGTCTTATGTTCCTAAGCCCATCTTGGGTATGGTATACTCATTAGGTTTCTTATTAATTAAGTGGATATTTTACCACCTCTTACCATTCACCTTCCTCATTACATATTGATTATCCTATACAGGACAAGATCATCGACACCTAGATTTAAAACAACTCAACCATGCCTATAACCTCACTTCAACCATGCCTATGACCTACACTCAACCATGCATATGACCTAAATTCAAAAATTCTGATGACTTAGACTCAACCATGCCTATGACATGCATTCAATCTTTCCTAAGTTCTACCAACCCATTCCTAATATTCTTCCCTAGCTTATGGGAGAACTACATTAGCCTGAGGCCCCTTTTCACTGGGGCTATGTAGGAAACACTTCGAGGGCATGGGGCCCTTGGAGGTTAGCTTGGCGACTCTTCACCATAAATTTTTTCTCCTTTATTTCCCTTTTCACTTCCTACCTTAGTTCGTTTCCATTTTAAATCAACAATTGGAAATTAAACCAAACAAGAAACAATTAATGAATGTTTTTAGCCCATCATCACATCATTCATTTATCATTTTTACATTTCCACTACAACAAATATTGAGAAACTTAAACCATAACATGCATATACATCATCATTTATCTACATCGTGTTTATAACCTAACTCCACCATGCTTATAACATGACTCCATCATGCCTATGACCTAAACTCCATCATGCTTATAACCTGACTCCATTATGCCTATGACCTGATTGCATCATGCCTATAACTTGAGTCCATCATGCCTCTGACCTAACTTAACCATTCCTACATGACCTCGACTCAATCCTACATAATTCACCTAGTTTCCCTCATGTACACACATAATAATGGAAATTAAACCAAATACACTCTCCATACTATAAAAATCATCATATATACAAATACGAAAGTCTTTGTATACATGCATATGAACATGAATACAAATATCTCAAATCACTCAGATACATCCTTGTTATCTTCAGCACACAGGCTGGTATATATGTCAAAAAATAAATACAATGATCATCTCTAGTGACTAATCGTCACCCCACCTGATATCCTCTAGGCCAGTCTCACCTGTCTCCTCCTCTCTACCTATCTTTCATCCCTCTAGTATCTCACCACCCTCCATGGGCCTCGGTCTAACCTCTATGGGTACCTAACCTTGATCTGGCCTCAATACACTAGTGGCCTCACCTTGACCCTGTCTTAGGGCTTTTCGACCCCCTTTACTCTCCACACTGTGCATGTACAAGACCTAGTCCTCTCACTCGAGGCCTATTGTTATCTAAAATCTACATAGCTAGGGACATCTATCCATGTGGCCATCAGATGATCCTTAGTGTAATGGAATTCTAATTCTTACTTTCAACAAGTAAAAACAATGCTTGCTATAGATCCAAATGATGTGAGGTATAAAGGTTTTCACTTTAACAATGAAGGAAACCTTAAGATTTGAAAACAAAGTATATATACCTTCGCTAAATGATTTAAGAAAGAAATTGTAGCAGAATTTCACAATTCACCTTTTCCTGGACACCCTAGTATTGTAAATACGCTTGTTGATATAAGATAACAATTTTTTTGGAAGGAGATGAAAAAGGACGTTATTGATTTTGTGACGCATTGCTTCAAATGTCAACGTGTTAAAGCTGAACATATACACCCGACCGGTTTATTGTATCCTCATAGCATATTGTAGTAAAAATGACAAGTAATAAGCATGGATTTTGTACAAGGGTTTCCTATATCAAGAAATAAACATGATGTTATTTTGGTAGTTATTGATAAACTATCAAAAGTACAACATTTTATTGTTGGTAATTTGAAGGATGATTCTCTTATTTTGGCAAAGAGATTTGTACATGAAATTTTTAGATTACATGGAGTACTTGAATTAATCATATTTGATATAGATCCTAGAATGAATTCAAGGTTTTGGCAAACACTCAATACAGCTCTAGGAACTAAGCTAAATTTCAGTTATACGTATCACCTGAAAACGGATGGACAAATTGAAAGAGTTAATCAAGTTTTAGAGGATATGTTACGAATGTATTGTATGGATCAGCAGTATAAATGGGAAGAGTACCTTACACTAGTTGATTTTATTTATAATAACACATATCAAGCCTCTCTTAAGATGGCACCTTTCGAAGCACAATACGGAAGAAAATGTAGAACCCCTATTAGCTAGGACAACATTAAGGATAGAGAGAATTAATTGGTCCTAGAATCCTTATAGAAATGGAACAACAAGTTAAAATGATTTGTGAACGCTCGAAAGAAGCAACAGATGGGAAAAAGAGTTATGTTGTTTTAAAGTGGGTTGATAAGAAATTTAAACTTGGTGAGAAGGTCTTTCTTCGGGTTAAACCGAAAAATAGCTCTATAACATTTGGAAAGGATGCCAAGTTATCACCATTTTACATGGGACCTTTTGAAATAGTTTAAGTAATCAACCCTATAGCTTATCATTTAGCATTACTTCCTACTTTGTCACGAATGCATGATGTTTTCCATGTTTCTTTTCTTAAGAAATACGTTTCAAATTTATCACGTGTTAAATTAGAATTTGTTGTAGGTTCAAGACCCAGGAATAATTGTGGTTAAACCCATGCAAGTGCTGAAAAATTTGCCAGTTGCATTTAAGAAATCATGAAATAAGTCAATGTAAGGTCCAGTGGGACCAGTTTATCGAAGAAAGTGTAACCTGGGAAAATATGGAAGATATGAAAACTAATTTTCCATATTTATTTGAACATAATTGACTCTGATGAATGATAAAAATTTGTGATTTTATCTTTATATGATAATAAGTCTTCCATTTTTGGGCAGATAACTATTTATTTTTAAATATGCAGCTATGTGAATGCTGATTTCTAAAAATTTAAAATTTCGATATTGTTGCAAACATATGATAATAAAGTGAATAAATTGATTGTCCTTGATGCAATGGTCTAACTAAGTTAATCATCAGGATGATGATTCTTTTTAGGAGGGAAGTATGTAACACCTTTGACAAACTGTTATATTTCTCTTTTGCATTACAAGCGTTGGCATGTGATTTTATTGAATGAGGTGTGTTCCTTGATTATTGAAGATCATTCTTGTTATAGATAAATCATTTCTACTCTTGGATCCATTAGAATAAAATGATATGGATTGCAATAATCCATTTTCCACTTCTGATAGGTGAGTTATAATCCAGGTAAGATGGTTGCAGACTTATCTCTTTTAACTGACTCATCCTTGGATCAATTCCAGTGATCCAAGGAATGTTTTAAATCTCCTTAATAGAATGAATGGTAAACTAACATTCATAGGTTGAGAGACATAGTGGACTGAAATTTTGTATGTTTACAAATTATTTTTTTCTTGTAATATCGTGCCTACATTTGTTGTATGTTTTGTGCTCAGATCTTTGAGATCGACCTCTCAAGACATTTAACTGCATAAGTAGAACAAAGCCGACTTCATGACTATGAAGGGAATCTAAATCCTAAACCTATGGGATTATCCTAACGATATCCTAAAAAAAGGTATTATACCTACCTGCTATATATATATATATATATATATATATATATATATATATATATATATATCTATTTTTATTAGATGACATCCTAACCTAGGTTGTGTTACTAAATGGAATAAGGGAGAAATAACCTAAGGGAATGCTAGGCTATTTTAAACCTAATACCTAATACTATTTGGTTGTAAATTTTGATCTAACATAAGGTTTGCAATTACTTATTGAAATTATTTTGATTAAACCTAAGGTTATTATTTCTAAACTAGCCTAAGGCCTTATCCTAAGCTAATGGTACCTATCCTAACTAATGAAATGTGGAAAGGGGACCTAAGGGTCGTATGGAAAATGGGAGGCTAGGCGGCAATTCCTAAGCTATTTATGAGATTTGATTTTTGTATTAAATGAAAATGAACCACCAGATTAGGTGGAAGCATGAAAATTTAGTGGGACTTATGTTGATTCTTCACTAAAGTTGGAAATGAATGTTGAAGTTGAAATAGGTTTAACCAATTTTAGGAGGCGGTGATAAAAAGAGATAGGTGGGAGATTGTGGAGTAATAACATTAATGAACCTCAAATTTTGTGAGCAAACCATCTTGGAAACAATGAGGGTGGATTTTTTGGAGGTTGTTTGGTCTTACATGCCTTGCAATTTTTTCTCTGCATGGAGCTATCTGGTTCTTTGAACCAGTAGTTTGACTTTCACTTTGTGGCTATTTTTGGTTTCTCTTATCTATTTTCGATCCAAGGAAAATATATAAGGCATTGGATAAAAATATGTTTGGTTGTTGATCATTCTTGGAGGAGAAGAAGAGTTGGAAGTTTGGCTGGAAGTCTCCTTTAAATTGGCAGAAGCACTATCAGGCATGATAAACTCTACCCATTAAGATTTCTTACTTTCTTTTAAATGATTCATTAAAATTACTTTACTCTCATGAAAGAAATGGTTTCATGTTTTTTCTGGTTATTTACTTTCATGATTGAATGAATTTTTGTGATTTTTGGAAAGGAATCCATTGCATGATAATTTTATTCTTTGGATGTTTTTCTCTACGCAAGTTCAATGTTGATGTGTATGGAATTTTAGAAGCTTTATGTTTGTTTCGAACAGGTATTTAGGAATGTCTACTTGAAAAGAGCTTGAGAAAATGGTTTTTGATTTGAGTTGATCTAGTAGTCTCTTTTGAGATCTTCTCCTTGATGTTTCTT
Source organism: Taxus chinensis (assembly GCA_019776745.2). NCBI lineage: Eukaryota > Viridiplantae > Streptophyta > Pinopsida > Cupressales > Taxaceae > Taxus > Taxus chinensis. The sequence goes on along the minus strand of CM034147.1, from coordinate 77,749,269 downwards.
GAGTTTGGAAAAGTTTTAGTACTTCCATCCCAGACTATACCATTACTTTGAGCATATAATGGCAAGTAAAATTTGAGGATATTCTGCTCTCTTCTACTTTGGGTAACCCACATCTTGTTTGAAAGTCTTTGACTATCTTGTTAGAAGGATGCTGGACCTTTTATGGAACTGTACCTTATTATGGGGATATATAACCTTTGGTTTGATACTATATTTTTACTTACCCTTAGGTATGAATTTGATCTCGTTTGAAAGTAATCAATAATGGGTTCTTGTAGTATATGGAAAAGTTGTGTTCGTACTTCAACTTGTGTTAATTTGACTAGAACAATTAGCTCGTCTTTCTCAATCTTTATGTGCTAGATGGAGCTATGAAAGTTATTTTGTTGTGTTTTCTGTTACTATTCAAGTTCGTGAGTAATGGAGAACTTTATTTGACTTATTACTTAGTTTTGAATTTTTGGTATTCTCTTTTATATCCTTTTTAATGGATTTCTAGGTTATATTTGAATACTCTTGTAAACTAAATCTTGTTTGGGAGGATTTAGTACCTCTGGTTCGGGATTGTAGTGTATAATTTTCTCTTCTTTATGAATGTGAACTATATGTTTCTTTTGTATCAAGATGTGTAAGTTCTTGAATTAGGATTTCCATTACAGTTCGAAGGCATGGGGATTGTGGGAACTTTGTTTGACTTAAACTTGTGTTGGGTTTTCATCTTCTCTTTCAGATCCATTTGAATGGATTTCTGGTTTTTAAAGGAGATAGGAGTTGAATAATCATGTGGAATGTATCTTGTTTTTCCAAGATTTGTACTTCTACTTCGGGACTCTACTGTTTAATTTTCTCTGTAGAATGAACTCGAGCTTGTGTTTAAAAAACATGGAATATATGAACTAGGTTAGTGTTGATATTTTTGTTTTGATAAAGTATGAATTCATAAGGAAAAAGAAATGTTGTTTCATATAAACCTGTGTGTTTGGTTTTGTATTCTCTTTTTGGAACTGGAAAAATAACCTCTGAGTTTGAAATAGAAATGGCAATTCAATTGATAATACAAAAGAAATGAATTCTTGATCGGATCTTTTCTATTTGAGTTTCCTTTAACTTTTGTAAAGTTAAGTTCAATTGTTTGAACTTCTCTATAGCTCAACTCTCTTCTATGTTGTAGAGTGATTACTCTCTTAGGCATGTTCGACTTCTAGAACTTGGATTTTCTGTCCTTTCTATCTTGTTTGAAATAGTGTGAACTCGCTCTTCTGAAATAGAAATTTCCTTGTGGATTGTTTGGTTTATTTTGTTGCTAGTCGACTATGGAAAGTTCATGGAAAAATTTGTATGTTTAGGCAACTTTGGGACTGTCATTCTTAGTACTAGAAAAACCCAAATGTCTCTATTTGATCTTTCTTGATCAAAGATAATTTGTATTGAGTCAATTGTGTATTGATGTGGAAAGTGAGCAGCCGAGTCTGTCCTGTAGAAGGGAAAACGTAATCATGTTTAGAATGACTGCTTTGTTTGATTAAGTCATACTCTATTTGGATTTTGTTATTGGAAGGACTCCTCTTTTTACACTCTTTCATATTATGAATCTTCCCTAGATGAACACGAGAAGAGATTATCCTTGTGTAAGTCTTGCTTTGATTTGTGGAATGTATGGTTTTAGATGTTTGAATGATATCTTCTATAATGCATAATTTATTTAAGGCTTGCAAGTAGACTATTTTGATTCTCTCCCTTCTCAGATTGATTTGGGATTCTTTTATTAGATGTTGTCTCTTAAATGGTGAATCCTTTTATTGGTTTCCTTGATTGATGTCGTTATGTACTTTCTGAACCGCTTTTCTATCTTTTAGATGAATGACAAATCATGGATAGTCTGTATTGATTCTTCTTCTTATTTATTTAAGTTATAGGATGAATAATCCTAAATATGTACTATGCTGAAAGTAACTCTTTTTGTTACATAATAAAATTAAATTATGTATTTCAATTCAGAAAGAATTATGACATAATTAGATGACAAGATCTGTTGTTTGTTTTAAATAAGTAATTGATTGGGTCAATTCTTATATGATATAATATAGTAGTTGTTGATGATATTATGCTCTTTTCTTAAAAGTGAATTCAGACTCATTATTTGTACTTCTTTTCTGGTTGTTATTACTTATGTTTTTTTTTGTATGATATATTAATTGTTTCATTAAAGTAGAGTCATTTTAATGGAACAATTAGTGGAATGTGTAGACACCTGTAGTTTGATCAATGCATTATTATTCCTAATATTACACTCCCTATTCTTCCTTTTACAAATTGAAGGCACACCGCAAGTTAGACCTATTTAACTCCCTTACAACGACATCCCTTTTGGTCATTTTTCCTCTTATAAACCACTTACATAGGTTTTTATACCCTCATTCTAACTACATTAGCTTATTAATCCCTTCTAGATTGCTTCTATTAACTCCCTAGAATATCAATCCACTTCATTGGATTGATTAAGCCCTTCTGAAACCCTTCCAAAACCCTAATTACTCTCTAAGAGAGATTAATTAATCTAACCTAGGTTAATAACCCTAAACATGGTCAAACCTCACTTTGACTTGCTAAAAGTGCTTTTTGGACTTTAGCATTTACCCTACATGCACCTAAATCTCCCATTTTCCCAAACCAAAAACTATAAATAGAGCTAGACCCCATCCCTATTTTCCTAAGAATTCTCTCTTCTTCCTACCATAGATTATAGTGTTTTGTTTAGGTTTTAGATTATATTTCATCTTCTTCCATTGAGCTAATTGCATTTTCTTTTGTATTCCATAGCACTAATAAGGAGTAAATGGGAAGATCCATTTGCCTTGGAGCCATTAAAGGGAAGATCTCTTTCTCTTGAGCACACAAATGAAGGCTTAGATCCCCTTAGGTTCATTATTTCAAGCTTTGAAAGAATAGAGGTTAACTTCTTTTGTTTAGTTTGCATGTTTACTTCAAATTAATGTATACAAAGAAGAAAACCTTGCTCATTTCTTATCACATGGTCCATTGATCTGATTGTTAAAATCCTTTGGGGTTTCTTTAGAGATTCTTACCCCAAATCCATGGCTTTTGCAACTTTTCATTGAACACAATTGGCACACTTGGTGGGACAATTATGTCCATCCTCCATTAATGGATATTTTTTAGGTTTTTCAAAGTTCATTTTCAAGTTTTTGGGTCAAATCACTTGTTATTTCCTCATTTTTGTTTTTAACCCTAGATAAATGACCTTCATTTACATGTATTTTGTGGGTTTGATATAGAAATAGGACACTTTGTCTAATAACTAACCTTTCTGCTCTTGAAAATTTAAAAATTTGTGAGTCTTGCAAGTTTTTCACAGGGTGCGTGAAGGTCTTTAAAAAGAGCGCATACGCATCAAAACCCCAATGTCTCCATCTAAACATGCACATACCTATCTGAAAGTTCTTATACTTTACAAATTCTACCTCTATAGGGACGTACATGCATCTCCATCATTTGGCACGCGTATCTACCTCTTTGGCCACGTACACGTCAGATGTTTGACTGTGTAAAATTTTTGTAAATTTTCACCTCTATAGAGATGCACACACATCTCCATCATTTGGCATGCGTATCCATCTCTCTAGATGCATATGCGTAAATAGGGCTGATTGTGTAAATAAATTGAAAATAACGTTTTATTCTTGGGTGCATACATGTTAAAACCTAGTTGTCCACGTTATTATGCAAGCATCCCTGTCAGTTTTACAAGCATCTATGTTTTTGATATATTGGCTTTCACTAACTTTTATCTACAGGTGTATATGCCGGGTTGGGCATGTACCCGTCAGTTGGGAAGCACTGGTGTCAGTTTGGGCAAGCAAGTTTCTATGTAAAGATTGATTTTTTTTCTATAAACTGTAAAAACCTTTTTCTATTCTTTGCTGCAGATTTCTAGGATAAACAAGTTAAAAACATAGTTTTTCTTTGGTCTTTCGGTTGGCATAATTAAGTGTTTTTTGGTTTTTAGCCTAAAAATAAGTTTGTAAAAGGTTTGTATTCTCTCTCCTTATGCCTTAAAAAGTGATTTTGGAGATTAGAAACACTTATACCAAACTTATATCAAATGCTCAAAAAACACGTATCTTATAAAGGATGAAGTAAAACTTTCATGTGATTTCAATACGATTATTTCATGTTGTGTATGCTCTTCCTTTGCAACTTTTGGAAATTTTATGAATCAAAAGAAAAGTGTAAAGTTCTCTTTCTTGACATCAATCTACTAATTGGAAAATTACTAAAAATTTGTTGTCTGCATGACCTAACGCTTGTCAAAGAAGGGTGTCGAAAACAAAAACAAAAACTCCTAATACACATGTTTCTTGTATGTTGCCAAATGATATGCTACTTAAAACCACATTAAGTTAAGCAAGATAAAAAACACACCATATTCAAAACATTGTATTACAGGTTTTGAAAAAGGGTATGTCCCTATCCGCTCAACTAGAACATAACCCCTTTGGCATAATGCCTTAAGCTACAACAATGGGGGTGGTTCTAGGAACCCTAAATTAATCCACCGCTGAGTAACCTCGTGGATGAAATAGGAAGCGCTTTACTTACCAACTTGACTAGTATGCCTTGTGAGTTAGATTTACCGGTTGTCCGTATGGCAACCCCAAGGAGAGAAAATGTGGATGCACTAGTTTCCCTTTGTGCTCGAAGGGGGTAAAGTAAAGCCAAGATACTCCTAAGATAGGAAAGGGACTATTTGGGTAAACCACGCTTGCTTAAGAGAGATTTGTAACACCTAGTTGAGAGAACTTATTAAGGAGGCCATTATATCTTAGAGCCCACTTTACTAGTCCTTTGTTGCATCAAGCCATCACAAAGTGATAACTCATCTAGAATCTAAACCTTCTTTATCGAGCACGGAAAATAACCCTTGTGAGTTTGATCTAAGTGTATTTAACCATGAAACTAAACTATGTCCCACTTTCACTTAGTTTTACTCGTCTTCAGATGAGGTGAAGCTCTACCCAAGTGGCACTTGGTTTGTTTTCATCTTTTGATCTATACCCTTATGTTCTCACCACCCACTTTTTTTGGGGCGAGAAAGGAGCATACATTACACATTTTTATCAAAGATAGGGCTTGGCACTTTTTTTTCCATTTATGCCCATCCATGTCTACGACTGGGTTGTTAAACATCTAAAATGTGCAGGTACACTTTTTGTATCTTTGATAAATGTCCTTCCATCTTGATTTCAAGATCATCTTCACCATTGTGGGTCTGGTTCACCTTTTTTCTCTCGTTGAGTTGATATTTTTATTCGCATCCTAGACACACAATCTCGGTACTTACATCATATTCTCATTTTGTGAGAAGATGGTATAAGTCCCTTTATTGTACGGTTAAACTGTTCACATGATTTGGAACTCCTTGTTATACTTATCACTTGGTTTCAGTTTTGACGTCATCTGAGTCTTCTTGAAAAGTGTTGATAACACCTTATATATATCATGATAAGGTTGTCATGGTACTAACACCTTGCTTACTTGGTTAATGTATCACGGTGAGGTTGATATGCTATATCTATTCACGAATTCCATTTTTCAAAAGGTTTGTCTTTCATCGACATTCAGACTAGTTTTACGTATACCTTGTTGAGGGATTGTGACATCATCACGTCAGTGCTTAGGCCTTATTAGGGTTCTAACTTGACCTACATTTTGATACATCATTATCGCTATCTATTTTTAGATTATAGGCTTGGCAACAACAAATTGAGTGACCATTACATTTATGTGTGCACATGAATGTTCCTTGATAAAGACTACTACATAACACAGCATCTAGGATACACTATGGTATAGTTCCAACATCACCTTGAACAGCTTGTAGAAAAACATACACTTAGGAGTTGCACTAGCTATATACCAAACATCTGCTAGTAATGCCTAAAATCATAAAAATGGCATCCAAATCAAATGAGCATGACATAGGAGAAAATGCTTTCAACACCTTCCCATTTAGTGGCCACAATTTAACACCACTCTTTTCTCAAGTCAAAGATATGGAGGAATTAATTGATCATTGTGGAGAAGATTCAGACTCTTCCGGAGAACAAAAAAGGTTAGACTTAAATAGATTTGATGAACTCCTATATTATAATAAAGATCAAGTACTCACAAGATTCTTAGCATTAGGAGATAAAATTCCACATGAGCACGAAGAAGAAACAAAGGTCATTAACCATAACCTAGGAGAACAAAGAATCATCTTAGACATAGATAACCCTTTTTATGTGGGATATGCTTCCAATTTTGGGAAACATAAGACTACGGTCAAAGGAGAACCATCACAAAAACCTCACTATAAAGTTTCACGTAAAGTGAAAATTGAGCATAAAGCTTCTCCTCCTCTGAAATTTGATGAAGAAGAGGACCCCCTAGTTGAGGAGAAGATCCTCCAGAAATAGATCTTGAAATTGACCAAGGAACTAGCAAACCTAGGTTCTTCAAGAAGAAACATATACAAAGACAAAGACAAAAAAAAAGTTAGCAAGTTTCAATTTGATCCACATACAAACTACACCTATAAAGCAACTCAGGTGCAAAGGCCAATGTTTCCTACTAAAGAGCAACTCATTCAGGAGGATTCGAAATCTATGAAAGATATGCTTACTATGAAACAGATCTTGAAATTGACCAAGGAACTAGCAAACCTAGGTTGTTCAAGAAGAAACATATACAAAGACAAAGACAAAAACAAAGTTAGTGAGTTTCAATTTGATCCACATACAAACTACACCTTTAAAGAAACTCGGGTGCAAAGGCCAATGTTGCCTACTAAAGAGCAACTCATTTAGGAGGATTTGAAAACTATGAAAGATATGCTTACGACATTACAATAAGGAAATGTTGGCCAAAATAGAAAATATTTGTATGAAGAACTATGTCCTTACCCCTTTTTCTAAGGACATGTTACAATAGCATTTCCCAAAACACTTTACCATTCCCAAGTTTGATAATTATAAGTGCAAAATTGATCCTCATGATCATATAAAAAACTTCTTCATGGCTTGCCAAGAGGTCGCATATAACGATAATTTCTTAATACGACTTTTTCCTTATAGCCTAGGAGTCATAGGATTGGAATGGTTCTATAGCATATCCAAGGGATCCATTACGATGTGGCTTGCATTAGCAGAGAAATTTTTAAGGCATTACTCCTATAATATGGAAAGTGACATCACAATGAATGATATGTGCAATACAAAATAGAAACCCAATGAGACATTGGCAGGATTTTTACAACAATGGTGTTGGTTAGCCAGTTGTTTTCCTTGTGCATTACTAGAAAAATAGTTAGTGAGCATATTTGTTCCTAACTTAAACCCTGAAATATCCTTTCACTTACAAATGCATTGTGGCTTAAACTTCGAAGAAGTCATAGAGAAAGGTAGTCAAATTGAGAAATCCCTCACTGCCAAGGGAACACTTAAACTTGTCACTAAAAACAAACATGAAGCCAAATCCACAGACAAACCTAAATTCTTCAATGAGAATAAGCATGTTGTTGGTGATGGCGTTACAGACTCCAAGAGATTCTAAGATGTACAAACATGCCCACTTTTAAAACTTTCATAAGGACCTCATCCCAAAGCGCCTATAAAATGTATGCTTACATCCTTAACAGTCCTTATCTACCATCCTAAAACAATTGGATGATGCAAAAATGGGGGAATATCCCACTACAACAGTACCATACCCAGAGGATGCTCTAAAACTAGTTTGCTTCAAAGATCAGGAATATTGTGACTTTCATCATGTTAAAGGACACAAAATAGATATATGTATGAGATTGCGCCATTATATCCAAGACCTCTTTGAAGAAGGAAATATCACTGTGGATTCTCTCCCTGAATCCAGGAAAGTTCCAAATGAAAAAATGGGTATTTACAAGGAACCTTTTCCTAACCATGTAGATAAAAAGAAAAGAAAACTAGATCAAGGGAAAACTTCCAATGATTATAGGACTTCTGCCTATGTTTACCCAAAAAATGATAGTCCTTATGACTCCCTCATTGGATGTATTAGTTCATCTAGTGAACAGATCAACACCATTCAGATTTTAGAAAATAGTTGCGTATTCAGGACAAGACATGCCCATTTAGTCATACCAGATCCTGTGCCTATACCTTAAGAAAGTCAATATAATTTAATAGAGCAGTTAGAGAAAACACCTGCTAGGATATCTATTCTTGATCTCCTCAAGATCTCTAATTCTCATAAGAATATAATGTACAAGACTTCGTAAAATTCAAGGATTTCTACATATGTAGATCCCATTAATCTCCAAGCTATGATTGGACACCTAGACTCCAACGATCTTATCACTTTTGATCATACTGCAATCCCACATAATAACCTAGAGCATAACTTACCCTTGTATCTTGAAGTGGTGGTTACCCATCGTAAGATGAAGAGAGTACTTGTAGACAGCGGATCAGGTCTGCATAATTACACTTTGAAGAGGTTAAGTAGCTAGGCCATTTAGAAATAGAGATGGGAGCTAATACTATCACAATCACATTATATAACAATGAAGAAAGAGAATAAGCAAGGACTATAGTGGTTCCCATGGAGGTAGGACCACCATTTCATGACATAATGTTTCATGTCCTTGACTTGGACCTTCCATATAACATGCTCCTAGGGTGCCCATGGATCCATGCCATGCAAGCTATTCCATCAACTTTTCATCAGAGCATCAAGTTATGTCATGAAGGGTAGGTGGTTACCATTTTGTGCAACCCAAAACCATTCACACATTGTAGGGCATTACATAGTTTTTCATGTAGCTTATGAATGTCCTTCTGTGGACATGGTTGTCCCTCTACAAATGGAGGCTATAAAATAAATAAATAGATTCAGAGTCCCTCACACCTTTCAATCAAGATTTTCCCTCATTGGTCAACCCATTTGCTTCATGAGAGGCAACATCAATAAAATATGGCCTAGATAAGCCATTCACTCTTGAGCAAGCTCTGTTGATATCAGACTTATTAGTAAACCCCAGGATAAGGGGTAAGCCTTATTTTTAGTTCAAGAGCACTCACGAGCAATGTCCTAAACCATTAGAAAAAATTTTCCATAGTGGTATCCTATCTGAGGAGAAAATGTTAGAAGACCCTATTAGCAGAGTGCTAGAAGGAACCATGGCTTCATGCAATCAAGCAACCCAATACATCAAAGGTCCCCACATGATGTTTGTCATGGGCTATAGTGGGTTTGGATGTGGCATTAAGGCACAAGGCCGGTTAGAGCCTATCCCTATCCCTCGTTTTAAATCTAATAAACATGGCCTTGGCATAAGGCCTCATGATGCTTTACCCTCTGAGAATGATGCCACCTCTTCTGAACATGAGGATTTTTCATCTCATTCTGATAATGATGTAGATTCCCAATGTAGCTTCTACAAGGATCTTGCCTCTATGAACCTATTCCTAAATTCTTTGTTCCTTACCTTATCTAAATCCATCCCCTTAGAAAAATATCTAGTAGACCTTGTAAATCCTGAACTCATAGATTGGGATCAACAAATTCACGTGCCCTTGGATTTCTTTGAAAATGATGAGGCATTTGTAGAGTTCATGGGACTCATGGATTTTATTCTAGATGGAGACCACAAGAAAGGATTTAAGATTCAACTAAACACTTGTGCTTACTTCAGGGAAGAAGCAGAGATGTGTGGATGGTTGAATAAGAAGGCTATAATTAAAGGTACATCTACTTCTAAGAAACCTAAGAAAAAGGATAAATGGAAATCTCATAGTGAAAAACTCATAGATAAACAGAACGAAGAGTCTAAATATGAAGTGATTTATCCATTTAAAGATGATCATGAGCTACCACAAGAGGTCAATCTTACTCTTCCCCGTGATCCTACATGGATGGAAGATGCTTCTAGAATGCTTGTTGAGGAAACAATCAACATCAAAATTGGCTCAGAGGAGTAACCCAGGATAATAAAGTTGGGAGCTTCACTCTCAACTCAGGAACAAAATACCTTTGTAGAGCTCTTATAAGAATATGTGGACATATTCGTGTGGACATATGTAGAAATGTCTGGTTTAGACCTAGAGTTAATTGTACACAACCTCATTGTGCACCCAAATTCCAAACCAATCAATAAAAAGTTGAGAAAGATGCATCCTAAGGTGGCACTCTTAGCCAAAGAAGAATTAGAAAAGTTGTTATCTGCTGATTTTATTAAACTTATTGACTATTTGAAATGGATCTATAACATAGTCCCAATACAAAAAAATCTTGTTGGCATCAGAATCTACACTGACTTTTATGACATTAACAAGGCATGCCCAAAGGATTATTTTTCCCTACCTAACATTGACATGATAGTCAATTCAAAATATGGTTATGAAATGTTATCCTTGATGGATGGATTTTTCAGGTTATAACTAGATAGGAATTGCGGAATAAGATCAACATATTATAGCATTGATCACCCCTTGGGGGATGTTTTTCTACAAATTCATTACCTTCAGGATAAATAACATTGGGGATACTTATCAATGGTCCATGAAATTTATATTCCATGATATGATAAGTGACATCATGGAGGATTATGTTGATGACATCCTAGCAAAATCCAAGAGTAGAAAAGAACACCCTAGAGTATTAAGGCATATTTTTCAGCATCTACGAAACTATAAGGTTCACTTGAACCCTAAGAAATATGCCTTTGGTGTATTATCCAGAAAACTCCTAGGGTTCATTGTTTCATAAAGAGGGATTGAAGTGGACCCTACAAAAGTTATGGCTATCACAAAAATGCCACCACCTAGCACTCTCAAGCAGCTAAGGAGTCTACAAGGAAAAATTCAAGCAATTTTTCACTTTATTTCACAACTTATGGATAAATGCCACCCCTTTACTCATTTTCTCAAGAAAGATGTCACATTCAATTGGGGGCCTGAATGCCAAAAAGCCTTTACATTACGCAAACAGTACTTGGCCAGCCCACCTGTACTCATGCCACCTACCCTAGGGGAATCTCTCCTCTTATACATTTTGGCTACCCAGTTTGCTATTGGAGCATTGCTTTCCTAATACAAATTAGACCATAAAGAGAGAGCAGTTTACTATCTCAGCTGCACCTTGATCACATATGAGTTGAATTATCCCCAAATAGAAAAGGCCTGCTTAACGGTTTTCTTCACATTCCAAAAGCTTCGCCATTATCTCCTAAATAATAAAACCAAGCTCATATCTAAATTTGACCCTCTCAAATACCTTTTATCCAAACCCACCCTCACAGGCTGAATGGCTAATTGGATCATTATCCTGAGTGAATTTGATATCGATTTTGTGAATCAGATTTCTTTAAAAGGATAAGTACTGGCTGATTAGTTGGCAGAAGCTCCTCTCCTAGGAATGGAACCTTTATACTTAGATTTACCAGATGCATTTATGATGTATATTGAGGAATCCATAGAATGGTAGGTCCATTTTGATGGATCTTTTACCTTCCATGGATCCAGAGCAGTTGTGGTTCTCATCACTCCAATAGGTGATGTTATCCCACGAGCATTCTGGTTGGGATTCCCATACACAAATAACATTATAGAGTACGAAGCACTCATTACTAGCCTCAAACTAGCTATTAACTGGAACATCAGACAACTTTGATTCATTGGGGACTCTCAACTTATCATAAAATAGGTTAATGATGAATACAATGTTAAAGATGAGAAGCTTATTCCATATAAAAATATGGTTGAAACTTTGAAGGAATATTTCACACAAGTCATATTTGAAAAAAAACCAAGGTCACATAATAGATCTGTGGATGCTATGACTAATATTGGGTCTCTCTTATGCATAGCACCTGAAGAAAGTAAGATTCCTTTCTTCATGGAGCATTTACAGGTACCTACATATGATATGCCAGAGTCATGTTTGGCATGTGAAGTTGTTGGTCCTTTATCCCCTTGGTATGACCCTATCTTCTAATACCTACAAGATGGCATTCTTCCACATAACATCACCCATTCTAAAAAGAAATCCTTTACTCACCGCATAGCCCATTATACCCTCCTAGGAGGCACCCTTTATCATCATGGCTACAATGGGAATCTACTTCCTTCTTTGAATGTTGTTGATTCTATCCACACAATTAAAGAAGTAAATGGTGGTGTTTGTGGAGCACATACTAGTGGCATGGTCTTAGCTAAAAAGCTATTGAGGGTAGGCTATTATTGGCCTACCATGGAATCCAATTGTTGCAACTTCATAAAGAAGTGTGAGTTATACCAAAAATATGGGAACTTAATACATGCGCCAGCACAGACCTTACACCCTATTGCAATGCCTTGGCCATTCTCTAAATGGGGCATGGATCTCATAGGTAAGTTTTATCCTTCTTCATCAGATGGTCATACTCACATCGTCACTGCCACTGAATACTTTACCAAATGGGTAGAGGTTGTCCCTCTTACCTATGTCACCAGTGCACAAATTTCAAAATTCATCATGAACCATCTCATATGTCGTTACGGGATCCCCTCAGCCATTATCATTGATAATGGTAAATCCTTCAAAAATAAAATGGTTAAAACATTGTGTCAATGCTTCCATATCTAAATTAAGTGGTCTACCCCTTACTACCCTCAAGTGGACATGCAGAAGCCACTAATAAGAACCTTGTGTGGATTATGGAGAAAATGGTCAGTAAAACCGGTCGTAATTGGCATCTATATATATATCTTGCCCTCTGGGCCTATCGTACCTCCATCCGTACTGCTACTAGTGTGACCACATATTCACTTGTCTATGGCACCGAAGCCATCATACCTTTAGAAGTGGAGCTTCCTTCCCTAAGAAAATATCTCAGATATTATCTTGATAAAGACAAGGATTACAGAGTTTCTCGCCTTGCAAAGTTAGAACTATTAGATGAAAAGAACATCAGAGCACTCAATCACCTAAAAGCCTATTAGAACAGAGTGTCCAGAGGATATACAAAACACATCATTCATCTAGAATTTGATGTAGGAGATCTAGTTCTCATATAAAATTAGAAGAACACTATCAAAGATAGAGAAAAGAAAGGAAAGTTCAAGGCTAATTGGTTAGGTCCTTATGTAGTGATTGCAAAATATGGATCAGGAGCATAAAAACTTACATATTCAGATGGTGAAGATCTTCCAGAGCCTATGAATGCCATGCACCTCAAGTAGTTCTACACTAAGACATGACAGGAATATCAAATAAGAACTAAAAATTAGAAAAACAAAGAAAAAACAAGCAAAAAAATAGAAAAATGAGAAAATAGTAAAGAAAAGCAAGTCGCCCACATGTGAAAACCACACAATTTTGGCACTGAAGAAAGATTCACCAGACACAAGTTACTCTTATGGAAGGATGTGTAATCATTACCACTCTTGGGATATGACTTCCTTTGCTAAGTCTAGGCACCCTACTAGAGCCACCTTTGTTGTACATGTTATCCAATTTTCACCCCCCAGGGTAAAATTGATAACATGCATCAAAATACTCAAGTCCTTGGCAAATAGATTGACTTAGGGCAAAAAATCATGTTTCTAGGGTCCCCTCAGATTTTTTCTAACTCTCCTGTCCAGGTTGAAAAGAGAAAGTTCTGAGAAAAGGTGAAAAAGTTACAAAAAACAAGCTTGAGCCAGAAAAAATCATGAAAAATGGCTAAGTCCTAGTCCAGGCGGCCCTTGGGACAATTGGGATGTCAGAGCGTGAATCAGCCAAAAGGGTGCCAGGTGGTCCGCAAAGGGACATCCGGGCCATGAGGACGCATGGGACGTGGAAAGGTGAACTGACCGAAGGTCAGAGCAAAATTGACTAACTGCTGAAGGGGGCAGTCTGGGACATCTGGGCCGTGAGGACAAGAAGGACGCGAACCACCCGGATCGGCCGGAAAAGAGAACTTTAGCACTGGGACAATTGGGAAAAAAGGACACGCGAGACGCGGGGAGCCGAAGGAGCCGAAAGCCAATCAAATCACGCCACATGTCATCGGCCGAAAGAGGGATAGGGAAGCCCGAATCGGGTGGATCGGAAGTTTTTGTCCCAGATAGTTTGGGACATCCAGGCCAAAGGGACATGGAAGATGCAGAAAGCTGGAAGACCCGTCGGCCAACCAGATCATGACATGTGTCACAAGGGAAAACATCCTAAAAGTTCAAAGGGCGAGGTTTGAAGCGCTGGCCCGAGCCAATAGGAATTGGACACGTGTCCAATGGAGCAGAGAAGTGCGGAGCTCAGGGAGGAGTTAGAGAATTTGGTAAAATTTTTGGCCAAAAGTTAAAAAGCAAAGGTCTTCCCCGTGCCCCTGTCGACCAATCAATGCATGCCACGTGTCCCAAGTGGTGGGGGCACGGGGAAAAAGTGAAAAATGTTCCAAAATCATAAAAAGTCAAAATTTTTAAGGAAAACCCACGGGTGAGCAGAGGAGAGAGAATTACGCATCCAATCAACTCCCGACATGTGTCGTCCAGGTGGCAGAGCACGGGAAAAATTTCAAAACCCGTTTTTGCCTGTTTTGTGCCCTAAATCTTCAGATCGCTATATCTTTCGATCCAAAGCTTGGATTTGTACATTCTTTATATCATTGGAAAGCTTATAAAATTATCTACATGATTTCGGGGATAATCTTGAATTTTGGTGTAGTCTGGGGAGATAAAGTTAAGAAATGGCTCTGACGCATGTTTATGGCCAGAAGTGACATTTCAGTGACCAAATTTAACGCAGAATGGGTCGCATTCTCCTGTAATTCAGTCAAAAATGATAGGGTATGGGTTTGTAAGGTCCCTCATGCCGTTTTAATGCATATGCAGTCAAGGAGGAATGGGCTCTCACATTTTTTGTACGTTTCTGTCTCCTGGGCTCGACCCATGCAATGTAAAAGCCAGATTTGGCTCATTTCTAAAAATGGGGAACATTTTTGGCATAGCAATCTTCTTCTTTCACCTGCAGCAAGTGATTGATGCAAGAATCAGACCTCTCTAAAGATTGTAACAATTTTTACCTCTCTGAGGTTGTAATGCAGTGATTTTGACACTGGAAATGATAATGTAAGGTTCGTGAATGGTTTTCAGTCCTTTGTTTGTATTATTTGCTTCATTTCAGATCCTAAATTATATCTTATCAGTCTGTGTATGTTTTATGTTATAAACTTTGGTCTATGTCTATTTGCATGACAAAAATATTCACCACTCCTTTTGGTGCATTACCATCTTTAGTTAGTTTCAATGTTTGCACTTCTATCCCTGTCTCCTTGCAATTTAGAGTAGGATTAGGATCTAAACCTCTGTAGTTGTGCAAGCATTAGATCTAATCAGAGGAGTTTAAGGAACCAGCCTCTAATCTGGACATTCCTCTCTTAGTTTAACAAGTCCCACACTTGGAGAGAGGTTTCCATGTTGTGCAATCACACTGGATGCTAAAGTGATCAACCTAGAAGCCTAATCTACATCGAGGGGTGCTGTGAGCCCGCACCAACAGTTTTGGCACATCTGGTGGGACACTAGAGGTCTCATTTTTATTTGTAGCAAAGTTGATGTGCATCTGCTGTAATTTTCTTGCTTGAAAAGAGCTATTATTTGCATATCTGGCAACTCCAAGGGGAAGAATCAACTGGTTTCAGCAGTTCAGGCCTGAAAACTCATGAGAAGAATCACCACAAGGTCAAGAGTTGTAGAAGAAGAAGTGCTATTTGAATACCTGCAATTATCTCCCAAGAAGAAGGCAAAGAGGAAGAAGGATTCAAAGGTCTCCATCTCCACCAAACATAACCCTCTCAACTCCTCCACCTGGTAGGCCTTTCATTCAGTCAACAAGGGTTTTAAGACTGATTAGAATGGCAGAAAACAACCCCTACGTCAACTTCACAGGCAGCAGCCCACTTGCCCTCAATGCACAACATCTGATTCCTATTGCAGCCTTGGAGAACATTCCCTACTTCACTGGAGAAAATCATACTACTCCAGGTGATCACGTTAAAGATATTGCTAACCTTTTTGCAATCCATGAAATCGATGAGATGCAAGTAGCTGTCAAGTTACTGGCATCTTCATTCAAGGGTAAAGCATTGCAATGGTTTAGGAGCCTTGGAGCTGGTTCTATCACAAACTGGAATCAACTGTGTATTGCACTTCATAAGAGATTTGGAGAGAAGGGAGACAACTTGTCTCTTTTGGAGCAGCTAACAACTATCAAGAGAGCTTCCAATGAGCAGCTAACCAATTTCAACTTCAGATTTCAAAATACTTGGGAGAGAATTCCAGTGGCAGTCAGGCCAACAATAGAAGGTGCTTTTCTCTACTATCTCAAAGCTCTAAATTCTGATATTTCTATGTTAATTCAGTCCATGGGAGGCATAACTATCCCTATGGCTTATAGCATTGCCATTAGGGCTGAAAATTGTTTAATCCAAGCTGGCAAACTTGCTCCTAGACCTCCCATGCCATTGTTTCCAAGCTTAGAGAGCCCAAACACCAATCAATCACCTAATTTGGCTCCTTCTCCCACTCCTAGAAATCAGAGTTCAAATGAAGATTCCACTCCATCTCCAAATGCCCCAAATGAGCTTCAAGAAGTCATGAAGCAATTGCAAAACCTAGGCAATGAGCTGGTTACTCTCAAACGGCAGCAGGCCCAAAGTTTTAGACATTCTTATCAACCCCAAGCTCAGCCTAATAGGCAGCCATACCAACTACAAAGACCCCCTAATCCAGCTGCAAATATGAATCAAACAAGGCCTCCTGCTAATAGACCATTTCAGCCATATAATCCAAATGCCATATCTGCCTTCAAGGCATTGGTGCCAACACAAAACAACATTGCTCAGGAATATGATTGGTGTTTTTCATGCAATGAGCCTCATAACCAATCCATGTGCTTCAATGGTGCTTTGAATCAAGCACTAATGGTGACAACTACTGGTGTGGAGGGTGAGGGCAGTCAAGGAAACAGTCAACAACAATAAATATTCCAACAGCAATCAGCCCCAAGTAACGCCATGTTGGTGAACTGGCAAGCAGAAGATTTCTGTGGCATGAATCAAGCAGTTTCTCAAGGTGTTGCAGCCAACACAAGGTCAAAAAGGAGGAATTTGGGTGAAGAACAGCCATTAGCCCCAACCAATCCATAACTTGCCACAGCTCCACAAATGGTTGGCAAGCAAAGCCCAGTTTCAAATGCACAAGGGCAGCCAAGAACAGCCCCTAGGCCAACTCAAATACCAGTTGTTGCTGCCCACATGTAAGGAGTGAATGTGCAAACCAAGGGACAACAAAGAGATCCTTCATCACCATTCAGTATCATTGATCAGATGAAGAAGACAAACGTCAATATATCAATGTGGGAATCCCTATCCATCCCAGGCCAAAGAGATCTGCTGCAAGCTGCCATGAAGGACTGGCCAACTTCGAATCAGCAAGTTCAGATGCAAGACAAGGTGCTTACAAATGTTGCCCAGCTTGAGGAAAAGCATGGAGGACAACAAGGTAAAATGCTGAAGCCCCCTCCCTTCTATGTTTCATTAATTATTGGAAATCAGCTAGTACATAATTGCATGATAGACTCCAGGGCAAGTAGCTCGGTAATGCCCAAACAGATAGCTGATCAGCTAGGGCTCCAGTATGAAACAACATCCAATGGGGTAGTGCAATTAGATGGGACAGCAGTAGCAACAGTTGGAGTGATTAGAAACTTGAGTCTTACCTTGCATGCATGTCCAAATGTTGTTGTTTTACAAGATGTATCAGTCATAGACCTTCCACCACTCTTTTCCCTTTGCTTGTCAAGGGACTTCACAGCCAAGATTGGGGGATATTTGTCTGCTGATTGGTCACACATTTTGTTCAGAACAAGGTATGGAACTAAGGCTATAGTCAGGTCTGAACCTATTGCAAAATTTCACATTGAGCCTTACACTCCAAGTCAGATTAATGCCAATTGCTCAGCATTCGATCAAGAAGACCACCCAAGCACCAATGAGGCTGACACCAAGGTTGGAAGCGTCCCGGATCTAACTCTTGATGAATGGGCAAACAAGGTACATGCATTTGATCCTTATCAAGAAGTAGAAGAATCTGAGCTAGGGGTCTATTGCATACATGAAGAAAATCAGCCTATTCCTAGCATCACCAAGCCAAACCACAAAGATGACAATGAGGTATGGCAGCTGTTTTTTGATGGATCAAGGAGTAGACAAGGTGCAGGAAGTGGAGCTATGCTTGTTTCACCTCAAGGAGTAAAGTACTATTCATATTTTAGATTTTAGTTTGCATGCTCCAATAACACTGCTGAATATGAAGCTTTGGTGCAAGGGATGCCTTGGGAAATCAAGAAGAAAATAAATAACTTGCAAGTCTTTAATGACAGTGAATTGATTGTAAATCAGGTCAAAGGACAACATGCTGCCAAGGATGATCTACTCAGGTGCTACAAGAATAGAGTGTGGGACCTCATGGAAGATTTTGAGGGTTTTGGCATCAAATCCATTCCTAGGAAAGGGAATCAAGCTACTAACAGGCTTGCAACAGTAGGGATAGCCTTTGACATTGTGGAAAGCATTCAACAAGAGACGGTACAGCCAAACATCCACGTGATTGTGAGGCTTTCAGTGCCAGATAACAATGTTAGTTGGCAAGTGTTTGAAAATGACCAGCAAATCATCCATTTCTTGCAAGAAGAAGCTGATTTCTCAACCAAGAATCAAGAAAAATTGGAACAGCAATATGGTGACCAAGTAGTACAGCTGAGAACTAACAATCTACCCAAGGGACTTATCACTTTGGAGTCCATTTTTAACCCCAATGATCAGTTTAGAAAGGAGAAAGCAAACATTCAGGTCAAGAGAGAGGATTCTGTATCCATCTTGGTAGAAGAGAACAAACCATTGCAGATTGGAAGGATAACAACTGAACAAGAAAGGTATGAGTTCATCCAGCTGTGTCAAGAGTTCCCTGACGTGTCTGCTTGGAGCTATGAAGACTTGAAAGGTTTCAATCCCAACTTAGCTCAGCATACCATTGAATTGGATCCAAATACTAATCCTGTCAGGCAGAAACAAAGACCAGTCAATCCACACATGGAGCCTCTCATGAGGAAAGAATTGGACAAGCTGATTGAGTCAAGGATCATCTTCCCAATCAAGCATTCTAGTTGGGTTGCCAACTTAGTTCTAGTCAGAAAGAAGAGTGGAGAGATCAGATTGTGTGTTGACTTCAGAGACTTGAATAGAGCCTCTCTCAAGGACCATTACCCACTCCCTTCCATGGAGAAAATCTTGAAAGTTGTGGCTAGCTTCGAAAGGTTTTCACTACTTGATGGCTACTCAGGCTACAATCAGATTATGGTGAAGGAAGAGGACCAGTTCAAGACAACCTTCACAACCAAATGGGGCACATATGCCTACAAGAAGATGCCATTTGGCCTATCAAATGCTAGAGCTACCTTCCAAAGGGCAATGGACATGACATTCAAAGGTTTGATTAACAATGTGGTGCTGATCTACCTTGATGATATTACTGTTTTTTCAAAAAATGCAACAGACCACCTCTCTCATTTGAGACAAGTCTTCACGAGGTGCAGGAGATTTGGAGTGTCTTTGAATCCTAAGAAGTGCATCTTTCTTGCACATGAAGGAAAGCTCCTTGGCCATATTTTTTCGAAGGAAGGATTAGCAATTGATCCAGAGAGGGTTGAAGCCATAAGAGCTCTACCATTGCCAAGCCACAAGAAGGCCCTTCAGAGTTTCTTGTGAAGGATAAACTTTGTTCAGAGGTTTGTCCCAGATTTTGCATCCCTTGTCAAGCCCATCACCAAAATGCTAAAGAAAATCATGGCTTTCAAGTGGACAGCAGAAGGCAAGGAGAGTTTTGAAGCAATCAAAGAAGCCATCTCTCAAGCACCAACTCTCATCAACCCGGACTTCTCCAAGGATTTCATCCTCTATGCATTGGAGGTAATGACACTATTTCTGCCATTTTGGTACAACAGAACAAGGATAATGATGAGCAGCCAATTGCCTTCTTTAGCCAGAGCCTAGATGACTATGAGGTGAGGTACTCTTTTATTGAGAAGTATGTGCTGGCAGTAATCAGAAGCTTGAAGAAATTCAAGCATTTAATCTCAAACAACAAGGTCCAGTTGCTGGTCTCACATGCTGGGGTTAAGGACTTCCTCCTCAACAAGGATTTGAATGAGAAAAGGGTAGGTTGGATCACCCATGTGATGGAGTATGACATTGAGATCAAGATCACCAAGCTAGTAAGAGGGAAAGGATTGTGTGAGCAGCTGGTTTTGGGGAAGCAAAAAGAAGTATGCAATGGAAAAGAGGTTGTTTTGATAGTTCAGGACAGCTATGAGCCTAGTGGCAGTCAAGAAGAAGGCAATGCTACCCCCACTCTTTGCTGGACCCAAAGCATTATACACTTCCTTGGCACAGGCCTATGCCCTCTGGAGATGAGCGAGACCCAAAGGAGACACTTCAGATTGCAGGTTGTCCCATATGCCATTGTTGATGGAGTTTTGTTCAAAAAAGATGTGAATGGAGTGTTGCTGAGATGCATTAGCACAAATCAGATTCAAAGGGTGTTAGAAGAATTTCATGGTGGACCAGCTGGTGGTCATTTTGCACCAAGAGTGACAACTCTAAGAATCATGAAGGCTGGTTATTATTGGTCCAAAATATTTAGTGATTGCTATGCATGGATCAAGAGGTGTAAGAATTGTGCATTCTTCACAGGAAAAGAGATACTTGCTGCCCTTCCATTGCACCCAATCTCAGTTGACCAGCCATTCATGCAATGGGGTTTAGACTTCATTGGAGTCATTAATCCCAATTCAAGCCAAGGGCACAAATGGATTTTGACAGCCACAGACTACTTCACCAAATGGATAGAAGTAGTATCACTCAAAGAGGCAAATGAGTCTAGCATCCTAGACTTTTATGAGGGGATAACCACTAGATTTGGTGTACCTGCTAGAATAATTTCAGATAATGCATCGGCATTCATTGGATCTAAGGTGACTGAGTGGACTGTCAAGAACGGTATCTACCTAAGCACTTCATCAAACTATTACCCTCAAGGTAATGGCTAGGCCGAGTCTACAAACAAGAACTTGTTAAGGATCATTAGGAGGACTCTTGATGAGAATCAAAGGTCTTGGCATACCAAGCTGAGATTAGCCTTATGGGCTGATAGGATAACTCCCAAAAGATCCATAGGTAACTCTCCATTCAAACTTGTCTATGGAAGAGAGGAAATCTTGCCTATGTCACTAGAGTTGCCAACATTGGAACTCATGAAGCAGTTGGAGTTGGTAGAGTTTGATCCCATGGAGGTGAGGTATGCAGAGTTGATGGAGCCACAAGAGATCAGAAATCAGGCATCCCAAGCAATGGAAAAGGATCAAGCTTTGATCAAGAAGACCTTTGACAGGAAGGCCAAAGATAGATCTTTTCAAGTTGGAGATCTAGTGTTGAAATGGGATGTGGATAGAGAAAAACCGAGAAGGCATTCAAAATTTGATGCCATTTGGAGTGGCCCATACCTGGTCATGAAGTGCAAGAATAGAAATGCTTTCTAATTGGCCTCATTTGATGGTGAAGAACTGCAGATTCCAGTCAATGGAATCTATCTCAAGCATTACTTCTAGAGGGAGTTCACTACCTTGTAAATATTAGGTTAGATTTTCATTCCTCCAAGTGCTTGTGCACATTGTTTTGTTGTAGGTTAGTTTTTTTTCCCTAAGTGCTTTGGCACAACTTACTGTCCATGGAGATGTTTTGCAGTCCTTGCTCCCATTAGGTGATATTCCATCTTCCTCCTTACACATTCTGAGTCAGTTAGGGTTCTAAAATGAATATTTGATAACTCCATGCCCAATGGACTGCTTCAGGCAACTGGTATCTTCTACCTAGCAGGCAAGTAACCCCGCTGAGTCACCAAATTATTATCCAATTTTCATCCCCCAGGGTAAAATTGATAACATGCATCAGAATACTCAAGTCCCAGGAAAATAGATTGACTCAGGGAAAAAAATCATGTTTCTACGGTCCCCTCATATTTTTTCTAACTCTCCTATCTAGGTTGAAAAGAGCAAGTTCTGAGAAAAGGTGAAAAAGTTACAAAAACCAAGCTTGAGCTAGAAAAAATCATGAAAAATGGCTAAGTCCTAGTCCAGGCGGCCCTTGGGACACTTGGGACGTCGGGGCACGAATCAGCCGAAAGGGCGCCAGGCGGTCCACAAAGGGACATCCGAGCTGTGAGGACGCGTAGGACACGGAAAGGCTAACCGACCGAAGGTCAGAGCAAAATTGACTAACTACTGAAGGGGGTAGTTTGGGACATCTGGGCCGTGAGGACGCAAAGGACGCGAACCACTCGGATCGGCCGGAAAAGAGAACTTTAGCACTGGGACAGTTGGAACAAAAGGACACGCGGGACACGGGGAGCCGAAGGAGCCTAAAGCCAATCAAATCACGCCACGTGTCATCAGCCGAAAGAGGGACAGGGAAGCCCGAATCGGGTGGATCAGAAGTTTTTGTCCCAGATAGTTTGGGACATCCAGGCCAAAGGGACGCGGAAGACGCGGAAAGCCGGAAAACCCATCGGCCAACCAGATCACGACACGTGTAACAAGGGAAAACGTCCTAAAAGTTCAAAGGGTGAGGTTTGAAGCGCTGGCCCGAGCCAATAGGAATTGGACACGTGTCCAATGGAGTAGGGAAGCACAAAGCTCGGGGAGGAGTTAGAGAATTTGGTAAAATTTTTGGCCAAAATTTAAAAAGCAAAGGTCTTCCCCGTGCCCCTGTCCACCAATCAATGCATGCCACATGTCCCAAGTGGCGGGGGCGCGGGGAAAAAGTGAAAAATGTTCCAAAATCATAAAAAGTCAAAAGTTTCAAGGAAAACCCACGGGTGATAAGAGGAGAGATAATTACGCATCCAATCAACTCCTGACACGTGTCGTCCAGGTGGCAGAGCGCGGGAAAAATTTCAAAACCCGTTTTTGCCTGTTTTGTGCCCTAAATCTTCAGATCGCCATATCTTTCGATCCAGAGCTCGGATTTGCACATTCTTTATATCATTGGAAAGCTTATAAAATTATCTACATGATTTTAGGGATAATCTTGAATTTTGGTGTAGTCTGGGGAGAGAAAGTTAAGAAACGGCTCTGACACGTGTTCATGGCCAGAAGTGACATTTCAGTGACCAAATTTAACGCAGAATGGGTCACATTCTCCTGCAATTCAGTAAAAAATGATAGGGTATGGGTTTGTAAGGTCCCTCATGCCATTTTAATGCATATGCAGTCAAGGAGGAATGGGCTCTCACGTTTTTTGTACGTTTCTGTCTCCTGGGCTTGACCCATGCAATGTAAAAGCTAGATTTGGCTCATTTCTAAAAATGGGGAAGATTTTTGGCATAGCAATCTTCTTCTTTCACCTGCAGCAAGTGATTGATGCAAGAATCAGACCTCTCCAAATATTGTAACAATTTTTACCTCTTTGAGGTTGTAATGCAGTGATTTTGACACTGGAAATCATAATGTAAGCTTCATGAATGGTTTTTAGTCCTTTGTTTGTATTATTTGCTTCATTTCAGATCCTAAATTATATCTTATCAGTCTGTGTATGTTTTATGTTGTAAACTTTGGTCTATGTCTATTTGCATGACAAAAATATTCACCACTCCTTTTGGTGCATCACCATCTTTAGTTAGTTTCAATTTTTACACTTCTATCCCTGTCTCCTTGCAATTTAGAGTAGGATTAGGATCTGAACCTCTGTAGTTGTGCAAGCATTAGATCTAATCAGAGGAGTTTGAGGAACCAACCTCTAATCTAGAGATTTCTCTCTCAGTTTAACAAGTCCCACACTTGGAGAGAGGTTTCCATGTTGTGCAATCACACTGGATGCTAAAGTGATCAACCTAGAAGCCTGATCTACATCCAGGGGTGTTGTGAGCCCACACCAACAGTACCATGATCTGGTTTATTTGCTCTTAAATCTGCATGAGTGACATTACCTATGTATACTCCCATCTAACGTTGAGCGTCCTTACACCACTGTCACCTTCTCATACATACATGCATGGAATTCTGCCTTTTGTATATTCCCACATCACATTTGGGGCATCGATGCTTATTTGTTCTTGTACATTACTTTCATAACATGACTTTAGAAAATACAAAAACATTCAAAAAAAAGATACATAAAAATCTAAACATCTGGAAAATTTCCCTTTTCAAGGATAAAGCTACTTTTGTTTCACAACATTATCCTAGGGAAACCTAGACAACAATGAAGACCGTAGCTATGGAAAATTATATTTTTTAGATAAACCCAAAAACATTAGAAAATATATCAATGTTGTCCCACAAAAACAAGGTAATGTTTTAATTTCTTTAGTTGGTTTGTATAGTTTTGATGTGGTTAGCCTTTTGAATTGTTTGTTCTTTTAATAGGTTAATTTTCTTACATTATATTGGATCTTATATGATTTATTTGTGTATGGCATTGCATTCATTTAGGAACTCTCATACTTTTGAAAAATGGTTGTAGGATTCTTTGCTTGTTGTATGCTTTTATTAAGATTCATTTTACTTGTTTAAGATTAGGTGCCAGCTTTTAATCTCTTGTTAGCTTTTGCAAGTGTTTTCATTTAGTTGTATTTTGTGGTGTTGTTTTTATGTGTATATTTGTTTAGTTTTGTTAAACTTTTTCTTATGTGTTTTGAACAATTGTTTGTTATCACATCTATCATCTATCATTTCATCACATTTCTAACATCATTCACTACCTCATATATATACAAGAAATGCTAAGTATTACATCATGCATGTATGATAAGCTAATCATCACATATCATATCATCACTGGGGGCAAGAGGGGTTGCACATAATCACAAACATACCCCCCCCCCCACACCAATATCATCTAGTATTATCCCAAGTGCTAGAATAAAAACTTAGAACCAACTCATAAATTAAATGCATGTGGTGCTATCTATAGATACATCATCAATATGAAAGCATGAAGCATACACATTTCAAAATCTAAGGTATGTCACATACATAAAGGAAAGAGCAATCATACATCATAAATCCATCATAGTGTGATACATCAAAATGTCCATATATACATGTATAACTGTCTAGGTCAGTACTCAAAATAATTTTTCATCGATACAATATGTCATCTAAAAGGGGCATGCATCAAAAGCATCGAGCCTTCATCGTGAGGTGTCATCAAAATAATGATATACACAACTATACATCAAAAAGCATCCTTCATAAGAGGCATGTATACAAGATATCTGTAGAAAAAGAAATAATACAAAGCTCAACCATAGCTCTCACCCTTGCTGGGGATCCTGGGTCCATGAATTAGTCGTTGGAAGAGTGATGGCTGTGATGGACCTGCACCAGGGGTACCACCTTGCTGTCTATCTAGTTGTTGTCCAGTTGGCTGCCCTGGTATGGGCTGCCTAACTAATCTTATTGAATGGCCTAATCTCTATGACCTAGAACCTATCACACTCACATCTGACTACTAGAATGATACCGCTCAATGATTTGTTTGGACTGTCATGAAGTAGGAAGTCCTATAATACATAGCCTCACCAATGGATCTCATGGCATCTCATATCAAATCCACATCTCCAGAAGCGAGAGCTTCTTGTAGGGCAGCATCTCACTAACCTGTCAATCTGCCAATATTAGCCTAGGCCTATCTATAGGCAACAATGTCTCGATCCCTATCTGTAGTGATAACTCACACCTAGGCTCGTACCTGGTCCCTCTGTACCAAGTTGCCATATTTTCTATGTCTGGATCTCATCCCTCTGGGCAACAACCATCTGCACCTAAGTCTGGGATTGGTGTAGTAGCTTCACTATCTAAGCACCTTGTGTGGCCATCTCATAAATCTAACTCTGCCATGGAGCACTATTGCTACCTTGGGTAGCTTGTGCTCTAAGCTGATATCACTCTACTCTGAGGGCCTGTACCTATGACCAAGATGTATCACTCTCTTTGGCCACCTGTAACTACATAGTGATTGCTGCCTATAACTAATGCTAGAGGATAATGAACTATCCACCACCACCCTTTGGAACATTAGGTGGTGGGCCCTGCTCTGGAAGTACCTACTGGAGATGGGTATATATCCCCACTGGAATGCCTACTAGGGGCATCTCTATGTCAACTACCATATATACCTATCTCAGCCTGGGCCTGGGGCCCTGTCCCTATGGCTACTATGGTGCTGGACCCTATCTCCTACCTCTGACATATTGGTGCATGTCAGGCCCACCCTCGTCATCATCATCATCATCATCCTCACTATCAGCACCACCAATCGCTCCACCCTCGTCACCACTAGGATGCTCTACTATAGGAGGTCTCACACTGGATTTATACACCACTCTGGGAATACTCAAACGGCTTGGGAGCACACCATGATACCATGGCCCATACTCGGGCATAGTGCCCAGATCTCTAATTTTTCTTAGTGGTACCCACATATCAGGTACCACCTATCAAAAATTGGCTAGTGCTCTGTCATAGGAAAGCTATGGACCCATATAAAAATGCTCTCTGGCTCTGCGAGCATACCATATGTCTAGCCCAGGAACATCCTGGGTAAGGCCAAACTACCTCTGGCACCGATCTACTCTGTATAGCTCCCACATATAGTTGTGGCTACCTAAGATCAAATGCTCAACCGTAGTAGTGTTGAGCTCTAAACCATCCTTTGGCCACTAGAAATGTCTATAAGGCCTCCATATAATGCAAGTTTTCCACAACTCATTCAACTCGCATCGGTAGTGGTATGTAACTCCCATAAATGGTCACACATTATCCCCTTCTAGGACCTAACCCATCTTAGAAGGATCGTCGGGAGCTCGAACTCTTAGAACACCTAAGGGATGACCAATAGGAATGTGTTCCCACACCCAAATCCGTAGCAAGTGGTCTGGCCCTACCATCTTTTAACAGTAGCAGGTGATGAAGTGAAGGTCTTAGTATAAGTGGGCTAAAATGCATTGACCCCAGCAATAGGTCTCTCCCTCTACTAAACCACATATTACCCTAAGGAGGCCGAGTGGAAAAGAAGCACTAGTCTTATCAGGGAGTAAGACTCCACTAAAAAAGGCCATCATGTAGACCACTACTCGGTCTAACTCTGGATCATCAATACATCATGAAAATCTAGTAGACATCCCATGCCATGATATCATGGGGATGCCAAACAACTCTACAATATATCACTGAATGTCGGTCCAGTGGCTCGTAGTCTCAATAAGATTCCCCTGAATTAGGACCCACATAATGTGCCATACATCCTCTAGTGCAATAGTAATATCCCTGGTCGGGAGGAAAAAGCACTGACTCTGTCTGTGCCATCGCTCTACTATGGCTATCAAGAGGCCATGGTCTAATGTAATCTATGGCATCTCGGCCACATGAGTCAATCTAGTGACATATAGAAGGCTCTCTAGGGTCCCTCTATCATCATCATCAAACTGAGCCTCTATCACTGCTAACCACCCATAGTGCTCATGAGTTTGAAGAACGGGTAATATATGCTGCAAAAATCAACACAAGTGTTAGGAACTTACCTATTTCTATCTATTTTTCTAAGGAAAAATAATTCTATAAATCATCTTACTAATTATTCCTTTATTCTAATTTTCTCTAGTCTAAACTCTTCCATACTTGGCTATTTTTCTATCCAGGGTTTGTTTACGCCTTCTTTCTAGTGCCTGCACACCTTTTTTGATTCCTACACGCCTCCTTCAGCGCATACACGCCCTCACCGATGCATACGAGCCCCTAGTCTATTTCCCCCTTGGCTGCAGGCCACATAGAGCATATACGTACCTAATATGATGCCTACATATTTGCTTTAATGCATGCACTGGCACATATCCATCCTTTCACAATTCGGTGCATATGCGCCCCTCTAAGACTAATCTCTTTTTTAATGGGTACAAATGCATGTATCCACCTTTCGACAGGTATGCATGCACGTATCTTCCTTTTGATGGGTATGTATACGCATCCCTGTCCCCGTCGATTATGGATGCATGTGCGCATCCATGTATTTTTTTATGCATACGCGTGCGCGTACCCGTCAAACCGATGCATACATGCATGCGCATGCATCAAATTTCATCCTACCTACCCTAGAAGAGGCCTAAAAAAGTAATAAATGCATAATTAATGGGAGGGATAGGCCACTCTCAAAATTTCCATCTGCTGGCTCCCATATGAAGTCTCAGTTGCGATCCATGCGTCTCGTCCTCCTTAGTATTCTCACCATCTCACTCCAAGGCTGTCACTTTTGCTCGTGGTAAAAATTTGCAAGAGCTCTGGTAGAAATGAATTGATCGTGATTGTTTTACTGACCTTGGGTGGGTATATTAACCCATCGTAATGCCCCTAGGGCATTTTTTCTCCACTGTGGTCATTCTAGACCTTCTTCTATCTACCATGATAATTATTTTTGTATTAAAATAATTCTTTTTACTAATTTTCACACGCTGGGGCACTTCGTGCTACCCTGCAATAACTTCTCTGTCACATTGAAATAATTTGCGAACCTTTTAGGTGCCTATTTCCACCTTTTCCTCTATTTTTCATCTATTTTCCCCCCGTTGTGATAATTATTTATTAATTTATTTTGAATAAATTATTCCTGACCTATCTTTCTTCTTGTTGGAATATATTCTTGCTCTCTGATAGCCTCGCCTTCCCACTACCGCCCTCGCGCATACTTTTAGAAGATATTTTATCTTTTGAAATTCTTCTGACCAATCAAAAATAAAAGTAATTTTTTTTATTAAAACCATTTAAAAAATCAAAAACATTGAAATACTTCGAAAATGGATCAAAATTGGTTAAACCAATCATCTATGGCTGAAATATGTGTCTATTGCATGTCACTCATCCCATATTTTGCTGACATTTTCAAATGGTTTGAAACAATGACTCACACATCATCTAAATCCTCAATCACCTACACAATCTATGTTGCTTACTTCATTTGTACTTTAGGACACTATCAGTAGCCTGGTACTATTTTCATCATGCACATTGCTTTTTCGCAAGACCCAAGTGTCCTTGGTCTTTCCCCTTGCATAATACACCTTGCTTGGGGCATCATTCTCCACCCTTTTCGTTTATCATAACATTTTGGAAGTCATCTCGATAACAAAATATTTGTGCAAATATCTTGATCATTTTTGGTTTAAGTCTATGTGATTGTACTTATTTCTCTGTTAGGTGATTTTTTTATTTCTCCTATTGCATTGCATTCGTGTATGTTGCATGGAGTTGATCATTTTTAGCATTGCATTCGTGTATGTTGCATGGAGTTGATCATTTTTAGCATAGGATGTTTGTTTGTATCTTGGCTTCTCATGTCATTTTATGCTTCTGTTGCATGCTGACATTTTAATAAGAATCCATGAGGAGGATTCTAAGCATTATGATGATTAAATATTGTTAGCAATTGATTTGTAAATAGCTCAATATCCCTTTTCTTCTGGTTTTTCATCTTCTCTATTTTTTTCTCTTTCTATTGTCGATCGAGATTCTTCATCACCCTGTCGACACTCGAAGGGGAATTTTTCATCCTTCATCCTATCAATTTTTCTTGTACCTATTCAAAGAAATTCTACTCGTTTGTGTTTGTTTACTTTCTTGAAGTGATGTAGCTTACATCACCCCAAAGAGGGGAAAATGTAGACACCTATAGTTTGATCAATGCACTATTATTCCTAATATTGCACTCCCTATTCTTCCCTTTACAAATTGATGACACACCGCCAGTTAGACCTATGTAATTCCCTTCTCACGACATCCCTTTTAGTCAATTTTCCTCTTATAAACCACTTAAATAAGTTGTTATAGCCTCGCTCTAACTACATTAACTTTTTATTCCCTTTTAGCTTTCTTTTGTTAACTCCCTAGAATATCAATCCACTTCATTAGATTGATTAAGCCCTTCTGAAACCCTTCCAAAACCCTAATTAATCTCTAAGAGATATTAATTAATATAACCTAGGTTAATTACCCTAAACATGGTCAAACCTCACTTTGACTTGCTAAAAGTGCTTTTTGGACTTTAGCATTTGTCCCACATGCACCCAAATTTCCCATTTTCCCAAACTAAAAACTATAAATAGGGCTAGACCCCCTCCCTCTTTTCCTAAGAATTTTCTCTTCTTCCTAGCATAGATTATAGTATTTTGTTTAGGCTTTAGATTATATTTCATCTTCTTCCATTGAGCTAATTGCATTTGCTTTTGTATTTCATAGCACTAATATGGATTAAAAGGGAAAATCCATTGGCCTTGAAGCCATTAATGGGAAGATCTCTTTCTCATGAGCACACACTTGAAGGCTTAGATCCTCTTAGGTTTATTATTTCAAGCTTTGAAAGAATAGAGGTTAACTTCTTTTGTTTAGTTTGCATGTTTACTTCAAATTAATGTATGCAAAGAAGAAAACCTTGCTCATTTCTTATCACATGGTCCATTGATTTGATTATTAAAATTATTTGGGGTTTCTTTAGATATTCTTACCCCAAATCCATGGCTTTTGCAACTTTTTATTAAACACATAATGCACTTCATTTTAATGCTTAGTGCTTATCATGATCAGTTCAATGAACTGACCTGTGCTAGAAATTTTTACAGATGGAATTCATAAGTGATAAAATAAGGTAGGACCTTTCATGATGTATTGGCTTATTTAAGTTTGGTTCTTTCGTAAAAAAAATCGATTCATTCTTGAGTTGTATTGATAAAGAAAAGTTATGTTCTTTTATGATCTTAATGTTGATTGATATGC
Organism: Taxus chinensis; assembly: GCA_019776745.2. NCBI lineage: Eukaryota > Viridiplantae > Streptophyta > Pinopsida > Cupressales > Taxaceae > Taxus > Taxus chinensis. Next base: position 77,718,336 of record CM034147.1, on the reverse strand, counting down.
AATATGCCTAAAATGTATAGTCTTGTAAAGTGTATATTTTATCATGATGAATTAAAAGGTCTGGATACTGACTCCAAATTGTGGTGTAAATTCTCTTGTACTTTATATGAAGGAAATAGTAATGATATCTTGTCGATATTCTTTATATCAATTTATATACTATTACTGTTATCAATTAATAAGCTGGATTAAGGGGATAGTACAAACTCCCTTACTATAGTTAAACTTGTTAAGTTGCAAAAGATTTCATTCTCTAACTAAACAACTATAGTTTAATAATGAAACATGTATTGGACATACAATTAAACTATATGAGTGATGAATGATGAAAAGGTTATGTTAACCCTAACATCTAATCATGTAGAGGAAGAATATTCCTCTCTCAAAAGAATGAAAAATAAAAGGAATGGTGGTTATGATCTTTAATATTTATACTTCATTTATATAAAGTAAACACTAGCTGAACCTAGCTAGATGATACACCTTCTTTGGTCAGTTAGGTGGTAATAAAGTTAATCATTTGATGTTTTCTTCCCTATTTATGGGATAACTCTTGTTATGTTGAGTTAATGAACATCAATGCAAACATGAGTTAATGAAGTTCTCAATATCAAATCAGATTAATTATGGATAAATAAATTAATGAATGTTGGAATTAGGGGTAGGCATGGTTTCTTCAATTTGAATATTAATCCAAATTTAATTATGAATTAATGACCACCAAGGGGTATGTACATTGTGATGAATCAGTTCTAACGGATGTTGGCACACGCCAACTGTAGGATTGTACCTTCGAGAAGACTGAGGGATTCTCGAGGATACAGTGTTATAGCTAACATGTGGCAACACCTTTTCATATTTTTTCATCTAGATCTAAACACATCTTTACTTGAACTCAGTTGCTCTCTAGGTCAAGTTAGTAGCATGTTTAGAATCGGAAGTAGCTTTCTATGACTCAGGGTACCTAGGCACATTCGGTCGACTTAGGTCAGTCGAGTATGCCTATATACCCTAAGTCATCGTGAGCATCTTCCTATAAAACATTATGTCACTAACCTAGGCTAGGGTCAAACCTTGAGCAAGTCGACTGTTAGAAGTCAGTAAAGACCATTCTAGATAACAGTAGAGTGAGGTGAAGGACGTATTCTGAATTGACGAGTATGTTATTTAGGAATAGTAACATGAACAATATGTTGAAAATATTTGGCTGAAGTATCACAAACTACTGGTTGCGTTGTCCTATGTCACCTAGTTTATAGAAACGTGATGTTAGATGAATATTGGAAACAAATATTCAAATAGGATCTTTAAACAAATCACTCAGTACTCGGAATAGGGTAGGAAAACCAAGTATATGTAATGTACACAAAGTATTCTATACTTTAAGACAAACATGAGAGATCAGTTTGTAGCTGTGTCATGAAATGAGAGATCAGTAATTTTTCGAGTCATTACAGCTCCATATGGTTATCTGTTATGAGATTGATTGACATGGAATGTGTGTTCTAAATGATGTTTTATTTAGAACAGAGAACATTGTGTTAAAAAAAATCCTTTTTTTCTAAAATCTTAAAATGGGAATCTTACAGCCTAAGGCATCCCTGAACCTGGCCATGGGTACTATCTGCGGTGGTGCCATTGGCCTCTGACCATGTACCTATACCATGGGACCCTGTCCCTGAACATATGTAGGTGCCTGTCCCTATGCTGTAATTTGGGCCTGAAGGGTCACCACCTATGCCTTTAACATGGCCACCTCTACCTATTACCTTGCCAACTACCACTATAAACCTATAATTTCGACCTGTAAGGTAGTCACCTATCCCTGCAATGTATCCCTATGAACTGTGAGGGTGGCCACATCTGGCTAACCTGCTTGGGTTGTGTTGCTCATAGCTGGGCTGCCTACCACTGTCTATATGTATTTGTATAGCCCACATCATCAATCTGATGGTCAACGAGACACTCTCCTACCCAGTCAACACTGTAGATCATGGTGGAGACATAGGTCTCTCCATGTCATCCCTCCTATACTGTGGAAATAGAGGTGGCACGTCCTAGGGCAACCCCAACTGTTGTCTGACCCTATCAATGGGGATCATCTCATGCTCATTGGGATAATTCCCCTCTATCCATCTCAAAAATTTTATCCCCTCCAGCTCATCTGACATCTAACTATATTCTAGATAGTCGATATACAACCTCCAGATAATGTCTACACTAGATATACCCTCCATCATGTGCCTGTAATACGGTACATCATGTGTAGCCCTTACTATCCTATGCTCTCCCCCAATGGGTACCCATCGCTGATAACATAATTTGATGAACCCCACCTCAAATTCATCTGGCTAGGGTAGGCCCATTGGGTGCATGCATACGATGTGTTCGTATGCCCAACAATGAAGAAGGAAGGCACAACATAAGTTAAACCTTTGTAATCTCCTATAGGGCCACAACTCTCTGTATAACTACACCAAAAAGGTTATTTCCCATTCAAAACATGTCCTCTCCTCTATCATGTCCTAGAGGACCCCCATTAGTTCTTGTGGGAATCTCCCTCCCTCTGAATCAGGTAGTGCAAAATAGCACACCGCCTCCATAATCAGCACCACTAGCCTCATCTCCTTTCGATGGGTTGCATACATCTCTCCATAGATCAAGCTGGCATTATGGTACCTCAGCTCTGCCATCACCTCTCCAGATACTACCACTATGGGCTCCTCTGATGCCTTTGAGGTAATCAAATAGCATCCCCACTATTGGAAAGTGTAGGATCTTGTAAGCATCCTCCAGGGTGATCATGATCTCACCCATCGACAAATGGAAGGTGTTTGTTGCGGAATCCCATCTATAGATGAGTGCGACCATTAGAATATGATCTCGGGCTATACACCTATAGCGTCAGATCCCAATTAACCCCACCTCTATCATGTGACATGACTTTGCTACATTCACACTCCCTCATACCTCTAGTAGTAGTGGCAATACCCTATTGCGCATACATAGCTAGTCAACAACATGTATCCAACAAAGCAAAAGCTTATTAAAAAATTGACCACACCTCTCACAAAACATTGTTCCCAATATCCCATCCACAACCCAAAATCTAAAGAATCCTCCTTTTTCCCTATACTATTCTTGTACCTATCAAACCTCTCACCAAACCCTACCTATTTTCCATAGACCCGCCCTTACCCTTCATGGCATACCTTTTCCTACAACCTTTCTCTCTTATGGATCCATTTCCTCTTCCACCTGATCAAGATCAGTCATGGTTGACTAGCATCGGTCACTATTGACTGGTAGGAGTTACCCTTGATCAGTAATGGTCACCTACTGCTCGAATGATGCTAGCCAGTATCGACCGATGTCTTCTAACCCTTGACCAATGACGGTCTCTGTCGGGCCGCCCAAACATAAAACCCCCCCAATTTTTTCTCAAGCATTGATCAAAACATAACTTAATAACCTACCTTACCCTACCCAACCCTCTCCTACCCTCATGCCCACTCTCATTTCACTTAGCTAGGACCTTCCCCCCACCAATTTCAATCATTTTATTTCCAAATGACAATTTAATTCCTACCCAAAACCATTTTTACCCTGATTTCTATAATTTATTTCAATCCACAAAAGTAAACTCAAATCAGATCCTACCACATCTCGCTACCAACGACGCAGTGGTATGTCTAGTCATTATACTGGTGGCCCACCCGAACCTTCTCCTCCCTCCACCATGACCCAAATCACCTCCTCACCTCTAACCAATCAAATCCACCAACTCGGTCTCATGGACCCTCCAACCACATGCCAATCACCTGTTACGAGATCTACTTGATCAACTCTTGATCTCACCTTTTCATTTTCTTGGCTGTCATTTGCTCTTTGGACTTTTTCTACAAATGGAAAATGACAAATGATTTCGTAAAAAGTGGAATTTTCCTTTTTTATTCCCAAATCAGCATGACCGATGACGGTCAAGTCATGCCATACCATACCAACATCGGTCATCCTTCAACAAACATCGATTACCTAACATTTTCATTTTTACCTCATTTTACGCATTTTGACCCTCACTCCCCATTGTTAGGTACCTTTTTCCCTTACCTATACTTATGAACACCTACCTACAAACCCACATACCATATACTTGTCCTTAAGTGCCTTTAGGAACTTGTTATTTTACCCACAACTTGGCCTTACCTATGCCATTACCTACCTTGACTTAAACCACTTTTTGTGACCTTTGACCCTCTGTGCTTTTTGTACCTTATGAATTTTTTACCCATGTTGTTTTGCCTACTGACCTTACCTTGCCTATTGTTGTGTTGTTTATCCTGACTTGACCTTTGGTGTACTTGTATACACCAAATTTGTGTCTTACGACCCCCTGTGCCCCGCATCTCATTTCGCAACCTAACCTCATCACCTAAACCTTACACAATTATTTATTAATTACCTTATAATTAATAAATCCACATCACCATACCTGCCACCTCATTTTGCCACCTCATCATGACCTAGTCCTAACCCTAAACTAACCTAATTAAGACCTATAACTTGGTCTACATCCACACCCATGACTAATGACTCCTCACCCGCACCTAAAACCAACCTCGTAATGACTTGACCAAGCCCGCAACTAATCCCTCGGGAGAAAAGGAGGGAAAGTTGGCTATTTTACTAGAAATAGCCCACTTTGACCTGACCGATACTGGTTCCTACTCGACCGCCGTCAGTTACGTAACCGCCATCGGTTCCCTGTAAATGACCTCTCCCAACCAAAAACAAAGGGTTGGATTTTCATTGATCCGAATCAGAAGTCATTGGAAGGATCCGGAATTTACTTGGCTGAACAGAGACAAGTGAAGGAAAGAGAGGAGTTTGTAGAGAAGGACATCAAGTCCAAGACTACAACTGAATAACCAAAGCCCAGTGACACTCATCCAAGCATCAGGAGAGGAGATAGCTCATCTTGGATTGTCAAACCATCCTACCTGAACCCTACCTTCGTCATCATAGTCCTTGAACCTGCATTTTTCATCAGGAACTAGTAAGTAAGTCTTATACGTTCTTTTAATAATATTTCTTGGATTTCTGAATCACATTAATTACAAGTCTACTCCTAGATCCACTACCCAGTAACACCCCCCATCTAACTATCATTCCTCTACCCCTACACTTCCCCAAGAACAACTCCCATACCCTCTAAGCCTTCTCTATCACCCCGTTACCCATCCCCAATCATTTACTAGCCTTATAAACACCATAGTCATCTTATAGCCAACCTTTTACCAAACCCCTTAAATCACTACCCCTACCGATATCGATTATCATCAACCGGCACCGGTGACACTTACCGGCATCGGTCACTGTGATTCAAAACCAAGACCAACCTTTTCTCTATTGTTCTAACAAGGTAAACAAATTGTAATTGGACAATAGCTTATTTGTTAGAATTTGTGTTAATTCATAATAGAAGGGGAATTGACTACCTTCGAAAGGAAGTCTCATATTTCTTGGGCCTAAGGTAGTTCCCTCACTTATTATCTAATTAGAATCTGGTGGTCTTGTATTCTTACTTGCAGGTAGTCCTTCCTAGACAAAAAGGAGTTCTTTGCAATCAATCTGATCTCTCTCTACGGTACGCGCACACCCTCTCAACATTCAACAGGTATTCCTCCTAGCCCTAACCCTTATTTGTTTCTCAAAGGAATGAAAGGATTGAAGTGACTCTATTCTAGGAACGGAAGCATTTCTGTGCGAAACATTTTGGCACACCCGGTGGGACCCATTTTGGGTTTCTTTCTTTCTTGCTTGCTTTCATATAGGGAGCACACTTGCAGTTTTCTTCTTCTAAAAATTTCACACAATATTTTGTTATATTTGGTAAAAGAATTTGTCTTGCTTTCCCAATTTTACATTAGTGAAAGTCATCTTCTTTGCTTCATCGAATAACATTTTCAATTTGGGTTTAAAACACGTGCATCCCATTTTTGAGTGCTGTTTTCAATTCTAGTGAATGTAGATTAAGTAACAGGTCGTACACGTGGGGGTGATTTCCATGGTATTGACAAGAATTTAATCTTACTTTCACTGCACAACACATACCGAATCACTTCACAAATAACACAACATCTCAAAACATCCCCCCTTTTCCGTGGTATTCCTCCGCCCGATTGAGGTAACCTTATAAGCCAAAACAAACTTGACATTTCCCCTAACTCTTTTGTTTAGGATTGACATCATTCTGCGTCTAAAGGCATAAGCCCGAATTGATTAAAATTAACCCTAAGGTTAGTCTGTTAATTTGTTTGTGCATTCTTTCTTGTCTTTTAGTTTTGTTTCTCTATCATACACTGTTTTCTGTGATCACTACAGAACAGTTTGGTAGACATACTAAGCACTGTTAACACTAAATCAGAAACTTCCTACTGCTTCTCACACCATTCCTATTCTATCGACATCGGTTAACTTACCGATGCCAACTACAGCCTGACCGACATTAGTTACCTAACTGATATCGGTTACTGTCTTTCACAGTTCCCAAAACCAGCAACCTACCAATTCCAACATTTTGTTACTGCTTCTGTTCCTGATAGATTGCATCTTGTTGTGTACCCATGTCCATCATTGTTATCACTCGGAAACAAGCTGCAGGCATGGTTTCACATGCCTGCTCCATGCCTTTACCTGAATCACCTCCTACCCATATTGTGGGGAATCCTACGGACACCAGCGAGGTTCCCAAAATCCCTGTAGGAGATAAAGAATTTGTGAATTTTTTGGATGCTAATCCTAGCGCTGTACAATACAATTTTTCTCATGCCCCTGACGGTACACCTGATGGTCAACTCCTTATTGGCATGCCTATTAGTATAGCTGCTCATTTAGCTTCTTCTCCTCCTGATAACTCCGCCTTGCCTTCTTCATCCTTAGTCCCGTCTCCCAACTCAGTGGCTTCAGGGGTTCATACGACACAGATTGGCTTTCCTTTGGTTAATCTTGGGCCCAACATATCATTACCGCCGACTGCTCCCACCTTGTCTCTCTTGCAGACTGCTCCTTTTATGACTTGCTCTCTACCACCTATCCACACGAGCTTTCCTTCTCAAGCTCCGCCCACCTTTTCATTTTCACACACATATCCGGTAACCTCAACGTCTTATATAGGACATCCCTATTCGGCCGCCTCAACATATTCGTCCTCTATACCTTATCAACATTTAACCCCACCATTGTCTAGTGGTGGCCCTTGGCCCAATCTACCTCCGTTTACCGCAACCGCACCATCATCTCATCCAACTACTGATTTAATCAAACAAATGATGGACAAAATGCAAAATCTGGAGGATTTTTGTTTCAGGAAGTCGTAGTTCTCTGACATACGAGCAAGTTTGTCGGGTGCCTATCCACCCTTCTGTCCCCCTTCATTCATATCCTCCTCAATGGGAATTACCAAAATTTACTTGTTTTAATAGTAAGGAGGATCCTCAACAACACTTGCGATCATTTAGACACGCCTGCTATCTAATTGCTCATAACGATGCCTTACTACTCCGCACCTTTCCCATGTCCTTATCAGGACCTGCCTTGGAGTGGTACAGTGCTTTAACCCAACACTCAATCTTCTCTTTTAACCAACTAGCCCAATCTTTCTTGGATCATTTCTCCATTAACATTGCCAAGAAAGTATCTATCACTGACCTCTATGCCATTCGACAATTTGAAGACGAATCTATCGCAGATTTCATTAGACGATGGCGGGGCCTTATCAACCAACTTACGTATGCCTTGCCTCAGGCCGAACTAATCAAAATTTTTACGCGGGCCTGCACTAAACACATCTCTCCTACCCTCCAAATTCAAACTTTCCGCACATTTGACGAGGCCTTTACTATGGCTCGAAAGCTAGAGATTCGAGCCTTAGAGGAAGAGAAATTGCGGTTGCACAACAAAAACCCCAATTTCCGAACCCAAGATTCCACTAACAAACCTAACACCACCAATCCTCACACATCGACTGCTTCGAAATCAAAAGGAGCTGTGCACGCGGTGATGGTGAAATCCTAACCACCGTCTAATACCCCGCCAAAAACAACCTATAAGTATAAAGATGAGCCCATCAATTACACTCCCTTGGGAGAAACTTATGGTGTGATATTAGAAAAATTTCTTAAAGCAGGAGCTATTACCTTACCTCCTGTTAAACCTCACTCCAGGTTTGATTCTACCCACGCCATACCTTCTTGGTACAAAGAAAATGACGCCTGTAACTTCCACCGCGTGAAGGGACACAGTCATGAAAACTGCAAGATGTTGAAAAACATAGTGCAGGAAATGGTTGATGCAGGGGATATAGCCCTCAATAATCCTAATGCCCCTGCTAACCGAAATTTGAAAACTTTCAACAAACCATTCCCAAGTCACTCTTCTAATAGTAACATAAACCAAGATATCTTAGCCGAGGAGAGTGTTCATGAGATCCATGCAATCTTTGACTCCCAGCTAAAGGCCTTTATCATAAAAATTCTGAATCAGGCCTCTTCACTAACGCAGGAACCCGAACCCCCTTCACCACCAACAAGACAAGACGAAATCCTTGCCGTTCCTTTACCCATCAAGGAATTAACCACCCAGAGTTATCTTCTCACAGATGAGCCTTCTTACACCACATCCTTGCAAGACTGTGAGCGGATGTTATCTAACTTATCTATTTCCCAAACATCTCCTTCTACCATTCTTGTTGTACAAGAGGAAGGCTCGCCACTTCTTTTGTCATCCTTAGATGAGAAACCTCTTGCACCGACATCACCACATTCTTTAATCATGACGGATCCTCTCAAACATGCCCTCCTACCTATTAGTTCTTCATCGCCTAAATCTATTCAGTGACCGGTTGACCTCTTAACGCCCATTGATACAGTGCCTCATCTACCCCCTGTATCACACCCACAGTGGACTGGAATCACAACCCACCTTTCTTCCATACAAAAGTTCCTATTCACACGTGAGGATTATCATCCCTGAAAAGATAGACGAGTCCTATGAGAACGTTTGAGTACCCCATATTCTACTCAAATGCAGATGACCGATCCAGACACCTCTACCATATACCCGAAGTGTTTACAGAAGCTTAAAATGTCTATGTCCTCATCTTCACCCCCCTCATCTCTACCAAATACCTCATCCACCTCTATTAGCCTAACCAAATCTTCCCCTACACTTGGGACCTCACCAATACCCAGTTTAACACACCCACCTAAATGGCTAGATTTATCCAAAAATAAAGTCGTCCATCCATTTAGGAGATAGACTCAATCTCCTCAACCCCAACCTATGCCTCTATCACAACTAAAACCATCATCGTCACACCTACCTTCCATATTAAGACCTCATCCCTCCACCTTGCATCAATATATCATACCTCCTGCGTTTTCTTTAAAATGACCTACGCCTTCTACACCCATACAGAAATCCAAGGGTATGTCAACACCGTCACCCTGCGTATCCTGTCCACCTATCAACCCTAAAAAAATTCCATCATCAACAGATTTGTTTGTTGTCACTCCTATTTCTCCGTGGTTATTTTCTGATACCACATCATCTATGGCCTCATCATCTAACCAGCTAAACATAGCTTCTATGCTAAAGAAGCCACGTTTAGTTAAAACCCATTATCAAAACCCATTGGCTAAACCGCCACCCATACAAATCAACCATACCCCATCATTACCAGAAACTACCTAGTCAATAGCCTCATCTTCCTCTAACTTTGACCCACTTAAAGGGTCTTACGCCAAAATCCTTGCTATGTTGGTGGAGAATGCAACCATTTCCCTACCCCCACTCAGACCTTATGATCCATCTAAACCTCGACCTATAGGTTATGATGAGTCTAAAATCTGCACTTACTACCACACACCAGGACATGATGTAGAGGGATGCAAAACGTTGAAAGCCATACTTCGTGAGTCACCTCTCTCAGATAGAAAAGTTAAGAAAGACAACTTACGAAGGGAGAGACCTTTAGCTTCAATTCCCTCTCCTATACCACCTGTCCCCCGCCTCACCAAGATCTATCATTATTACAACTCCACCTCTCGAAGACCATGACTTATCCATACCGTCTTCCTCCTCTCGTGTTCACGAGATCAATATGATTAGTGTTGCTACTCGAGGGCAGAAAAACAATGGGAAAGTGAAAGAAAGCACACCTATGGCCTCTCTTTCTCCGTCCACCATCCCGATCGCACCACCACCTAAAGTGGTTATTCGTGGACCCGCCTACCCCATCTCTAATGGAGTTACCCACCGAACCATGATCAAACAGCTTCACCAATCACCTGTAAAAATGACACTGTATGATCTCATTCAGACTTCTGAATCTCATCGACAAGCTCTCATTGAAATCCTTCAAGGGATAGAGGTCTTACCTAATGAAACCTTTCCTGTTACCTCCATTCTCATACCCAATCACATTGCTTCACTCACCAAACAACCTATCTCCTCAACCACTGCTGTCTCTGTACAGCAAGCCGCTGCTGTCAGTTTCTCCGAAGACGAAATTGTCAACTTTGGTGCCGAAGATCCTGACCCTGCTCTTTTCATCTCAGCTTATGTCTGGGACATTCGGGTGCGTCGTGTTATGATTGACGGGGGCGCTAGTCTAAACATCATCTCTTCAAAATCCTTCCAACAAATGAATATCCCTTCTAGTTGCATGTGTGCCAACCCCATCATGTTGCGGTCATTCAACGATGCTATTACTTCTACCTTAGGTACTGTGATCCTTAACATTCATGTAGGGCCACGCACTTTACCCGAAATCTTCTATGTCCTTGAGGGAGAGTTCCAATACAATATGTTGTTAGGCCGCCCTTGGATCCGGGCTATGGGATGCGTTCCCTCCACCTTACATAGATGCATAAAATTTGAGTACGAGGGGAAGTCCTACACCGTAAAAGCTGATCCTCCCCCCTTCAAAACCTGCAATATGTTATATCGCTAATGATGTGCTTGTACTAGTCAAGACACCCATTCATCCAACCCAACCATCCACTTCAACCACACCTCTACCATCCACTTCAACCGCACCTACACCTTCAACCAATGAAACCGCCGTCGCAAATACCACTTCCTTTCCCGCAGACAACATCCCAACCTCAGACCCCTTAGTATATGTTTTTCAACACCTTACGCTGGGGGAGTATCACCTATATAATGTTAGTTCTTTCCATACCCCACAGGAGTACGGACAGTTACATGTGCATCCTACCTACGACCGTCACGTGGGGGAGGTAATCTCTTACGGACCACCTAATTGCCGCACCAACCTAACGTATGGGGGTGTCGACGCATCCTCCGTTACCCCTGAACCTCCTCTTGGTGTGGTTCCCTTCCAATCTGATTTTCAATACCTGACAAATCGTCGTTTCGCCCTCACCTTCTTGACTCGCTGTGCTTGGAAAGGCTTTGGTTTTGGTCTTTATGAACAAGGCCGACATACAATCATTCCCGTGACTACACACAAACACAATGATTGTAGTGGTCTCAGATTTCCTGAAACACTTACACCGGAGAAACCTCATGTCAGTTGTATCCTGGAAGATGACGACGTCACCCCTACCAAACCATCATCACCCATTTTGCCATCGTCACCCACAGAGTTGATAGACCCTGAATCTATCCCTCCTAACTTTTTTTTTTTTTTTTTCATAAATGCTATCTTCCTAGGTCCTCTCACTTATCAACGTGATAATGAGGACCCATCTTCTCTTCCCCTTCTGTATCCAGACATGATCGAAGAGGATTCACCTTCAATTAATGTTGTTGAGTGCCAGGATGACGACTCCATCCTCACTTACCTTGGTGCAGATGACTCCTATATTCAACGCGCCTTACCGTCTGAAACTCAAACCATGTTGAATGAGTCGACTATAGAAATCAACATCCACACAGAGGAGGATCCTCACATTGTGAAGATCGGACAATCCCTTAACACATCAGAACAAGCCGCCTTTACTACCTTTCTCCGTACCCGCAACCAAGCTTTCGCTTGGTCCTACGCTGACATGCCAGGAATTGATCCTGACATTGCTGTCCATAACATTACCCTAAAACCTGATTCCAAACCAGTCAAACAGAAACTGAGAAAAATGCATCCACGCATTGCCCTCTTGGTCAAAGAAGAGCTTCAATGACTCCTTTCCGTTTCCTTCATCTTGCCTATTGACTATCCTCAATGGATTTCTAACATCGTACCTGTCACTAAAGCGACGGGGGGACTTCGGATATGCACGGATTTCTGAGACCTTAACCTCGCTTGCCCCAAGGATGACTTCCCCCTCCCAAGTATTGATCAACTTGTTGATCTCACTGCGGGCCATGAGATGCTTTCTCTCATGGATGGCTTTTCGGGATACAATCAAATTTTGGTAGCCCCAGCCGATCAACATAAAACTGCCTTCATAACTCCTTGGGGAACCTTCTGTTATCGTGTCATGCCGTTTGGCCTTAAGAATGCTGGTGCGACCTATCAGCGGGCTATGACTTACATTTTTCATGACATTATGCACACTATCCTTGAGGATTATGTCGATGATCTTCTTGGCAAATCTAAACATCGCAGTGAACATCTCAATGTTTTAACCATTATTTTCGATCACCTGTTACAATATTTTGTCCGGCTTCAACCAAAGAAATGTGTCTTTGGTGTCCTTTCGGGAAAACTTCTTGGTTTTATCGTCTCTTTGCGTGGCATTGAGGTCGATCCATCTAAAGTCAAAGCTATCCTAGAAATGCCCCCACCCAAAAACCTCAAACAATTACGTAGTTTGCAAGGTAAACTTCAATCTATCCGGCGTTTCATTTCCCAACTCTCGGATCGATGTCAACCTTTCCATCACCTTCTTAAAAAGGACATTGCCTTTCAATGGAGCGAAGAGTGTCACCAAGCCTTTGAAGCTCTCAAAGCCTATCTCTTGCAGCCACCCGTGCTTATCCCACCTCAGGACGATCGCCCTTTCTACCTTTACCTTTCTACCACTGACCATGCTATAGGAGCCATGCTCACACATCGGGACTCGGAACATCGAGAACAAGCCATTTATTATATAAGTCGTACTCTCGTGGATTACGAGACTAGGTATACACATGTAGAAAAATTGTGCCTAGCCCTATCATTCGTAGCCACCAAACTCCGACACTACCTCCTGAATCATAAAACTTTTGTCATCACCAACACGGACCCCATTCATTATATGTATGCCAAACCACATCTAAACCAACGCATCGCCCGATGGCTTATGCTCCTCACTGACCTCGACCTTGAATTTATACACCAGAAGTCAATCAAAGGACAAACTATTGCGGACCAACTCGCGGAGGCCCCTTTACCTGGGGAACAATTTACCAATTTTAATTTCCCCGACGAACTCATCGCCACTCTTTCACTCAGGGAGGAGTCCTATCCAATGACCCTCTTCTTTGATGGATCCAAATGCCAGCGCGACGGAGGAGCCGGTGTTGTTCTCATTCCTCTTGATGCTGAGCCTATGCCTCTTTCATTCCGGCTCGATTTCCCCTGCACTAATAATACAGCGGAATACGAGGCCCTTGTTTTGGGTCTCCAGGTTGTGTTACACTTAGGTGTCAAATCTATCAATATTTTCGGCGACTCTCAATTGGTAGTCAATCAAGTTATGGGCATCTACCAATGTAAAAATGAGGAACTTCAAAAGTACAAACATTACGTGGATTCACTTTTGACCTTATTTACTCGTTATTCTATCCAAACCATTCCCCGCTCCACTAACAAATTTTCGGATACTATGGCTTTCTTAGCCTCGCAAATTCCTGCCTCACCAACTGACTCTGACATATTCGTCTTGGTCCAACAACTCTTTGCCCCATCTTACTCAGCCCCGGTTGTTTGTATGATAAATAATGTGTCTGCTAATTTGCCGGATACCTGGTATCACCAATTTCACGACTACCTTACAACCTCTGTTCTCCCACCTGACCTTACTAGTAACGGAAAACGTGCTTTTCTTAAAAGTGTTTCTCGTTATGTTGTCATGGGGGGACTCCTCTATAAGCGTGGCTTTGATGGCATCCTCCTTCGATGTCTAACCGGTGCGGAGGTCACCTATACCATCCAGCAAATCCACGACGGTATTTGTGGCGGACATTTTAGTGGCCTGGCCGTGGCCAAATGGATCCTTCGCCTAGGCTATTATTGGCCTACTCTTAATAACGACTGCTACGAATATGTTAAGCGTTGTGTTATGTGTCAACAACATGCCAACCTTCAACATACTCGTAGCCATCCGCTACAGGTCGCACGAGATCTTTGGCCTTTCTCACAATGGGGTTTAGACCTTATTGGTGAGATTCACCCGCCCTCTTCGCAACGTCACCGTTGGATAATCACAGCAACCGAATATTACACTAAATGGGTGGAAGCCATTCCACTCATTTCAACAAAAAAAGAAAAAATCGTCGAATTCATTAACCATCACATTATCTGCCGTTTTGGTGTTCCTCATTGCCTGATAACAAATAATGGTAAATCTTTCAAAAATAAGTTGTTACAAGACCTTTGTGACAACTTTGGTATCAAACTTAGTTTCTCCATCACCTTACTATCCACAAGCTAATGGTCAAGCTGAATCTTCTAATAAAACCCTAACCAAAATCCTCATGAAAGTTGTTAACGATTCTGGAAGAAATTGGCATGATCACATCCCCTTTGCCCTTTGGGCTTATCGTACTAGCATTCATACCTCCACTAATGCCACACCATTTTCTTTGGTATATGGTACCAAGGCTGTCTTGCCTCTCGAAATACAAATACCCTCCCTCAGAATATCTCTTCAGGATATTCTCACCAACGATGATTTCCGCCAAGAGCGGTTAGCCCAATTAGAGCTTCTTGACGAGCGTCATCTTACGGCTCTTAACCACCTTCAAATCTATCAAAAATGCATCAAGCGTGCTTATGATAAGCGACTTCATGAGCGTACCTTTAAGGTTGGTGATCTTGTCCTCAAAGAGAATCAACATGTAACCAAACTAGAAAAGAGCAAACATGGAAAATTTGCTCCTAATTGGATTGGGCCTTACATTATCACGCATACTTATGGATCAGGCACTTACCGTTTAGCTTCGCTTAGTGGTAAACCTGAGCCTGAACCCCTTAATGCCTTGCATCTTTGACCATTCTACTGTTGAATTTAGTGTTATATCACTTCTTATCTACCTTGCGCTCATCCCTTGAGCTCATTTACTACCTCATACACTTTTGTTCCATCCATCTCAAAATAGAATCAAACTCACGTGGTTTGGTCATTACCTCCTTTTAAAGAGGCCTTCCCCTTTTTAGTCTGGTCCATGCCTTAGAAGTATCAAAATAACATGTTCTCAATTGAACATTTACGGGATATTCTTGAGTCAAACTTCCTACAAAATTAGATGCTTCATGCCAAACGGAAATCTAGATCTCTAAGTTATACATAGACTATTGCTCCCTCGAAGGACAGCTATGCACAAAAATTGCTTCTGCTACTATAAATAGACTGCTCCCTTGAAGGACAACTATACACAGTCAGCCTTTATCAGAAGCTTCTCGCATTGATCAGCTTCGTGAAGACCTCAAGAACAACAAAATACATATCCCATGTAGACTTCCCACATCGATCAGTCTATGTCCAAAAACATAAAAAGCAGTATTCCAAAAGCACTTTTGAGTCATGGACTTGTCTATTTAGGTTTGGTCCTCTTTCGTCAGAATAATCACCTTGTAACAAGCTCTTAGCACCCTCGCCCATATTTACCACCTCACCTCACCATTTGTCAAAGCAACAAAACTCAAGGGACGTGACGTAATACCTGATATATTGTGATTATACAACTCTTTTCACCTATCGACTTCTCGTCTATGCAAGGTACCTAGGGGTTCAAGCTCATTCTACGTTATTATGTGGTTTGTTTAGCTCTTTTCAACTACGGAACACTTTTACCTCTTTTACTCGAATCTAGGATTATGTGTTGACCTTAATCAGGATACGGTTCCCTACCACTTGGGTAGGCTAACTTTCGCTTCACCTATACCTATACCAACATCACCAATTCCTTACCAGCACCAACAACATTACCCTACCAATATCAATATTTTTACCAACCAACAAATTGCCTAACCAGACCTAAATTACCTGAATTCACCTCTCCCTGGTCCTAAGGGAGAACTACATTGGTCTGAGGCCCCTCCTTGCTTTGTGCAATGGGCTATGTAGGCAGCACTTAGGAGACATGGGGTCTCCCAAGGTTAGCTCGACCATCCCCTACCATACCCTATCATGTGTTGTAAATATAAATATTTTTGTGTATTTCTATTTTGACAACATTCATCTTTATCCTTTTTCAAAACAAACAAAAACAACATTCAAAACACAACCATTCTTATTATTATCATCACTCAAAACAACATACATATTTAGTTTTTAGATGTTAAACAAATACATCTTCTCTATCATCGACTCGCAGGTCGGCATCCTTATTTATTCTTATACTCCTATGAAATTCACTTAGACCCTTGCGCCTCCTCCCGAATCAGGTGGTGATCGTGATCGTCGACGCCACTCACTTGGCCTCTCCATCCTCAAAGGTGCCACTGCTATTGGTTCCTCCCACTGATCCGCCAACATCTCCTATAACATACGAATACGTCCTCTCGCGTGGAGGAATCTTGCCTCTAGTCTCTCCACTCATAACTGTGAAACCTCTAACAATCCCGTTGTCTCATTCACCTGTGTTTGAAGCTGGTGAACCAAATCCTGCAGATGATCTCTCTCCACTGTAATCACAGCTATGTCAGGGCACTCACGTGCACCTCGCAGCTCTGCTACCCACCATAATCTATAAGCCTCTGTCGCTCCTGCATCCATTACCCTGCGATCGGCTGCTATCTCTTCTGGTCCTTCTGGAGGTGTCGGCCGGGGAGGTGAGAATGATGCCTCCGCATCAATCCTCATGTATGGTCTATAAGCCAGGGGTATATCCTGAACGAACCCAAATTGTTGCTGCACGCGATCTAGAGGAATCCTCTCGTACTCACCCGGCCTGTGCCCTGCGATCCACCTCAAGTGCTCTACACCCCTCAACTCCTCAGCTATGTTCTCTGTCACCATATAGTTCCCGTAAGGCCTCCAAAAAATATCCGCAATCGTCACCATCTCCCATACCTGTCTATAATACTCGATGTCATCTATCACGGCCTGGGATCTCGCCTCTTGTTCTGTCTGGACCCATCGTCTGAATCCCAACCTCTGCACTCCTGTCTCTCCCGACTCGATGGGTCGGCCTATTGGGCGCACACAAACTATGTGCTCATAGGCCCAACAATGTAATAAGTACGAACAATCCAGTGTCGTCCTGTGTTTTCACCTGCAGGCCCATAAACCCCTGTATAACTCTGCCAGATATGCGGGTGCCCATGTGAAAGTCACGCTCATTTCTATCATTTCCCAAATAACACTCATCAATGCTTTTGGAAATCTTCCGCCATCCGCCCTCGGTAATGCATAATACCCCACCGCTATCATTAACACTACTACCAACCTTGTTGCCTCAGGGTGTGTTGCATACATTATACCATAAGTGAATGTCAAACCTCGCTTTGTCAAATCTCATGCGTATGGATCAAATACTGCTGTTATCGCTCCCCCGCGCTGCGCTAGGCAATGCCTGATATACTGGTCTTCCTGTAATTGGGAGTCTCAAAATACGGAACACATCTTCCAACGTCACTGTCATCTCCCCTGTTGGCAGATAGAAGGTATTCTTTTCTGGATTCCATCTCTCAATCAATGCCTGCAACATAGCATGGTTACGTGTGATTCATGAATAATAGCGGATTCCACTTAACCCCAAATGATTTATCAATGCCCATTCAGCTGGTGTTACATCCGCTCGGATTCGTGACAACAACGCTGGCACAGTATCATTCATCCTTAACCCTGCTTCTTCACCTGCATACATCAAAACGACACACAATTATTCAATAAAACAAATCTCCACAGGTTTTTTCTCAAATTCTAGAAACTCCTACAGTAACCGCTATCGGTTATAGATAACCGATACCGGTTTACTAACCGATACCGGTTATCTCTAAACGATACCGGTCACTGTCAAAAATATACACCCTGCTTAAAAACATACACCTACGATAATTATTTTTCCCGTTTACTCCTATCTATACCTAAAAACATACGTGAACACCCTGCTTACCTACCCCATAGCACTCACCCCATCCCAAACCCTTGCCTATCACCTTTTCTTTCTCATCTTTACCCACTTACTCTCTCTCATCCTATTCATAAAACATGCAAGAATCAAATTACAACCAAACAGTTTACCTCTTGGGATGCAGCAGCTTGAGGTGGAACCTGTCTTCCCTCTCGTCTCTACCTGTTGGATGCTTCTCCTCGTTCAGCCATGTTCACCACCCTCTTCAAATATAACTTGTCTTTCTGCCTTCTGAATCTCATCCCACACTCACTTCACCTGTCTCTTTCCTCCTTATCACTCAATTATTTCATGCAATTACCTGTATCAGTCGTCAAACAGCGTCGCATTCGCGTATTTAACTTGTTGCATGACTCTAAAAATAAGAACTTAAGTTGCCAACCAAGCAGTTCTATTTTTAGGAAATATAATTTTGGCATAACCGATATTGGTTACATAACCGCTATCGGTCATATAGCTACCGACATCGGTTACATAACCGATATCGGTCATGTGCCCCGTTTTGCTTAAACCTAGGTCGTTTCTTCGTTTTTTGCAAATTTTTTGTGGTGCCCGCCTCTTTTTCCTACATCACAACACCATTACCAATATTTGTCATCAAAATCACATCAATATATTATCGCTATTTCATCAACATCATCTATCTACAATAAAACAAACCATCAACAAAACACATAAAACATTTCATATACACCATGTGGGTCAAAATCATCATCTCTATATATATCAATGTTTCAAATAGACAACTTGCCCTACATAGGGGCCTCTATGATCTCAAAATAATACAAAGTCGGCACGCAGGCCGCAATAATTGTTAAAATCTCGACTTGGCTCGCAGGCCGGTCTCTCATATCAAAAATATACTCAGCTCGCAAACCGGTATCAACTATACAACCCGTACTCGGCTCGCAGGCCGATATATACAACAAGATAAATAAATGAATGAAAGAATCATATGTGGGCACGCAGGCCTCTCTATACATAACCGGTTCACAGACCGGTGTCTCTATCCAATATCCAAAAACACAAACTATCTCCTCTGCAAGGATACCTCAGCTCTCTCCACCACCCTCGACCTGTCTCCCTGCTGGTCCCTGTGCTGCCTCTTGCCTCCTCCCTGTAACGGACCCACCGGCTATGGCTGCACCCCCCTGGGATCTCTGGCCCCGCGAGGTCTCGGCTCTGTGTGCTGCATATGGCTGATAGTCAGCCCTAGTACCATCAAGGACATCCTGATAGTACCGAGCCTCTGCTCTCACCTCCATATAACGGGCCCGTGCCACCATAGCTACTGGGGCTGGTCCCCCGACTGCTAATAATAATGGCCCCTATCCTACTGGTACACCCTATGCCTGTGGCTGTGCCGGTGCCGGTGGCGGTACCTGTGCCTGTGGCTGTGCCTGTACTTGTACCTATGCCTGTACCTGTGCCTGTGCCTGTACCTGTACCTATGCTTGTACCTATGGCTGTACCTGTACCTGTGCCTGGGCTAACTGCCCCTATAATACCCCGATCTGTGCATGTGCAGCAGCAAGCTGCCCCTGTAACAACTACACCTATCCCAAGAGTTGGTCCCTCTCTGCTATAACAACCGCTAAATCTGGTTGTGCGGGCTGTGCTCTCCTCGCTGCTCTCTCCCCTACCCACCATACCAAAAATGACCCTGTACAGCCGGCGTCATCCATGGTATCATCCGCCGGCCTCTCTGCTACCCAATCTGGGTCCACGGGCTGTGGTGCAGGCAGTGGGGCCTCTACATCATCCCTTTGGTACTGAGGGAAGGGAGGTGGCTCATCCTGTCATAGCCCCAACTACTGTCGTACCCTCTCCAGGGGTATCCGCTCATGCTCTCCCAGCCTCCATCCAGCTATTCAGAAAGTATACTGGATCTAACGCATTTGTGATCGGGCTCCTCCTCGGGGCTGATGACCTCTGTAAGGCCTCCATACAATATCCAATGCGGTTAGGCCCTCTAGCATATGACGATAGTAAGCTACATCCCATCCTGCGAGCACCACTCGTGGCTAGCCCACGACCCCCAACCACCTCTGAAAGCCATACCTGTATATCACCTGTGGCCCTGGCCGCTGGGGCAGCCCTACTGGTCGAATACATATGATGTGCTCATACACCCAGTAGTGTAACAGGAATGTGGAACAAATCCCGAATCGCCTCATCCGGCGATAACCCCATAGCTCTCTATATAGCTGCACCAGGTATACTGGTGCCCAAGCATAACATGTATGCTCCTCCACCATCTCGTGCAGCACCCCCATCAACGCCCGTGGAAAGCGGCCTCCCTTTGAGTCCGGGAGGGCGAAGCATGTGATGCCTATCATCATCAACACGGCAAGCCGTGTCTCATGTCTGTGGGTGCGATACATATCGCCATAAGCAATACTCGTGCTGTGGTAGGTCAATAACGTGGTTGTATCCCCAAATACATGAAGAATCCTATCCATAACCATCTCTGCATCTACCTGGAATACTGCCTCTCCTATGATCGGTAGTCTCAGGATGCGATATACATCCTCCAGGGTAATAGTCATCTCCCCAGTCAGGAGATGGAAAAAATTGGTTACCGGATCCCATCTCTCGATGAGGGCAACCATAAGACTGTGGTCCCTCTCCACAGCCCTATACCGTTGGACTCCACTGAGTCCCACCTTGCGCATAATGGCCCAGTGCGCTGCGGACACATGTGGCAGCATCCATCTCAATAACAGGGGCATCTGATCCCGCATAGTCAACTGCTGACGTGCCTGCATAAATAACCCACTTCATTAGACCTACCCTTTCAAACAACAACTACTTTAACCCTCTATACCCCCTTTTACCCACCTGACCACACCTTGACTCTATAACACACACCTACACCCACCTATTTTACCCTAACACATTTACGATATCCCCTTTCCTTATCTCGCACCCTACCAATCACCCAGATCTACTCTCGCCATTTACCTATGCCCCTACCAATTTAACACCTCCCCATTCATGCCCAACACCTAATCTATCCTAACCGCATCAACCACACAACCGCCCCATTTCCCCCCCCCACCCACCAATCACCCTTCCTATCAACCTCTACCCCTTCCCTCTTCACCCCCAAAACACAAAACTCAACAATAAACACAAAACCCAAACCACTAATAACAAAACACCCAAACAACAACCCAAAAATAACAAAACACCCAAACAACAACCAAAAACCCAAAACAACAACAAAACCAAACCAACAAAATAAATAATCCTAACTCAGGACCAGTACCGGTCACCCATGACCGCCACCGGTCCCCTCTCTAGCATTTCTCCACCGACGCCGGTCAACATACAACTGACACCGGTCAACCACAAATCCACCTTGCCCAAAGACTTCGTGACCGATGCCGGTTGCTTAGTGACCGACATCGGTCACTGAACAATCGCGGAGCCGAATCCGACGTGGCCCCCCAAACCCATTTTTGGCCTCTTACTCCCCTTTTACCCATTGAAAAACCCTAAAGACCTACCCACCCTACCGTTTTAGCCTAACTAACCTACCTACCCTCTCCATTTTCCAAACAAATTCCATTTATTATTTATTTTATTAAAAACATGGATTCCTACCCAAAACCCAAATCTAGCTTAACAACATTAAATTCACATAATGAGAGGTTTTGAACCTACCGGTACGACGACACGTTGTCATGGTGGGATAGGTGGTGGCGGTCCAGCTGGTCTAGCACCTCCTGCTCCTCCTGGCTGTGCCATGGCTCTAAATGTCCTCTACTGGGTCCTATACCAATCAAATGTTGCCTCCTACTCGCTCGGGCCTACCAACCACTCACTTCTCCACTCAAATAGTGCCACCTCAGCCGACAAATTCAACAATCTCACTAATACACCTCAGACAACTAAAATTGGTTTTCAAATTGACAATATGACAATGACAGGCTGTATTTTTCTTTTTATAGGTTTTCGACCTATAACCGATATCGGTTATATTATGCCCTAAAGAACCGGTATCGGTCATATAACCGATACCGGTCATAGAGAATCGATATCAGTTTAATCCCACCTTTCCCCAATTTCTTCCCTTATTTACTAATCTCCCTTTCTCACCACATCGCCTATATCCTCCTTCGCTAAAAACCCTTTGTTGACTTCATTGGCCCACTTCACGGCCGCAACCAATAATTTGGCCCGACCGAAGGCCGCAACCAACCATTTGGCCCGACCCAAGGCCGCAACCAACCAATCTAGCCCGACCCAAGGCCACAACCAATCATTTGGCCCGACCCATGGCCGCAACCAACCATTTGGCCCGACCCAAGGCCGCAACCAACCAATCAGGCCCGACCCAAGGCCGCAACCAATCATTTGGCCCGACCCATGGCCACAACCAACCATTTGGCCTGACCTAAGGCCGCAACCAACCAATCAGGTCCGACCCAAGGCCGCAACCAACCAATCTGGCCTGACCCAAGGCTGCAACCAACCAATCTGGCCTGACCCAAGGCTGTAACCAACCATTTAGCCTAACCCAAGGCTGCAACCAACCAATCAGGCCCGACCCAATGCCATAACCAACCAATCTGGCCTGACCCAAGGCCGCAACCAACCAATCTGGCCTGATGCAAGGCTGTAACCAACCATTTGGCCCGACCCAAGGCCGCAAACAACCAATCAGGCCTGACCCATGGCCCTCACTAATCAATTGGCCCGACCCAAGGCCGCACCACTCAAATACCTCACCCAAAACCAACAAATTACAATTTTATCCACCCATCATGTAGCTTTTTGTTCAATCGAGCTTACCTGTTCGTGTTTGAGCATGATTAGGGTACTTGACTTGATCAGTCGACCAACTTTGCCTAGACCTAGACCGTGACGTTTATCTCAACCAAACCAACCATTTGGTACTGCCGAACATGCCTAAACGTTCCTGTACCTTACTAATTATATCCCCTGGAGCTACTTCCTATGCCTTGGATACCAGGATTATATCACCCTTGTTTGGATAAACTATTGACCTTTGCCTATGAATTGCTTGTTTGCTCTTCAAATCATGTACCCTGGTCGCACTACTGCATTTCAACATGCGTCTACTTCCTTGGACCTAGCCCACCATCTTACCATCATCTCAACACCATTTACCCTTTATCAACCCTATCCCTGATTTCACGCTACCTCAATCTGTGATAGATTTGAGGGGGATTACCTATACCCTTAACAGGGGTAACCACTTCTTATTATTGTCCGTGCAGCTTTACAAGACAAGCTACACGACAACAAGGGGCTAATGTAGACACCAAATTTGTGTCTTACGACCCCCTGTGCCCCACATCTCATTTCGAAACCTAACCTCATCACCTAAACCTTACACAATTATTTATTAATTACCTTATAATTAATAAATCCACATCGCCATACCTGCCACCTCATTTCGCCACCTCATCTTGACCTAGTCCTAACCCTAAACTAACCTAATTAAGACCTATAACTTGGTCTACATCCACACCCATGACTAATGACTCCTCACCCGCACCTAAAACCAACCTCATAATGACTTGACCAAGCCCGCAACTAATCCCTCGGGAGGAAAGGAGGGAAAGTTGGCTATATTACTAAAAAAAGCCCACTTTGACCTGACTGATACCAGTTCCTACTCGACCGCCGTCGGTTACGTAACCGCCATCGGTTCCCTGTAAATGACCTCTCCCAACCAAAAACAAGGGGTTGGATTTTCATTGATCCGAATCAGAAGTCATTGGGAGGATCCAGAATTTACTTGGCTGAACAAAGACAAGTGAAGGGAAGAGAGGAGTTTGCAGAGAAGGACATCAAGCCCAAGACTGCAACTGAATAACCAGAGCCCAGTGACACTCATCCAAGCATCAGGAGAGGAGATAGCTCATCTTGGATTGTCAGACCATCCTACCTGAACCCTGCCTTCGTCATCACAGTCCTTGAACCTGCATTTTTCATCAGGAACTAGTAAGTAAGTCTTATACGTTCTTTTAATAATATTTCTTGGATTTCTGAATCACAGTAATTACAAGTCTACTCCCAGATCCACTACCCGGTAACACCCCCCATCTAACTATCATTCCTCTACCCCTACACTGCCCCAAGAACAGCTCCCATACCCTCTGAGCCTTCTCTATCACCCCGTTACCCATCCCCAATCATTTACTAGCCTTATAAACACCATAGTCATCTTATAGCCAACCTTTTACCAAACCCCTTAAATCACTACCCCTACCGATATCAGTTATCATCAACCGGCACCGGTGACACTGACCGGCATCGGTCACTGTGATTCAAAACCAAGACCAGCCTTTTCTCTATTGTTCTAACAAGGTAAACAAATTGTAATTGGACAATAGCTTATTTGTTAGAATTTGTGTTAATTCATATTAGCAGGGGAACTGACTACCTTCGAAAGGAAGTCTCATATTTCCTGGGCCCAAGGCAGTTCCCTCACTTATTATCTAATTAGAATCTGGTGGTCTTGTATTCTTACTTGCAGGTAGTCCTTCCTAGACAAAAAGGAGTTCTTTGTAATCGATCTTGATCTCTCTCTACGGTACGTGCACACCCTCTCAACATTCAACAGGTATTCCTCCTAGCCCTAACCCTTATCTGTTTCTCAAAGGAATGAAAGGATAGAAGCGACTCTATTCCAGGAACGGAAGCATTTCTGTGTGAAACAGTACCAAAACATAACTAAACATTCCTACACCTGACCTCTGTTGTGTTTCTACACCATATCCTATACCTTGGATACCAGAATCACATCAACCTTGTTTGGATAGACCTATTGACCTTAGATGACGTAGAGTTTGAAATCTTTTCAACCTAGTACCTTTCCAAAGTTTCCAACGTGTGTGTGAGTTCAAATGCCACTACCTTTGACCCTGGCCCATTTACCTATTTACCTGATTTGACCTTTAACCTTTACCCGATGCACCCATTGACCTTCATTTTTCCACCTCCTCATTTTATCAAACCACTCACCGCTTCTGCCATTCACCTCATCGGTTCCTAGTTTGAGCGGGGTTACCTTCACCCACGCTTGGTGCAACACCACCCTCACTTATACTCAATGCAACCATTTCCTATTTTTGTCACCATCGCTTACCAATACAAGCCACATGACAAAAAGGGGGAAAATGTAGACACCAAATTTGGCTCACACTCCCCTTGGTCCCGTTTCAAATAACCACCTTAAAGACATTTACCTAACCATGACCTTTATACCCCACATTAATATTAATTTAATTATTTATAATTAAATTAATACTCATCCTCACTTTATTGATTATTTAATTACCTCGATTAAAACCAATTTCCACCTCACACCACCACCTCACCTAGACACCTCACCATAGCCTATTCATAGCATGCTTCCATAACTAACTAAGACTTACTTCAACCCTAAAAATCAATTCCTATTATTCCTATAATCACATTCCCACTCATTTAAAGATAACATCTATTTTAATCTGCGATAAATGGATAGACCTGGCCCAAATGATTAAGAAGATCTATCTTTTTTAGAGAACATAGGGAATCCCACCTTAACTGATGTCAGTCATCCCAAAACCGATGTCGGTTAACCCAAAACTGTCTTCAGTTACCATTTATTCACTTTGGTAACCTTGTTTAAGAGGTTGGAAACATTATGTAATTTTGAAGGAGCAAAATGAGAGATCTGCATACAAGCAAGATTCATATATCTTTCACATATCTAGGCAGCCGTATCTAGTACCAAGATGGATATGAAGGTATTTGCGCACACGGTAGCATTTTGGGAAACATTTTTTGTGGCACTGACTACCATTACATGGATCAAATATCACCATCACCTAGCTATCAATATTTCATGCACCAGTAAGTGGGTTTTCCTATCTTCATTATTTCATGTTTATTTAAACTACAAGTTTCTTCATATCTCTTTATTTGGTATCTATTTACATCTTTCATCCCACCCCTTTACCTTTATGTGAATCTAACCATTCACCACCCAAAATCATTTAAAAAATCATACCTAATCCTTAAACACCCCTGAGCACCATCAACACCTCCATAAACCTAAATATTCCGCTCACAATCTCTGTGTGATCTCAGACAAGCTCCCAAATCCATGATTCATTGATCTTCCATCAACCTGATCCTACTGACGCTGGTTACAGAAAACCATCGTTAGTCTCCTCTAAACCGACATCGGTCATACCCGACCGATGTCGGTCTTTGTGTTTGATAATACTGTCCCAGACCAACAACCTAATTACCTCACCCAAAACAACCCAAAATCTTATCCAACCTTACCAAGACTTTGTTTGTGACCTGTAGACCACCTGTGCTACCCGTACCCAACAAAAAAACTTTACTTGCATATCATTTTAGTATTTAATTAGATCAAAGCTGATAGTAATCTGAGGCACCTAAATTAGAATGCTAGCACTAGATTCTTTAATTTACATGTTTAAATTAGTTTATATTGATTTATAAACAGTGGATTAACAACATTCTAAGAAGTGTAACACTTCCAGGATCTAGCATACACTAGGCAGTCCACTAAAATGTATCATTTGATTCTTTCTTTTTTTGTCTTGATTTATATTTTAGGTAGTTCCTCCTAGCCAAAAGTAAGCTCTCACAGTCAGAATTGAATCGAGAATTCAGAACGCACACACAACCTTCAAAGCAACCATCATAACAGGTATTCCTCATCATCCTACACCCTTATCTATTTCGTAACATTCAAAATGGAAATAGAATGGTGAAACAATCTCATTCAAATGGGTTGGTGAATGCCACAAAGCCTTTGACACCTTAAAACAATACCTTCTTCAACCACCGGTGGTCACTCCCCCTAAATATGACAAACCCTTTTACCTATACATTTCTACTATTGGTCATTCCTTAGATTTCATGCTCACTCATCGTAATGAGCAACAAAGATAGAAAGAAGTTTATTACATAAGCTGTACTCTTTTGGACTATGAAACTAGGTACACCCATGCTAAAAAAAATTTCTTAGCCTTAGTTTTTGTCTCCACTAAACTTCTTCATTACCTAATCAACCCCAAAACTTTTGTTGTCACTAACATAGATCCCCTATAATACATGTATGCAAAACCCTACCATCATCAATTTGCTACATGTTGGCTCATGTTTCTTGCATACCTTCACCTCAAATTCATCCACAAAAATTATGTCAAAGGCCAAGCCATCTCTGACCAACTAGCAGATGCACCTCTTTTTGGGGATCAACCCTATAGACTTTGATTTCCTAGATGAATCCACTTCTACCCTCTCTTTGGGTGATACCACTT
Source organism: Taxus chinensis (assembly GCA_019776745.2). Taxonomy (NCBI): domain Eukaryota; kingdom Viridiplantae; phylum Streptophyta; class Pinopsida; order Cupressales; family Taxaceae; genus Taxus; species Taxus chinensis. The sequence continues at coordinate 77,690,701 of CM034147.1, read as the reverse complement.
CCCAGATGACCTTATTCTTTGATTGTTCCAAATGTCAGCATGGAGGAGGTGTAGGTTTTATCCTCATTCTTATTGATGGTGAACGTATGCCTTTATCTTTTAAACTAGATTTTGATTACACTAACAACATCATTGAATATGAAGCACTCATATTAGGCCTTCAAACCACAGTCTCCCTAGATGTTAAATTAATTAATATTTTTGGTGACTCTCAACAGGTTGTAAAATAATTCAATGGTATATACAAATGTCATAACGAAATACTGCAAAGGTACACATGTCACGTTGATATAATTTTGACTACCTTTGACCATTATGAACTTCAAACCACCCCATGTTCTACTAATTAATTTGTGGATACCATGGCCTTCCTGGATGATTAGGTACTCACTTTTCCTACCGACTCCAAAATCTTTATCACAATAAAAAGGTTGTAATCACCCTCTTATTTATCTTGTGAGGTCAACTTTGTCAAAAATTTTGCACCTGACCCACGTGACCTTTGGTATAAGTAGTTTGCAGACTACCTTTCCCTTTCTTATCTTCCACCTGATCTCACTCATAATGGACAACACCCCTTTCTTAAAAGTGTCTCTTGCTATGTCATCATGGGTGGTATTCTTTATAAACGTGGCTTTGATGAAATTATCTCAAGATTCCTTACAAATTCTGAAATTCCTTGCACTATCAAGGAAGTTCATGACGGAATTTGTGGAGGTCACTTTAATTTCTTAGTTCTCGCTAAACGTATTCTTTGCCTAGGATATTATTGGCCAACCCTAAACCATGATTATTGTGACTATGCCAAACATTGTGTGAAATGCCAGTAACATGTTAATCTTCATCACACACCTAGTCATGCCTTACATGTTGCATGATATCTTTGGTCTTTCTCTCAATGGGGTTTGGATCTTCTTGGAGAGATAAATCCTCATTATTCACAACACCATTAATGGATTATAACCACTAGTGAATACTACACTAAATGAGTAGAAGTCAATCCCCTCATTTCTACAAAATATGAGAAAATATGTGAATTCATCAACCATCACATCATTTTTCACTTTGGTGTCCCTCACCACCTCATCACTAATAATGGAAAGCGATTCAAAAACAAAAACCTATGAGAAATTTGTGATTCTTTTGGCATTCAAATCAATTTCTCATCACCTTATTACTCAGAAAAAAATGTCCAAGCAGAATCAACCAATAAAAAATTAAACAAAATTCTTATGAAAGTAGTTGACTATACTAGGAAGGATTGCCATACACACATACCTTTCACCTTGTGGGATTACCACACTAGTATTCACACTTCGATTGCGGCTAAAACTTTCTCTCTAGTCTATGGTACCAAGGTTGTATTTCCTCTTGAACTCCAGATTCCATATCTATGCATCTCAGTCCAAGACATGCTCAACAATGATGAATTTCATCAAGATCGTTTGGCACAACTTGAGTTAGTAGATGATCATCATCTCAATTATATTGATTATCTCCAAATCTACCAAAAATGTATCAAGCATGCCTATGAAAAACATGTCTTTTCGAGGTTGATGACCTCATTCTGAAGGAAAATCAACATGTAACCAAAGAAAAGAAAAGTAAACTAGGCATATTTGCTCCTAATTGGCTTGGACCCTATGTTGTTACTCATGCCTATGGATTAGGTGCTTATCATTTATCTTCACTTGAAGGTAAACCCGAACCTGATCCCCTTAATGCTTTATATATTAGATCATTTTATTATTGAAATCCAGTTTTATATCACCTTGTCTATGGACTGCTCATCCCTTGATCTTCGTTCACCTTACATATTACCTGTTTTGAGGATAAATTACTAAACACGAATCATGTGGTTATTGTTAGTGCAAATTCATAGCACCCCCAAATTGATCTTCAGATCTACTATTGGGAAATGGTCAATTTGGTGTGAATGTACAACACGGAGTTTTCCCTAAGTGTGGGACCTTACAAACTGGGAAAACTCTCCAAATTGAGACTAGTTCCTACTCCTTTGTTTAGGTTTATGCATGCAGTTTTTGTAGAGGTTTTGATTCAAAATTCCTACTCTAAAACTACCAAGGAGATAGGGTTGAGAGAAAACATGGAAATGGAAATAAAACTAAGAAAAAACAGAATGGTGATACACCAAAGGAGTGTTGGACTTATTTCTTTGAAAATAGACATAGATCATAATAATGAAACACTATAATATGCACAAATTGCCAAAATGTAATGAAGGATCACAAAGAAACAATAAACACAAGAAAAGGATTGAAAATACATTCACAGAGTATGATTTATCATTCCCAATTTTTGATACGATGCATTACAATGGAAAGGAGTGAAAAAATGTATTACAATTGTAATGGGGGGCCTAAAACTCCATGAATTCATGTGCCAAGGGGATTAGGGGAGTCTACAAGAACAAAAATGTCTAACATTACAAAATGAGCCAAAACTGACTTTTAACAATGAAGTAGAAGAACAGAGGAGAGAGATCTGAGGGAAAATTGATTTGAAGGTTCAACCACCCAAAAATATCCATGAAAATGGAAAGGGAACCTTTACAAATCCATTTTCCAATGTATTCAACCATGCTGGAGAAAAATGGGTGGCATACTGCATTAATTTTTGGTGATTGGATGTTTGTTATGCATTTTTTCCTGTGCCTAGGACTTTTCTTCAATTTTCTCCCTCCAACCTTGCCCAAAACTCAAAATTGAAGCTTCCATGGTGTAGAGGGAGTTGATATATTTCTAATGGTACCAAATTTGATGAATTTTGACCATTGGATCAAAAGATATGACTTTTTAAAATTTTACGGCCAAATTAGGGTAAAAATGGTATAAAACGGGTCTGTGGGCTCAACCTTTAAATTTTTCCCTTTTGGAAAAATTTCCCAAAAATCTCCATGGCCCCTCAAGTCTTCATGACATGTGTTGAATTCTGATTGGCTGGGGGGTCTAAGTAAACATTTAACCCTTTTGGAGAAAAAGTGTAAACTTTTCCAAGGTCTCCCGACGCCTCGCCGATGCGTTGATGACATGTCGTAAAGATGAGACATGTCAACCTCTGATTGGCGCAGAGGTGTTTACCAAATCTTTCTCTTATCCTTCACGAGCTCACAGGATGATTTTTAACTTTGAGTTTTATAGCCAAAGAGGCTAAGTGTCAACAATTTCTCCCTGGCCCCGCGAGTCCGCTTCCTTCCTTCATCAGGCCTGCAGGCTTGAAATTTGTCTTTGTGCCTTTTTTCCACAAAAAGGGCTAAGTGCCCAAATTTTGTCCCTACCTCCACCAACCCACCAATTTCCTTGGAAAATTTTCCAAATCCACTCCGCTGACCCGAGACTCCCTGGAAAATTTTCCTCCTTACCTCCGTGGGCCCGCCCAGGGAAAATTTCCCCTCCAAACTCTGATGTGCCATAACTCAAAAAATACAAGGAGGTAGGAGGACTTATTTACCTTTATGGAAAGGTGGAAAAATTATCCATCTGATGAAATCATACCCAAAAACTTTTTAGTCCCTAAAGCATGCAAAAAAAATTCATTTTAAGTACCAACAAAGGAAAAGGAGGAGGAGTTAGCCAAAAATAAGCATGGGCTTATTTTGGATAACAGTTACCCATCACCGTTCATATTTATCTTCAATATGAGTACCATGGCTCTACTCATGGCATGATTCTCATGGATACTTTTCATCTTTTTCAAATATGGAATCCCATGGTTGTTCATCACTTGAAACCATCTCTTTCATAGTTAACCTTTGTGTGTTATGGTTTTTTTTCTACACAAGAACATAATCTTCCTCTATAGTATTGTCCATGACTTAAATGTCCAAAGAAACATGGAATTCAACTCCTTGAGTCAAAATTATAGTAAAAATATGACTCCCTCAAAAAGGACATCTCTTCTCTCTATCTCACCGCTATAAATAGACTGCTCCCTCGAAGGAAAGCTATATAAATTCATTCCAAAAAAGATGAAACATTCAGAAGCTTCCCGCATTGATCAACTTCATGAAGAACTCAAAGAGATAATATAATCATCCCATATAGACTTATCACATTGTTCATTCTATCAAAAACAAAAACAAACTAAGGAAATGATAACTTTTTGTCATGGACTTACCTATTTTTTATCATGGGTTTCTTATCAGGTAAACATGTTGTCATATACTAAGTTACCCAATTTTCACCTCTTTTCCTTTTCACCCTAATTTAATATCTTCTCAAGGGACTCACTGTAACTATGACATTTCATGATCATGTGACTTTATTCACCCTCAGAATAGTCCATTATGCAATGCCTTTAGGTTCTTAAGTTCATAAGCCCATCTTTGGTATGGTGGACTCATTAGGGTTCCTATCAATTAGGTAGATCTTTTACCACCTCTTACATTTCACCTTCTTTATTACTTATTGATTCTTCTATGCAAGACTAGACCATTGATAAACACATTTTAAAAGACTCAACCATGCTTATGACCTAGACTCAACCATTCCTATGACCTAGACTCAACCATGCCTATGACCTGGACTTAATCATGCCTAAAAACTACCAACCCATTCTTATAATTCATCATATTCTTCCCTAGCTTATGGGAATGAGGCCCCTTTTTTACATGGCTATGTAGGTAGCACTCCTAGGGCATGGGGCCTTTAGAGGTTAGCTCAGCCACCCTTTACCCTAACCTATTTTCCCCCATTTTCCTATTCACATTCTATCATAATTTCTATTTTTATAACACTTGAAAAATTACCACACATACATATCTACCATGTTATCACATTATAAAAATATCCAATCAATAAATTCACATTTCCATAATATCAAAGGTTCTAGAAATTTATACCATAACATACATATAACTCATCATTTATTTCCCATGATACCCATAACTTGGAAATTAAATAAAAAACTAATAACATGATCAACCATGACTAAACCAACCTGACTCCATCATGCCTAAGCCGACCTAACTCCATCAATGTGTAATCGACTTGGTTTCCACCCATATACATATAACAATAGAAATATTGCAACACAAGTACAACATCCATCCTATAAACATAATCAACAATATAAATGGGAGAGTCTGTGTATTAATACAATTATACACAGATACAAATAAATACCAGTATCTCAAAAAATATCATATACAAGCTCACCATCTTTGGCACGCAAGCTGATATATGATCAAAAATCTCAAAAAATCTCATGTACACCCTCATTATCATTGTCACGTAGCTCGGTATATATCAAAAAATAATAATCAAAATGACAACATCAATTGTTGGCCCATCTGATTTCCATGTCAGTTTCTTTTGTCTCCTCTCCTCTAGCTTAGTGCCTTGCCATCATCTCTTTTCCCTCTATGGGTCTAGCCCTCACCTTCATCTGGCCTGCGACTGGGTTAGGCCTTTGTGAACTAGTGTCCTCCCCTTAACCTTGTCTTTGAGATCGTCACCCCCTGTACTCTCTACACTATGCATGTACGATCCCATCCTCTCACTCAAAGCCTGTTGTAACTTATACTCTTTATAGGAAGGGATTTCTATCCCTGCAGCAGTCAAAAGATCCTAGTAGTATCTGGCCTCATTCAGGACATCCCTAAATCTAGCCATCAACATTGTCTATGGAGGTGCCACAGGTCTCGCAATGACATATGTGTTATGTCCTTCTACTGGTGGCCTCAGCCCCTACACCTGTGACCCCTATCCTTTTCCCTATACCATGGGACCTTGTCCCGCTACTACCTATAAAATGGGACCCTATCCATGGGCTTCTGAGTTTGCATGTGTTATGACCTTGTCTTATAGGGCCACAATCTATGCTTTTTTAGTGGCTAACTGACCCTACATACCTGCTACCCATGCCTATAAGGTGGCTACCTGCCCCCATCACCATCCCTGCCCTATGTGGGCACATTTCCCTATGCTACTTGTGCCTGTAAGGCCACCACCTGAGCCTGTAATGTGGAAACTTATGCCTCTAACTATGTCATTTGCCCCTATAACACTGTGATTTGGGCCTACAAGGTAGCCACCTACCCTTGTAATGTGTCACTCATAACCATAATCATGGCTAGGTCAGGCTGCCCTGCCTCAATGGTGTTTCCTGTAGATTCGATGCCCACTATTGCATGTATCTGTTTGTGACTTTGGTGTCATCAATATATCGTTCCACCACCTGCTCCTCCTACCCTGTTGGCATTGTTAGCTATGGAAGAGGTATAGACCTCTCCATGTCATCTCTCATGTATTGAGGGAATGGTGGAGATGCATCCTAAGGAAGCCCAAACTACCATCTCACCCTATCTATGGGTATCATCTCGTGCTCACTGGAACAGAATCCCTCTATTCATCCCAGAATTTGTAGCTCATCTAACTCTACTGCCATCTACTTGTATGAAGGGAAGCTAACATATGGCCTCCAAATGATGTCCACTCTGGACAACTCCTCTAGTATGCACCTATAGTAGGCTACATTGTGTAGAGCCCTGGTAGCCCTACGCTCTCCAACAATAGGCACCCAACACTTGTATCCAAATTTAACCAATCCCGCATCAAATGCATCAGGCTGAGGCATACCAACTAGAAGCACACATATGATGTGCTTATATTCCCAACAGTGAAGAAGAAAGGTACTACACAAACTAAACCTTTATAGCCTCTCATATGCCCATAGCTCCCTATATAACTGCACCAAGAATGTTGGTGCCCAAGAAAAATGGGTCCTATCCTCCAACATGTCATGGAGAACCCCCATCATTACCCATGAGAATATCCCACCATCTGCATCTGGAAGCATAAAACAAAACATTTCCTCCATAATCAAGACAACCAACCTCATCTCTTGAGGATGGGCTACGTACATATCTTTATAGCTCAGAATCACACTATGGAACCTTATCTCTGTCATCCCCTCTCCAAACACCACAAACATTAGCTCCTTTGATGCCTATGAGGAAATAGAATAAACCTACTCTCCCACTATAGGTAGCCACATAATCCTGTATACGTCCTCTAGGGTGACTATGACCTCACCCATCAGTAAATGAAATGTGTTGGTCTTTGAATCCCATTTGTCGATGAGTGTGACCATCAAGATTGGATTTCGGACTATGTTCATATAGCATTGTACTCCAATTAGGTTGGCATCGGTCACATGCCTCCACTCCTCGGTGGTCACGTTTGACCATACCACTAGCAACAAACGCAAAACTCTGTCCCACATACTGCAGCTGGTCCCTAGCCTGCATCCAACAAGCCATAACATTGTTAAACCTTGACCATACCCAACATAATTCTTAACCCACCAACCTATTCCCAAAAATCTCATTAAAGACTACCCATTCTCCCCCCATCCCAATTTATCATCCCTCAACAAGTACCTATTTGAACATATTACCCTACCCATTCTCACTTAACCTATCATTATACCTCATAACCTACCTTTCCCTCCCACCCAGTCTCATTTATTTACCTATTTTCCCCTTGACCTGACTAGTATTGGTCCATCATCATCGACATCATTCATTTAATACTTCACTGATGTTAGCTAAGGACAACCGATGTTGTCCAACCCTTGCCCATCATCGGACATTGTCGTAGCATCAAAATCCGTAAACCCCTACTCTATTTCTCAAAACAATTCTCAAATATGACCTAAATACCTACTCTAACCTATCGAAACTTAGTCTACCTTCATTCCCAACCCTATTTAATGTACATTGGACCTTCCTAACACTTAATTTCTTCACTTTTACCCATAATTTCAAAATTTAACTTTATACCCAAATTTTCCACCAAACTAATTTCAATATCCTATTTTAACAAATGAAGGATTAAGATAGAATCCTACCACATCTTGGTACCGTTAGCATGGTGGTATGTCTGGCCGCTGCATCGGTGGCCCACCTAATCCCTATCCTACCTCTTTCATCACCAAATTAACTGCCCACCTCAAAACAAATGAAATCATTCGAACTGATCCCACGGACCTGCCAACTAGATGTCAATCACCCACTATGAGGCTTGCTAACTTAGCTCTCCATATCATTCTATCATTTTACAACTTTCCACCTCTCCTCTATCATTTTATACAATTGGAAAATGACAAATGATTCCATAAAAAGTGGAATTTTCCTTTTTAACCCCAATTCAATATGACCAACATTAGTCATATTTGTTCCCTAGTCAATTGACGTTAGTTACCATATAACCAGCATTGATCAACCCTTATAGATGTTTGTTAATGATTGGATTATTTTTCTTGCAACCATTATTTCTCAAACAACTCTTATCATCACAGACACCTATTGAACCTTACATACAAGCCCAAACTACTCCTACATTTCCTTAGATTCATCTTTGGATTTGTTATTTTACCTATACCTTGAATTTACCTATGCCATGACCTATTTTCCTGAACCCATCCTACTTGGTGTGACCATTGACCTATTCGTTATACCTTGTGATACTATTACCTATGTCATTTTAGCCTAAAAACCATACCTTTCCTATTGCCATGTTTTTTATCCTGACCAAACCTTTGGTGTACCAAGACATACCTAAACATTCCTACATTTGACCTAAGTTGTGTTTTCTAGACCATATCCTATACCTTGGATACCTAAATCACTTCACCCTTGTTTGGATAAACCTATCGAATTTGGATGATGTATAGATTGCAAGCTCTTCAACCTAGTACCATATTGCAATCTATACGTGTGTGTGCATTTGATTGCCATTACACATTACCTAATTTTGGCCCTAACTAATTACGTATTACTTCAGTAGACCACCCCCCTTTCCCATGGTACTCATACCCATCCTCACCTACCTTCACTTCCACCAATGACACATTTTTCAAACCACGTGCTGATTACGTATTACACCTCATCAATGCCTGGTTCGAGGGGGATCACCTTCACCCACACATGTGGCAATCAATTCATGTTTGTCTTAGCGTCACTTATCAATACAAGCTATGTGACAAAAAGGGGAAAAATGTAAACACCAAAGTTGGGTCACACTCCCCCTTTGCCCCACATGTATATTATTTTAATTACATACAATTAAATTAATTCCCACTCTCACAATATTCATTAACAAATACCTTAATTAAATTAATTTCCACCTCACCTAGACACCTCATCATAGACCCATTCTTAGCATGTTTCCTTTTAACTAAGACTTAGTTATGCCTACCTTAATTAACTAAGACTTAGTTCAATACTAAAATCACATGCCTATTATTCCTCTATTTGCATGCCCACTTATCTAAACATAACATTTCATTTTTATCCGCAACAATGGATAGAGCTAGCCAAAAATATTGCCAAGATATGTCATTTTTTAGTAAACCTAGGGTTTCCCACCTTAACCGATGCTGATTAACCTGAAACTGATGTCAGTCACCCTAAACCATCATTGATTACGATATATTCACTTTGGTAACCTTGTTTGAGAGTTTGGAAGAATTGTTCAATTTTTGGAGAAGAGAGATCTGCATACAACCATGCACTAGAGCACTCTTGCACATCCATACATCTTGAACTAGCACCAAGCTCTGATTTAAAAAGAAATCATTCATGGTAATGTTTTGAGAAGCACAACCACGGAACTGACCACCAGTTCCACATATCAACCGTCACCTCCAACCAACCACCATGTCTTCAAGTACACGTAATTACATTTAGATATGTATCTTTCCATAGTTAGATCAATTTCTTTATCCTTGTTTAAGATTCCCAGTCTCCTTTCAATCTCATTACCTCTCACCTTCCTACCAATCCCTCAACCTAATCACCTACAACCTCTCAGCCCTCACTACCTAACTCCAAACATCTTTAAGTATTCCTAGCACTGTCATTGATCTGAAAACGTGATGTTGAATTTTTATCACTTTTAAAAAGTTTTCAAAGATCGTGATTTTCTTAACCAATTCTAAGTATTCTTAACTCCAAAATTTGATTAAATTCTGATTATTATGCATCCATATAAGTGCGGAAAACTTTTGTAGCAAATAAATAATTAGAAAACTGAAACATTCAGATGACAAAAGAGATTGTTTATGGGGTTCGGAAATTCCTACGTCCTCGGGTTCAGATTGAACCGATCCATTAATAATATTGAAATGCAAGTACAATAAATCTTACAAACAACCAATAATGAATCAAAACCTGCAAATGAGCTGATCAATGTCCCAAGAACTCTGAAAAATAGCAGAAAATGTCCCAAGAACGATCCGTGGCTCCTACAGTGTTTTCACAATGTGATCATCCTGCAACTATATTAGAAAAACACATACAAATGGAGATTTAAAAAAATTATATGAAAAAAAATCATATATCTGAGATCAGATCTGAATTCTGAACACTTTTCATGTTTACACCAAGTCACAATTCAGACCAGAAGTGCATTGAAATTCGTGTTTTCCAACTAGCTGTCTTGAAGATACCTGTTAAAATCTTAATTCAAAGCTTCCAAAAAAAAGGTAAAAGTAAAAAAAAAACATCAAATCTTATATGGTTGGAATCATCTCAGAATTCTCTACATTTCATCTTTTTACTCCGAGGTTCCAATCTGAGTACAAGATCTTCAAAAATTGCGTTCTCTGAGACTGCCTCCTCTTCTGGCTTTTACACAGACCTGCACCAATACTATTCAAATACAATATACCTCCTTTTATATTGTTTCCAAATAGCTGGCGCATTGGTTAGGCACCTATACTTTTGGATGGGAGGTCAACTGTTCCAATCCCCTCCACTTCTCCTTCTCCTTAGGTGCATTTTCAGTGTTTTATCCCACATTGTGGGGGCGTGAAAAAAGGTAAGCATTTAAAAATGCATGGAGGGAAATTTTGTATTGGCTAAAGAGCCACCTATATTCTTATGTGGAGGGCCCATTATATGGGACAGCGCATGGTTTGTATTTTAGGTGCTAACAATAGATCGTGCGTGGATATTGGTATAATAAATATGCAATGCGTGGACAGTTTGGCTGAGGATTATGCGTGGTTAGCTGGATAATGAATATGCGTGGAAATTAATAAAAGAATGCGTGAGAAATGTAATATGACTTTGGATATAATTTTGACTCATGTAAATAATTAACACTTGGTCAAATATATATATTCCACTTGTCGTCTCCCGATAGGTAATTCAATCGAATTCGATGAGTGGTGGCAAGCCATGTGGTGGCTTATGGACCCACCACGTTGGCGATAATACCATAGTCCACACAGCGGCTGGGCTCCCCTCCGTAATAAAAGTTAAGCCTCTTGTTCCTGTGCACCTTTTTTTTTTACACTCGTCGAAGACTAGATCAAAAACCAACAAACAACTCCCTTTTGCCTTTTCGCCACGTGTCGCAGTGCGATTGGTCCATTATTGACCAGTTGACTTTCCCGTTGACCGAACTTTGACCGAACATATCTAGAGCTCCCGATGTTCGTTTGTCACGTTCTTACAGTCATTGGAAATCTCTCAATGTGATATTCTGCACTAACACCATATAGGGATGTTTAGGAAAAAATTTAAAACATGATCCCCTGATCACACCTCCCCACTGAGAAAGGCTTTTTGTCCACAAAAAGTTGTGTATCAACCCACAAAAACATGCTATCTCTTCCTGCATTGCACAAACACATACAAGAACCCAAAATAACATTATAGGTTAAATAAATGCAAATAGTTGATTAGCTAGTCACATAATCGATCAGATGATAACACCCAATTAAGCTAGTGTTCAACTGAAACGTTGTAACCCTGTCAACTCTACACACAACTGTGAACTGTCATACCCTACTGTAATGCCATCACAAATAACTGACCAGATAATAACACCCATCTATAACAGAAACTAGTGTTCAACTGTCACTTTGTGATATGACCGATTACCCAAAAATTACAATTCCATAACATAGATCAGTATACAAGACATCTAAACTGCCCACAATTAGGCTAGTGCCCACTGCCCATCTGAAACTGTAACAACTACAAGTGTTCACTATTATAATATAATAGACTATCAACGCCCAAAAAATAACTATAATCAACAACTGAATCAACATGAATATGCCAAAACACTGTATCACCATCACAAATAAAAATTTAGATAATAACACCCATCTATAACAGAAGCTAGTGTTCAACTGACACTTTGTGATTATGCTGATTACAACTGCAAGTTTCAAATTTAGACATGCTACTGATGCCTATCCCTGCATAGTGTTTTCAATAATGGAACTACCAACCAATCTGAGAAAACAAAACATGAGTATGATGAACCTACCACTCAAATCTTCTCTTAAGCTATTTCCATTCATTTTCAAAGCTTAAATATCAACTTAGGAACAAATCCTTATCAATCAACAGGAATCCCTAAAATATCGCTCTAAATTTTTTTTTTCTTGCCTACTATCAACAATTTACTGTAGTGCAAATATAAAGTTGAGGAGAGTTTTTCCAAACCAATCACTTGGGTTTTTCCATTTTGGTTGTTTTACCCTCTCAGTACCAAAATGAGTTTTAGTTAGGTTTAGCACTGTTGGTTTTACAATATTGTTCTTTTTAACAAATTTCCAATTTTTTTGTTTAGAAACAAACCAACAAACCTTAACATCATGACCATTCCTATTACAATGGGAACAAAATTTAACTTCCCTATTTTTAGGAGTCTTACCCTTTTTACCATTCTTAGAACTCTGTCTATGAGAATGATTCCCCTGTTTAGGAGAGGTAACATTGTTTCCATTTCTCGCCTTTCCTTGGTGAGATTGGTCTTTAGCACCTACCTTATCATTCACAAAAGGCATTAACTTCTTAATCAAATTTTTCCTCTTCCAACAATATGCAACAGAATGATTAGTACCTTCACAAAATGTGCAAGGGAAAGCATATTTCTGTCTACCAAAGCTATATTGTTCCAGCTGAAAGAGTGTATTAGAAGTTTTAGGATTTGATTTTCCCTTAGTGCTATTTTTAGTGTAAGTGGAAGGAGGTGGAATCTGGTTACCTCTTTTACCTATTTTCTTACACCTTTCATTGTTCCTCCTCATGGCGGAATCCTGCAATTCTAGTGGTGTAGATCCTTGGCTATTGGAAGCTTGTCTTCCTTCAGCTACTTTGGAACTTTCTCCAATTTCCATTTTCCCACTAGAATAACCCAAACTTGCAAACCGAGGCTGATCCTCTACCTATATTGGGGTAGCATCACCTTGTCCATTTTTACCAAGGCTTGTTCTGTTAAATCCCATCTTAACCATTAGCTTAGACCCAATTCCTTTAGTGTGTTTTTCAAACTGACCCAAAGGAATATCTGAAACTGAATGAGAGGAAGAATTAAAATGTGAACAACTTATAGTGCATTCTATCATAGTACCTGCATCTGATTTGGAAGGAATTTCCTTCTTATGTTCACCTTGTTGCAGCTTTTCCAAGAGGGCATCCTTGGTCCGTATTTCTTCCTGCAACTCTTTCACAAAGCCCATCAACTTCTTGCTCTCTTCAAGCATCTTGTTGACATACTCCTCTTTCTTGGTTATAAAGGATTGTGGCTCAGATTTTAACCGCACTATTTCCTCTTCCAAGGAATAAAATTTAGCTCTCAAGAAAGAGTTTTCTTCTTGGAGTTGGTGGTTTATGGCTTCAAGCTCATCCAGTTGCTCTTGTTTAGATGACTTGCCCATGATTCCCTATTCTTGCAAACACAACTTGTACTTCCCAAAACTGCACACGGCAAAAGAAGATTAACAAGCCCCAAAATTTCTACACACTTAAAAGTGAAAAACATAATTAGAAGCTAATCAAGCAATCTAACTGCTCTGATACCAAACTTGATCTGAAAACGTGATGTTGAATTTTTATCACTTTTAAAAAGTTTTCAAAGATCGTGATTTTCTTAACCAATTTTAAGTATTCTTAACTCCACAAATTGATTAAATTCTGATTATTATGCATCCATAGAAGTGTGGAAAACTTGTGTAGCAAATAAATAATAAAAAAATTGAAACATTCAGATAACAAAAGAGATTGTTTACGGGGTTCGGAAATTCCTACGTCCCCGGGTTCAGATTGAACTGATCCATTAATAATATTGAAATGCAAGTACAATAAATATTACAAACAATCAATAATGAATCACAACCTGCAAATGAGCTGATCAATGTCCCAAGAACTCTGAAAAATAGCAGAAACTTTCCCAAGAACGATCCGTGGCTCCTACAGTGTTTTCACAATGTGATCTCCCTACAACTGTGTTAGAAAAACACCTAAAAATATATATTTAAAAACATTCTATGAAAAAAAATCATATATCTGAGATAAGATCTGAATTCTGAACACTTTTCATGTTTACACCAAGTCACAATTCGGACCAGAAGTGCATTGAAATTCGTGTTTTCCAACTAGTTGTCTTGAAGATCCCTATTAAAATCTGCATTCAAAGCTTCCAAAAACAAGTTAAAAAGTCAACAAAAAACATCAAATCTTATATGGTTGGAATTTTCTCATAATTCTCTACATTTCATCTTTTTACTCTGAGGTCCCAATCTGAGTGCAAGGTCTTCAAAAATGGCGTTCTCTGAGACTACCTCCTCTTCTGGCTTTTACACAGACCTGCACCAATACTATTCAAATACAATATACCTCCTTTTATACTGTTTCCAAACAGCTGGCGCATTGGTTAGGTGCCTATACTTTTGGATGGGAGGTCAGCTGTTCCAATCCCCTCCACTTCTCCTCCTTCTCCTTAGGTGCATTTTCAGTGTTTTATCCCACATTGTGGGGGCGTGAAAAAAGGTAAGCATTTAAAAATGCATGGAGGGCAGTTTTGTATTGGCTAAAGAGCCACCTATATTCTTATGTGGAGGGCGCATTATATGGGACAGCGCATGGTTTGTATTTTAGGCACTAACAATAGATAGTGCGTGGATATTGGTATAATAAATATGCAATGCGTGGATAGTTTGGCTGAGGATTATGCGTGGTCAGTTGGATAATGAATATGCGTGGAAATTAATAAAAAAATGCGTGGTAAATGTAATATGACTTTGGATATAATTTCGACCCATGTAAATAATTAACACTTGGTCAAATATATATATTCCACTTGTCGTCTCCCGATAGGCAATTTGATCGAATTCGACGAGTGGTGGCTTGTGGACCCACCACGTTGGCGATAATACCATAGTCCACACGGCGGTCGGGCTTCCCTCCATAATAAAAGTTGAGCCTCTTGTTCCCCTGCACCTTTTTTTTCTACGCTCATCGAAGACCAGATCGAAAACCAACAAACAACTCCCTTTTGCCTTTTTGCCACTTGTCGCAGTGCGATTGGTCCATTATTGCCCACTTGACTAGAGTTGACTTTCCCGTTGACCAAACTTTGACCAAACATATCTAGAGCTCCCGATGTCCGTTTGTCGCGTTCTTACAGTCGTTGGAAAGATCTCGAGATGGTCTTCTGCACTAACACAATTTAGGGATGTTTAGGGAAATTAAATTATCCCCTAATCAGTCATCAACCTCACCCTTTCTCTGTCCGTTATCTATGCAATCACAGAGAATCACTAAAAACAAACTTCATTAAGTTTCTATTAGCTTGACCCTACCGACGCTAGTTAACTAAAACTATCATCAATCTATCCTTAACTAGCATTGGTCATACCAGACCGACGTCGGTCTTCGTGTCTAGTAACATTTCCTATAATAGTAACCCCATAACATTTACTTAAATAAACCAAATCACCTAAATCTTGGCCTTGATGTTTCCCAACCACCTTATTTACCTGTCTGAATTCCATATCTAATCATGACCTAGCCTGTTAGATTATATTATCTTATTATACTTGAATGAGACACCTAAATCATATCAACTATAGTAGGACACTATTGGTTTACATCAGTTTTTACATTAAGTTGTTTTAGACATTGGATTGATAGCCATCTAGGAAGTATCACACTTCCCGGATCTAGCATACGCTAAGCAGTCCACTGACATATATTGTTTAATATTCCTCTTTTAGTCTTGTTTTGTATTCACAGGTAGTTCCTCCTAGTGAAAAGAAATTTCTCGCAATCAACGTTAGATCAAAAAATAAAAACACACACACTCTACCTTCCACCTTCATTCACAAGTATTCCTCCTCACCCTTACCTTATATGTTTTTCTCTTACGTATGCAAACTATTCAGAGAAACACTATGGCTCTGCATGTGGTTTTTTCCATTTTTTGAATTATTATTTCTCCTTCGTTGCATTTACAAAATCTCCATTATATGGTTGAAATAGTAGAAGAAATTGATGGAGAGTCTATAAAAATGAAGGATGAAGGAATGAGGAGGTTCTAGTGGGATCTGTTAAGAAATTTTCAAGGAATCTATTGCAAACGCTTACAAGAAGATTTGAAAACATGGAGAAGGGTTTTTGCGAGCACTACAGGCATGATAGGCTCTAACCCATTATGATTTTTGTTGTGTTTATCAGTCTCATTAAAATAAATCTTCTCATTTTCATGATATTTCTTCTGAGTTGATATTCATGGTTGAAAATGTTTGGTTGTTCATTTCTCTAGTTTTGATTTTTAAATGGTTGAGGAAACTGAGTTTATTTATGTGGAGCTAATATGTTATTTTATAAATATTATCTTCGGGATATTTGAAAAATGGTTTAGGAAACTAAGTTCCTGTGTGTGGATCTTGTTGACAGACATCCTTGGCAGACACTTCCATCAGAGTCATGGGAATCCTTAGGTTGGTGGGACATGCTTCCTAAGGAGACCTCCAAGTTTTAAAGAAGATATCTCTTCTCTATGGGGGGAGATAGGGGTTAGAAAAACTAGAAAGAAAAAACATAAAAAAAAAAGGTGATGCACTGAAAAGAATACACCAGGAAGCCAACTGAATACACAATAGTCTCAAACTACTTAAGCATAGCACCAAAGATTGCAACAACACCCAAAGATGCACATTTTCTAAATGAAAATAAAGGTGATTAGAGACCATAAAGATATGTGAACGATGAACTAGAAAAACCAAAAAACATATACATTACTCCAATGGTTGTGCACAGTATTACATATAGAAAGAGGCAAGATTACCGTTACAAAGCCCAGGCAGAAGGCTAGAGTTTCAAGATATCCTTTTCCTAACAAAAAAGAAGATTGGTGACAGAGAGGAAAATATTAAGACTCCTGACACCTAACTGAAATTCTCTCTCTAAAATTATTATTCTCCTTCTTGAACTTCAATTACAATTTATAGGGTGAGGAGGAGGTAAGAGAGAACTTTCAAACTCATTCCAATCTGCCCCTTAATTATGATAAATGATATGAAGTGATAGAAATAGATTTCCTCAAATCTTTCTCATGATTTGACCCCTTCAGAAAAGTGAGAGCCATGCCCATTTAATGCATCTTAATTACCCTGCAACTGACTCCCTTGAGATGGACTCGCCTTTTGAGAAGAAACTATTTTGGCTATTTATTACATAACCAAATATTTCAGCCCTTTATGCATTAGTTTATGTTCGCCAGACTCAAATGACACGTATTTGTAATGAAATGACCCTTCACCTCTGATATTTTTAAAAATTCTTTGAGCATTAAATCTTACAGATAAGACCCTAAATCACTTATACGTGGTGGATGGATTATCATCTTTATGGCTTTCTTTGAAGATGGATTCCATTTGTTGCAAGATCCATGTGGAAGGCCCACGCATCCTTAAGACTCTTATTTTCTTTAAGGCTCCTGGGAAGCACTAGGTGGACACTTGTCTACATCTACGGGCTTGTTGTCCTACTCCTTCATTGGCTCTACGTGTCAATCCTACGGGAGTTTGATACTTTGTCCCCCCTTCCTTTGACTTCTAAAGTTGCACCTGATTGACACTTGGTAGTGTCCGCAAGTTGTTCATCTCTCTTTATAATTTGGTTAAGTTCCCTCTCTCTTGGTGAAGATTTAGCTTCAAATGGGTTTCTCTTAGCCGCGAAAATTTAATTAACAGATCCAATCTGTTGTTTTATAAATATTAAATTAGGTATATTTTTTAGATGCGGTTGATAAATCTATTTTCTTAAAAGATATTTGATTATGTGTTGTTATTCAACTTCATCTTATCATGCTTATGTATGCATTCTTATCAAATTTTGTTGCTTCCTTAGCGTAAAAGTATATGGTCATTCTGTGACCTTATGAAATTAATAATTTTTGATGGTTGATTAAGTATTATCTGGGTCTATTGTAACCCTTTCAAGTTTTGTGAGGGAATCATTTTGTGGCCAATAACCTTGTGATTCTAACGTTATTTGAATCTATAACTAGTTTTCTTTGCGATTGTTCTTCTTTGCAGCTCTTGGGTTCGGTAATTTTGACCATTTACTTGAAGCCTCGATGTAAACACATGTAAACTAATAATTTTTAAACCCTTTACGGACATGTTGGGTCAATTTGTGTTTTTTTAAGGAAAATCCATTGGGAGTATGGCATTAAAATAGGTTGTTATTTAAAATGGTAACCCTCATTTTATTTTGGTTCTTCTTTGTTAATCTTTAGGTCTCCCTAGTTGAGTTGAGACGAATGGTCTTTATTTGGAAAATGTAGCTGGGTCTCTATATTCTAGGTTGTTGGAAAAGTAATATTGACCTCTGTGTCAATATTATTCTATGAGTGTCTTCATTTCTTGGATTTAGGGGAGTCGATTTACTAGAAATTAGATGTATGTACAATTATTGCTTCCTCTATAAGAGGATGGTTATCCCCGAATAAATGATATCATGTATATTTATTATTGTTTTTCCATAAAGGTTTTGTGACCTTCATGGTTGTAGATTTGTGGAAAATATAATTGTAAAGGACCACTTTATCAATGGCAGCATAGTCCTATTTTGGTTGTGTTTTGAGTTTAGTCATAAGAGTCGTGATTGACAGTGACTCGGTTTTTAGTCGTTTGATATTGTATTGTTTTTGGACTATTGATTAATTTAATTTGACTAAATTTTAATTTTTATAGCTTGGGAAAGGGATTTTTTGATTGGTAAGACACATAATACCATGACTATTGTGTTAGGAAGCATGGATCTGTTGACCTTGCATTTGACTGTCATGATATTTGATGATTGGATAATTGGGTAATTATGACATTATTTAATTTTTATATGAAATATTTCATAGGTATAACATGTGACTCCTCTATTAGGAAATTTATGGTTTGTTACTTAAAATGTTCTCAATACCATTGTTTTACAATATGAAGTTATTTAATGGTTGAATAGATTATTGTAGAATAGAATGAGTTTTGAATTTTAATCACGTAATTCATAGGATTACCTGATTATAAGCTCAAAATGATTTTCATTTTGTTGATTATGGAACCATGATTCTAACTTGAATGAAATTTAGTCTTCGGCATATTTGGGAAAAATGTTAATAAAAAGGGTACATAGACTTATTTTCCTAAAATAACATTGCGACATTTTTGGCATGCTTTCTGTAAGTTACCAAAATAGGGAACTTAGAACAATTTTATTAAATAAAAGAATTATTTTTATGTAATTGATAGATAGCAGCATGTTGTTCTAATGTGTTAGATCTTATCATGCTTAGTTCTTGTGAATTAACACATGCTAACGATGTGCAGATGGATTTCATGAAAATTGAAAAGAGAAAGACTTATAAGAAATTGCATTTATTTTGCTGATGATGTTCAATTAATTAGATATTCAAAATTATTAAAATTATTTCAATATTTTTTTATGAGTCGTGAAGGCCTTGTGCCATTGTATAACTGTAATGGTTAAGAAACGTTATAATTTTGTGATTGTAATGTTTATGATATATTGTTATCATTTTGAGTAATCAAATGATGTCTTGACAAATTGACTTGTTGTTTAGTAAGGGTTGTACGATAATGTCTTATTTGTATTGTATGATGTTTTGATATATATATATATATATATATATATATATCCATGGAAAAGTACATTAGACAAAGTAGATAGCTTGGGGATTATTAGAGGAATGAATATGAAATTATTTAATGGGATATTTATTTTAAACTATCCTTGTGAACTGCTTAAATTATAAATTTCATATAGTTAAGTACTTTGGACGAGAGGATAATAAACTACATGCATACAGTAAGTAGTGTATACCTTATCATAAGTAAACCAAACAAGTACATTTGGAAGTTCTTATTGAATCTATAGGATCCTAACTAGATAAAGAAAGAATGTACATATATGAATTTAATGGACAAGGATATGATCCTTGTCTATATGAATGACTAAATCAAAATTTTTGGTTATTAAATCTATTTTCTTTTGGATCAACATTTAACAATTTGAAGGGTTATTTAGAATACAATTCTGATTATAACTTACAATGTCAAGTTGAGTTTCTTATGTTAAAAAATTAAGTGAATTGCTTTATACATGAACCAACAAATGAAAATGAGATAATATAGTTGGTATAAGATACGAATGGAAGTTTATTAACAAGGAAATCATTAATTTGATCCTTAAGTTATACATATACATATTATTAGATAACTTTCAAAGGAAGATTAGATGATGATATTCTCCATTAATTAGGATTAGATTATGAGAATATAATGAATGAATTGTTAAATAATTATGAATTCACAACATAATGTAAATTTTATCTACATGCACATAATTGTTAAATGGTTACGCTATGGTACCCTTAACAAAGGATGATATCATTTCAAACATAGTTGATCCCTTAAGTACATACGTTATATAATCAAATTGATTATCAGGTGAAGGTTAATTTAAGCTATGTTTATTTAAGTATGAATTTCGTGTTATGATTACTTAGTGGGCTACTATAGTATAACTACTATTGTACTATACCCACTAAATGATAGAAGTCATTACGTGGATACAATGAAGAATCATTTATACCTCATTATCCTACTATATCTTCTAACTCAATTATCATAATTGGGATTCCAGTTCATAATTATACTCTAAAATGAGATATGCATATAGTCGAGTGTAGTAGTTAACTCGTGTTGACCTAGTGTGAATAAACACACTCAAATCAAGTCGATTCGAGTATGTTTACTTACCCTTAGTCACCATGCGTAGATTGTAACACTAGGGTATGCAAGTTGTCACTATTTAGTGTAAAACCTTGATTTGGAATTGGTTGACAGAATTCAAGGAAGAATAATCTAGATAATAGATTAAATGGGGTGAAAGACATATTCCTTTCAATGAGTGTGTAATCTAGGAATGAAGGCATGGTAAATATGTCTAATACTTTGGCCAAAGTATCACAAGTGGTTGGTTTCATTATCTTATGTCACCTGATCTAAGTTTGTGGGAATTTAATGAGTATCAGTAACAGACACTCAGATAGGAAGCTTAGACAGTAATAATTATATGACTTGTAAAGGGTAAGGAAACAAAAGTATACTTTGTATACACAAGAACAAGTAACATGAGAGATCGGTTTTTAATCGAGTCATGAAATGAGAGATTAGTATAAAATTGATTCATTACAAAGGATGGATTAGCAAAGGAATGTCTATTCTAGATTATGTAAATTTAGAACAGGAAACATTATGAAAAAAAATCCCCCTATTTTCTAAGTCATAAATGAGGATGTTACAAGCTTGTTTTGGTAACCACTCGCACTAAGGATGCATGCACAAGTGAAATGCCAAAGAAGAAACCTATTATTACAAGAGAGGAGGTACTACATAGGAAATACCCTGATCCTACGTACCAGAAGGAGGTGTATCAAGAGACTATGGAGGTGATTATGATTCTGTAAGGAGAGAATCGGTGTTTGAAGGAATAGTCGCGGAAGTTAGAGAAATAAAATAACTATAAAACTCCTCAGAAGGACATAGAAGATATTAAGAAGGTGTGTAAGATGTTGCGCTAGGAGAACATCATTCCCATGTTAGGATATTGGTTGAGATAAAAAGTATTGTGCACTAGAGGCAAGTGCAAAAGGAAAATCCTACACACAAACTTACCCCCTCATAGTCTAGACTATGACAAAGAGATCACATTGAATGCGGTAGTGGATGGGTGGCTCTTAAGTAATATTTTAATTAACACGGGTGCAAAAATTAATGTTATCACCCTAGATGCATGGAGTCAAATGGGGAAACTAACATTGCAACCATCCTCAAATGTGTTGTATATGGAAAATAGAACTAAGGCTACTCCCCTTAGATTTTTGAAGAATGCTTCAATAGCTATTTAGGGAGTCAAGTTCTTCTAGGACTTTGAATCCTTAGTTCTTAGTGAGGGATATAGCTTCCCAGGGTTACTTGGGTGCCCTTGGTGTTATGCAAACAATGTTAACCCATGCTTCAATAAAGGCTACACCCATTTTGCGAAAAAGGAGGAGTGTGTGATCATTCCACTAACTTATGGATGATATGCACCCTATGCAGAACCATTGGGAGAATAATATTTAAACAAGATATATATATGCACCATCAGGGACCCAAAGTTTTTCTTGTCATCAAAGGAGGGAGTCATTAAGTGGAATGACACACAGTCTGTGAGTGATACCACTAGTGTTGCTTGTGATAATTGGGCATGTGGAGCATATGAGTTGATTAGGAGAGAAATGAAGGGTAATGTGACTCGAGTGGTTATGGCATGTTTGATCAGGAACTTGGGAGGAGGAAAATTACTAAGCTATACTGGAGAAGGTAACCCTGATACCTTTTTATGTGCAATGGAGATGTATTGGACCTATGAGATAAAGCAGAGGAATATGTTTTTTATACCTTACATGGAACAACTACACATTGGTGGATGACACATCATGACAATCTTCTGGAGTGGCATGAGGTAAGGGTTGTATTTTCCATTAGATTTCTCAAAATTAATACACCCACTAAGATATAGGACTATGATGGGAGGGGATCCACCTCATGTCATGTTTAGGAATGTGAGATGACCTAGAGGAAAGTCCTAAAAGATTTACCCCCTTCCTTATTGGTGTAAAAGTTATATTCCACCTTACAGGGTTGCGCGAGTGCATGGTATGTTTAATCAAAGTTGTGGAGACAAACATGAAATTGCAAGAGTTAACAATATGTATTTTTCAAACCTTTAAGTAATTATCTCTTAAACCATCAGTAAATAATTCCTTATAGGTGATTAAACACCTTACATTAGGATATAATAAGGTAGAGGAAATTTTTATTGAACTATTGGGAGAACCTAATATGGGGTCATGCCTTGAAGAAGAGGAATCAGAAGAAGTGTAGTTTGAGCGTGCCTACCTAGAGAAGGAAAAGGGTAAGTTGGTATATGTGATTAATGATGAGGAATTGGAAAAAATAGATTTTGATCATATGGAAGGTATGCGCAAATTCTTAGATAATGTAGATGAGAAGGCACGCACCTCCCATGAGCCCTTAACGACAAAGAAGGTCAACATTGGTACTGAATCGGAACCCGAGGAAGCCATTATTGGAGATTACTAGTTGAATCAGGAAGTGTTAAAGATTATTGAGCTATTATGCGACTTCCAAGACATATTTCCACATGGGTACCATGACTTAAAATTGTTCCATCACTCTCTTGGAGAAATGTGGATCAATCTGAAGGAAGGGGAATGACCAGTGAGAAGGAGGCCCTACAGGATGAATCCTAACTTGTGTGTGAAAGTGAAGGTAGAAATTGACAAGATTTGGATTCTAGGATTATTGAGGTGATTGAGGAATCTGAATGGGTTAGCCTGATGGTAATCAATATTAAGAAGGCTGGAAGGATACACATATGTGTAGACTACATATATTTGAATGTTTCTTGCATTATAGATCCATTTCCATTGCCCTTTATTGAAGATATTATAGAATGAGTTACGGGGTGTAAGATCTATTCTTTCACAGATGGATTTTTGGGTTATCACCAAGTAAGGATTGCGAAGGAAGACCAGGAGAAAATGAATTTCACCACTGAATAGGGAATTTTTTCTTACACAGTTATGTCATTTAGGCTAAATAATGCACATGTTGTCTTTTCATGTATCATAGTACAAGCATTTCAGGATTTCATTCACAAGTTTCTTGAAGTCTACCTAGATGATTAGATGATGTATGGGCTAGTGAAGGATCGTTAGGAAAATTTGAGGATGATGTTTAAGAGGTGCATGGAAATTGAGTATCTCTCTCAATATTAAGAATTATATTTTCACCACTCCTTTTGGCATTCTACTTGATCATATAAATTACAAAGAAGGGTTGTTGGTGGATCCTACCAAGGTTGTTATAATTTTGGGCTTAGGAACCCATCAATCAGAGCATAGTACATGGGTTTCTATGGCATATAGGTTACTATAAAAAAATTCAATAGGGGGTATGTCAAAAATTTTACACCATTAGAGGAGTTGTTGAAGCATAAAGGAACATTTCACTAGAGTGAGGCACAACTAGTGGCATTTCACACTTTGAAGGAAAAACTTACTACTGCATCCATCTTGTGCTTTCCCTCATGGGGTAAGACATTTCATGTACACATGGATGCTTCAGGTATGGTGATTGGAGTGGTTTTAGTATATCCTGGAGAAGGAATTATTGATCACCCCTTATGTCTTTCCAGTAGGAGCCTATCTCCGGCTAAATAGGATTATACTACAACAAAGCGTGAAGAACTTTCCATTATCTATGTCTTGCATAAATTAAGACAATATTTGTTGGTAATGCCTTTTATCTTCTACACAGACCATAAGGATTTTAAATATTTGATAAATAATCCCATTTTACAAGGGCACATTTATCATTGGATATTATTATTTCAGGAGTTTGAATTTATGGTTGTGGTAAAACCGGGGAAGAGTAATTTAGGACTTGATCATTTGTCAAGGATTAATTTAGGTGAGGATGTGCAGAGCATTGAGGACACAATTCCAAATGCTCATTTTTTCAGACTGTAACACGTACCCTCTGATTTGGAATACATTTCTATCTTTTTGTGAATTGGTGTGGCACCCAAAGGAATGAAGAGCATAAAGAAGAAACAACTTTCCTTTCCTGCTGTGCCCTACAAGTTGATTATTGGAGACTTATATAAACTAGGTTGGGATGAAATTTTGTGTCAATGTGTACTTGAACATGAGCATGAAGCTATTATGGAGGAAGCTCATGGCAGTATTGCAAGTGGATGATATGTTGGGAGGGCCACTGTGCACAAGGTTTTAATGGTTGGCTTATGGTGGGAGACATTATATAAGGATTACGTGGAGTATGCGAAAGGTTGTGATCATTATCAACACCTTAGAAATCTTGGGCATTGCGATGAAATTCCTTTGAGACCAATTGTTATTGAAAAACCATTCAAGAAATGGGCAACTAACTTTGTAGGCCTGATTTTCCCACTGGTGTGCAGGAAAGGTTCATGCTATGTTTTTGGACTTGTACTGATTATCTTACAAGGTATGAAAAAGTGGCACCTACGAAAGATTGTACCATAGGTACAACAACAATATTTCTATGGGAGAACATAATAACTAGGTATGGATGTCCATTGAACTTAACATGTGATAAGGGCACATACTTCTTGAATAGGGTTCATTTTAAGAGACCTCTTAGAAATCATAGGTGAAAAATACCTGGAAAATATCCCTGGAATTGGTTTCACGAGAAGGAAATTCTTTTGGGGGTTGTATGCAATTTTTTTTCTTGATTTTCAAGTGGTATGAAAGAAAGGCTACAAACACGTGACAAGATATTTATTATCATGTGAAAATAATTTTTTTTACGTGTGACAAGAGGTTTGTTATCATGTGAAAAAAAGTTTTTTGTTGCACAACAGAAATTCTCCTGTTGCGCATCTGCAGCCTCTTCCCTCATATCTAGCCTAAAAAAACTCTTTGTTTCACACATCAACAAACTCACTGTCACATGTCTACAGCCTCCTCACTCTTGTCTCATGTCAAAAAAATCTCCATGTCTTACATCAATAAACTCTCCATGTCATGTGTAAAAAAAACTCTCTGTCGTGCATCTGTAACCTCTGCCCTCCTATCACACATTAATAAACTCTATGTCGGGCATATGTAGCCTTCACCATCCTTTCGTGTGTTTACTATACTTGATAATACATATGCCCCCATGTGGTATGAGTGAGATAGTAGTTTTTCTACTTGGTAAATAATATAGAGATTATATAGGGGATATTTTCAAGGGTAGGCAAAGATGACCCCTAAAAAAAATTAAACTGTAATTTTTAAAGTGAACAGGTCACTGACCTACGCCAGAAAATTTACCTTTTTAAATTTTTCAAAAATAGAATATTTTCCATATTAAAAATATTCACCACTAAAAAAACCCTTTTCTTGAATGAAATAGTTTATATAGTGTTAGTTAAATTTATGGTGGCAGATCACAAGACCACACCCTATCACCCACAAGCCAATGGGACTGATGGGTCCTTTAACAAAATTTTGAGTCACACATTGACCAAGATTTGTGATGTGGGAAGAAAATATTCAGATGAAAAAGTCTCTATCGTGTTATGGTTATATTAGACCACTTACAAGAGGTTAAACAAAGCAACACCCTTTCAGTTTGTATTCAGAATGGAGGTAGTATTACCCATTGAAATCATGTTACCTTCTATGTGTATTACACGCATAGGAGGATTAGTTAACAAACAAGCACTTGAGGAACGTATTGACAGATTGATGTAATTAGATGAGAGGCAAGCCATCACTCGTTGGAGTCATAAAACAAAAAAATTCAGGCAAAAGATTTGGCACGATAGGTATATCAAGAATAAGAAGCTTGAGGTGGGGTAGATGGTTCTCTTATATAATTCAAAGCTTTTGTGCCACCCTGAGAAGTTTAAACTCCATTGGTTGGGACCATACATTATCATGTATATACTTGATTTAGGCTCTTACCATTTAGAAGTGTTAAAGGTCACATGGTTTCTTAGTTTCTTTAATGAGATTAGATTGAAGCCTTACTGTAAATAAATCTTCTGGGTGTTTGTAAATAAGGTAGTAGTGCCAATTAGCTTAGGATTTCCCTTTTTGCATTTTCTTTTATATGTGTTTCCTTTCCTTATCATTTTACTTTATCTTTTTTTGTTTAGTTTTGTATTGCACATTGGTGTGCAAGTAGCTAATTACATTATAAGTTATTTCATACGTAAAGGAATGCGCATACTTTTAGTTTGGGGTGGACTAGTTAGAAATGTTTTGGATATGGTTGACAAGTTCTTTGCGAAGATAAAATGTTGGAGAATTAATTCTGGGATGATAAGCATAAAGGTATGAGATTGAGTGGTGTGGTGTATAAGGTGTTCAAGTTCATGTGGGTATAAAGGTGTCTTGGGAAAGAAATGGCTGAATTGAGAAAAGACCACACAAAAGGGGAAAATGATTGCGTAGTGCAACATGAGGTAGGTGGCACCATGGGGAACTACTTGGTGGATAGTGTAGAGGTTATATACTTTGGCACAATGAGGCATGCGAAGGAGGTCTGTGGTAATAAAGTAGTGTTGGTGCATTGGAAGGTCACAACTATGGCATGAGGAGGGAAGTCGTGGAAGTTAACTTAGGTAAAAAGTGTTTTATTAAAAAGAGACATTAATACACATGGTCAGAGCAACTTTAAGGTGTTGAAAAATTATAAATATAGGGTAAAGGTAGTCATTTCAACTACTTTCCTTAGAGATTTTTTTTATGCTCCCAAGCTTAAAATGTGATAAGGGTTTTGAGAATAAAGTGAGGTACTTGTGATGAACCAATTGATTTGTGGGAGTTGTGGTGTGATCTTGTGGTATATCAAGAAGGAAAGAAGACAAAAAATCAAGAAAGGGTTGTGTGAGAGAGAAGTGTGGAATTTTCCACTGTTGGGTAGACAAAGGTAAAGTGGAAAGCACTTAGGGCATGAAAGAATGCAAGAGAAAAATAGAAATGGCACACAAGAAACCTCAAAAAAAGAGACCAAATGTGGAGAAGGAGGAACCTGTTGAGGTATACTCGGAGATGCAATACCCCTAGGTGTGATTATGACCAAAAAATGGAGTTCTAAGATTTACAGGTGTAAGATCAGTGAATATAACCACCAAACGAGTGACAACAAGAATCCGATGTAGGAAGATTTAGTTTAATACACTCCAATGGTAGATGAGCTTGGAAACCCTAAGGTTAATGACCGGATACAATGAGAATTATAGAAAACTAGAGCCTTGTAGGTAGGGGAGATGCCATTCTTTGCAAAACTTGCCATGTTGTTCAGGTGGTTGATGTTGTGGGTACATGAGGAATTATTCTACTTTATAGGAAGAAGAATGAGGATTATAGGCCATTTGATTAGAACAATAACAGGCTTGTGAAAAACTGACGAGAATATGGCACTTGATTTATGTGCCACTACAAAAATTGAAGAGTTAGCAAAACAATTGAAGTATGAGAAAGGTGGAAGGGCTCAGGTAATTACAAATCTTCCAGACCTGACTTTAAGAGTTACTTCCCGACTCATTAGTTTCAAGTTGGGAGCATCAGAAAGATGGACAAAAATCAATAGGATATTCTTGTGTCTGGTCTACAGAGTGTCAAAAAGGGCACATTATAAGTTTGTAGATTTTATTGAAATCAAAATTATTAAGGATGCATGAGTGCAGAATGTGGTTGGCGTAAAGATCACATGGGGCTCCATATTTTTGTTAATAATATTATGGGAAACTGGTGTCCCAGATGGGCCAGATGGAGTACACTCATCTCCTATAGTAAAATTGTGCAATTCACTTGTGATGGGGCCATTGTGAGCACCTACAAGACATGGGGGAACTTATGGTATGAACGGTTGTATGAGGCCTTTGAGAATGAATGATGTATCTCCCATGAAATACCACAATTTTTTCGAGACCAGGTCAAATTAATGGTCACAAAGCATTTCTGCTTAGTAAGATTTATCATGGCCAAACGAGAGATGGGACCATGGTGCAAGGTCCCATTTACATTCATTACTAGATACTTGAAGTACTCCAACAATTACAGGATGAGAAGAAGCTTCCCTTTGATATAGATAAAGTGGAATCTGATTTCCATACCCTTTGCGCTACATATAAGTATAGTACCTGACCCGCATATGTCAAGGTTTTAGACTCGGATTTCCTATATTTTCTCTCATAAGTCAATGTCACCATAAAATGATATGTCCATCGAGTATTTGTGTGGCTATGCCCTAAGACTAAAGGGGATATTGAAGTGGAGATTATAGACTCCCCCTTTCCAAAACCACAGGAGGTGCCATACTGATGAACCAATAATTCTCTGTATTAATTCATATCACACGATTACATATATATAGGAATATGCATTCCTAAAAACAAGGAGGTTGTTCAACAACACTCCCACAAATCTCTCTTCTCAACACCTAAATACGTGAGCTATTGAAACTCACCAAAACTAATATTGTTATATGAGTTGTTTAATAAACAACTCATATTAACATTTACATTACACACATATATTTACCTCTAAGTAAATATTAAATCATAAATATTAATGGAGCACTAAATGATAGATTTCCTAACATTCCCCCCCTTAGTGCGAACATGGGGAAGAGTAATTGCACTTCCTTCTGCAGCGTGCCGCCCGTGCGTGCTCATGATCTAGATGGTTTTTTCTGGACAGCCAACAACCTCAATACGGATGGTTTCATAGGACAACCAATAACCTCAACATGGATGGTTTTACAGGACAGCCAACAACCTCAACAGGGATGGTTTTACAGGACAACCAACAACCTCAATATCATGATGCTAGCTTTTCTTTTGTGCTTTCATCTGTCCACTATGCTTTTCCATTAGGGAATTATGTAGGAAATACCGCTCACTGATTACAAATATGAAAAGAGAAAATGGAACATTGAGACCATGTTCCCCCCCTCAATGTGAACATTTCACTTATTCAAGCCATAACAGGAACACTGAGAAAAAATTACGCTGTACACAACTGAAATCAACTACAACTTTGAAAAGAAAGCAAACTCACACACACACAATCACCACAGCTTCGTGCGGCCCCGTCATTGGTGACTGACGAGAGGTCGCTGAATGACCTCCAGCCTCCTGTGCCTCCATCCTCCAGTGGATGCATTATTTTTAGAAGAGAAAGTCTTCTTCACTATCTTGAGCAGTAACTTCTCTGTCATGTGAATGGCTGGATCCTGCTTCCCAATCACTTTCTTCTTCTCTATTTTCAGAAATAAAAGCTTTATTATTCAATTTACCATCCAACAGATCCCTAGCTCATTGTTTACAAAACATTATTCCATGTCCAGACACATTACAATAGTGACAAATAAGCCTTTTCTTTGGATCCTGGGAGGTTGAACCTTGCTTGAAAGAATGACTGTATCTCTTTTTACCATGTGTTCCATATAATGCTTTTTCTTCTGTTTTCAATTTTATTTGTTCTATTTTCGTCCTCTATCAAAGAAGAAATCAAGTCTTCCAGACTTGGATTGATTTTACTCAAAGTGAAGACCATATTAGAATAGCTAGGAGGCATGCTATTAAGTAAAACTACTTTTGCATCATCGTCGGGAACATCTACTTTGATTCCAGCTAATTGATTCAATACAGAATGAGAACTTACTTATGTGTTCCACCATGTTGTCACCTTCCTCCATTTTGAGTCCGAACAACTTTTGTTTTAGTGATACTGCTGCGCTTCCTGCTTGCGATCCAAATAGTTTGTTTAGTGTAGTCCAAATTGTATTTGAGGATTTTGACAAATCTATATGATGCAAATACGCATCAGATAATCCCAATCCAATGATTGCTATGGCTTTTTGATCTTTGATGTCCCATATTGCCGCTTCATCTGCATCTCTTGGTTTCTTTGCTTTGCCATCCACAATCTCCCACAAATCTTTGTTGATTAATAACAACTGAGTTTTCACCTGCCATGTGTAAAAATATTTTCCTTCGAATTTTTCAATTCGATTCAACTTAGCCATGTTAAAAAAAATGGACGTCGGTTTCAACCGAAAATGCGTCCAGAAGACAATATGACAACTGGACTAAAAATTTAAAAAACTGAGATTAATTTTTAAATGAAAACGACTATAACAATGACAATAACAAAAACTGTTTCGACTCTCTTTTTTTTAATTTTAAAATGGAGACAGACTCAATACTATATGGACATGTTGACATTGACCAAGTGACGACTTGACAAAAAATATATACACTTTATCTTTTGTTTAACTTTGAGTGGGAACTACCACTTTACCATTAACATAGACCAAAATACTAAAAACTTGAACACGGATTAAGTTATAAAAACTTATAACCATGAGGACTATATAATGAATAAAGACAAACGATACACCTTTGACTGCTTACTATACTAAAAACAATACTAAAAAAAAGTGTGCTTACTATTGACTGCAACATCGATCTTCATGCGATGTGAAGCATCCAATGTAGAATTCCTGAACAACTATCCAGTGCAATTCAATAGATGGATGTACATGCAACGAACGGTTTGAGTTCACTATAGAATGCAAATTATGCCGGTGGAGCCGGAGAGGACTATTTTTCTGAGTGTAGATCAGTCTAACAAGAGGAGATCACATCTAATGCAAGTGTCCAGTATTTATCATCCCTCAGAGGATGGAAATGAGTATCTCTAACATGATTATGCATATACGTGGAGCACTTCCATGGTTGCGAAGATGTAGTGATCACTGAGACAGGTCTGCAGAATGTCAAGATGCGTATAGAGGTTGACACTGTTGAGTCCGAGCAATTTGGATATCAATGCAAAGTGTACAGATCCAAATGGATGTAGGGAGAATGTGGATACAATATAGAATGTTAGCAGATCTTTGACCACCGAATCCCACTTACACAGCTGCATGCGCAATTATGATATTGGTGTAGGTTTGAATGCCAAGAGGTACGGTAGGGAGACACCATGAAATGCTAAGACCAAAAACAAAACTTGGAATAATACGTGGAAGGCTACAGCTCTTGATGCACATGTAATGAAGGAAATCTGACACAATTCATCCTTGACAGCTTTATTGAAACGTGGGGTTTGAGGGTCGATTGGAGCAGATGTAAAGAGAGTGGGAGCGTGGTGTCAGAAACACAAGCCTCAAAATAATACGTACAGTCCTGCAATTTTCTCCCAAGCCGATCAGGGCGCTTCTTAGATGCCAGGCACAGTCAGTTTACTCGAGCTGCGTATGATTTTTCCACCAATATGCAGGTGTCAGATCTTTGATAGATTGCACAGATCTATCAATACACAATGTGAATACATCACACTCAGCCACGTTTTTATTTCAATATTCAATATATCTATAAAACTACTAATCTACTCAAACAGCTACGCCAATATATCTCCTCTCTCATGCTTGGACTATGAACACGCCAAGGTGCATGCAGATCTACAGTCAAATTGCAGATGGAGATATTTACAAATCACCAGTTGTAGACATCATGCAAATGATAAGGATCAAGCATTCTTTATTGCACATGATAAGGATCAATATCAGCACCCTTGCAAACAATTTATTGTTCCATTACACAAACCAAAGCTCCGATACCAAATGATGAACCAATAATGCTCTGTATTAATTCATATCACACGATTGCATATATATAGGAATATGCATTCCTAAAAACAAAGGAGGTTGTTCAACAACACTCCCACAAATCTCTCTTCTCAGCACCTAAATACGTGAGCTATTGAAACTCACCAAAACTAATATTGTTATATGAGTTGTTTAATAAACAACTCATATTAACATTTACATTACACACATATATTTACCTCTAAGTAAATATTAAATCATAAATATTAATGGAGCACTAAATGATAGATTTCCTAACACAATCCTACCAATGAAAGTAGTATAGGGTGAAGAATAAAAATAATAATAAGAAGAAGAAGAAGAATAGGTTGGGGAGCTGGACACTTCTAAGAAGAGGAAGTATTACACATGTTGTAATGGTAACAAGGGCATGAGTACTTCACAGCAAGGTAGTGTCAAAGATTCATAGCCAGAGTGTAAGGGAGAGGAGGAGAAGGAGGAAGAGGAGCCATAATAGAACACTATAAGATACACGATGTATCAAGTTCTATGGAAGGCTCGGAATAGGAATAGCAAGGCCACACTTCTTTCAGGGAAGAACTAGAGGAAGATATTGAGGAGCAAGAGAAGAGAAGGGTTAAAGAAAAATCCAAGACATTAGGAGAGTTGTGTGATGAAGAAAAGGAACATGTTACAAAAAGGCCAGAAAAGAGTCCAGCATGTGAAGCTTCACCCGTCTGGACCACCAGTAACACAGAGAAAGAGAAGGGGGATTCCTTTATCATAAAGGAGGATAAGGGGTTCACTCTTATATCAAAGAAGCAATGATCGAAGTGTAAGGCAACAAGGAGAAAGTGTACATCGATGTCTCCTCATAAATATTTCTTGGATGATCCCAAAAAGGTGTTGCACACAATATTTCAAGGTATACTCCCCCTAGAGAATATACATAGTTGGGATCTTAAGGATGAGAAATGAGATGTGTGCAGAACTAGAAAAATGCTAAGTTAGAGCCTATATTGCCACTCAAAAAAACCTGAATTTAAGGTGAACAATCATGCAATTGAGATAATTCATTTGAAGAAGAAGGGAGGAGAGACATATAAAATGGTGGATCCTAGCCACCTAACAGATGAGCAGGCATACAACATGCTTTAAAAGATGTCCTCAAGAGGTGATTCAATATAACTTAGATACAGGGGCCACTTTTTGGAGCTTAGTCATGATGAAGAAGGAAAAATAAAAGGAAGTAGAAATGTACCAAGGACTGAAGGGAAAGTAGGCGCAAACCAAGGAGGCCTATGATTGAGTTAGTTCCCTCATTAAAGGAATTTTGGGATAATGTCCTACCTTGGTAAGCCAAGCCATGACAGATTAAGGGGATGATATGGAGTATCTCGAGGACCTTGTAGGAATGTTGCTTGCAAATGTCAAGGATGGCACGGGACCAACAACTATAGAGCTCGCCAAGGAAAAAGAAGAGAACAATTTTTTTGTTAAATCCTAGATCATTGAGTTCAAAGATTAACTTACTCAACTCAAGGAAGCAAACATATTGGCAGATAGGGGATTTAACAGTTACATGAAGTGCAAGCCAATCATTAACACACAAATGATGGAGGAGGAGGTCTCTCTTAAAGAATTCCAAGAGAATATTCCTACTAAGAAGTCTACGTGTGTGTAATTGATTATTGATACCACATCTTAGATAGATAAGATAAAAAAAAAAGTGTGATAAAATGGATTACAAG
The DNA here is from genome assembly GCA_019776745.2 of Taxus chinensis. NCBI lineage: Eukaryota > Viridiplantae > Streptophyta > Pinopsida > Cupressales > Taxaceae > Taxus > Taxus chinensis. Next base: position 77,656,373 of record CM034147.1, on the reverse strand, counting down.
ATTGGAAAGCTCCAGGATTCCATCATTGAGCAAATGGATGAGTTTGAAGGTATTTGTGTAGAGCTATTGGTAGTTATAAATGAGCTCAAGGGGAAAGCGGAGGAAGTCACCCTAGATCAAGTTCCCAGCATTATAGGAGAATCATCGAGGAAGGAATTAGAAGAGTTGAAGGCATGGGGGAAATTAAAGGGTGAAATAGATGAAGATTTCCCTAAGCTTTTCCAGTCAGGTGTTTAGTGGTTAAACAATGCAAAAAAAATTTCCTTGACAAACTTTTGGTCATCAAATTTTTTTTCGAGGGGCATGGAGGATTTCCATGGGTGGCAATCGCATTAGTGTGGGTGACGTTTAGCCCCTAAAATGACCCAAGTACCTAGGGTATGAAGTAATGTGGCACATAGGAACAAGGCATGGAGGCACGTGTAGAAGTAGCTTTTGGGGATGCACGAGGGCTCGTGCCAAGAAGGATGGATCTGGGACTTAGTCATTTTATACTATGAATGAAGTCATGTTAAGGGAGTAAATGGAAAAGTGAACAAGTATAGTTATGGATAACATTAGGCTATGGAGACTAATGGCTCAATAAAGTCTATTCCAAGGCATCATTATGGTTATCATAACCAGATAAGGAGTAGAGGTTGTTATGGGCTAGCTGGAACTTGCATGCTAAGGACACTCGATTAGGGAAATACATGATGACATTTGGCATGTTTTATGGGTAATGATGATTTGATTAGGGGATATTCCTTCTGTGTTCTCTCTTATGTATTGATTTTCATGGCACCTGAGAAAGTAGATAGTAAGATGAGATAGATAGAATGTAATGTGAAATTGTAATCTCTGTAATGAAGTTATTATGGAAGCATGTTGAGACTCTGTTGTTGTATGATCTCCATTCATGGAATCTTTAATGTATCATTGGCTACTGTAATGTGATGAATATAAAGATAATGAAGAGGTTATGAATATATGTGTTATGGTCTTGATCTATACATTTTTATTTCATGTTTATGGATCCAAACCCTTGTGTTCTTAGTAATTCTCATAGTTGAGATCTAATTCTTTCTTTTTATACTGATGTTCACATCTATAGTATGGTGCATTTATACTTAGATCTAGTCTCCTTATTTCTATATTAGAATGCATACAGTCATATTTTTACATTATCTCTCTCTAATGGTGATGAACATTCTTACAAAGATCATATGAAGGAGGGGATCGACACCTATGCATGCCTCGGGTGAGCTCCCAATCATGCTGGGTGATATGCGGGTGCATTTGGGGCTTGAAAAGAAATTAGAGGTGAATAGAGACTACAATGATTCACATCAGGGTCACCAAAAATTTATAGCGGGCCAAGAATATGTCACAATGAATTCCACTCCTAAATATTCCATTCTAAAATGGTATGAGGAAATGAATGTGAAACAGACATAGACTAGCACATAATTTGTTGATTTCAAGGGGATACATCGAGTAGTAATTTCATATGTCCAGATGGTAGTATTGCCTACACTAGGTCAACCTAGGGTTTCTTAGGCCCATATTCAAGATAGAGGAGAGAAACCTTCTAGTATATCAGTTAATGGTGGAGATGTATAGATTGATGGGAAGGTAGGAAAAGTGTGCAAAATCTTGACTACTGTAATATAAATTAAATATAAAGGAAAGGAAAGATAAGGAGATGATCATATAAGAGAATTATGCTAATTGGTACCAATGTTCATATAATACTAAGATATTATAAAGCAATGGGGAAGGGAAATGAACTAATATACGAAAAAAGACAAAGAAAGTTAGAGAAATTACTCACAAGGTGGTTGTTGATGCATCTATATCTCTAAAAAAGTAGCACATTGAGAGATAATCACTATTGGTGGAGAACGGGAACATTTTTCCTATCTTAGACTCACTATAGATGATCCAATAGTGCAAGTAATCCAACAATCAAGAAGATTGTCCAATGTAAGTCAAATGCAAGATGAACCAAGAGGAAAGAAAGCATAAGTGAAGATGACACCAAAGAGTAGAGCATATGACTAGTTCCCGAGATCATTTCTCCTTCTTTCATGAATTACTGGGTATGGTGTGTATATAAAACCAAATCCATTGCTTGTGGATGATAGTATCGGAGAAGGGAAATATAACACTGGCACAATCACCCATAGGTTATGGCATTGGCTAAGGATTCCTAAATGTCATGTTGGATGAAATGTGTCATAGATCAAGTAAATCTAATGCCTCTCCAGCTCGTAGAAATTTCCCCTTGCTCCATCCTTGATAGTTTACATGGATTGTTGAAAAATGTTGGGGTCAGGCGGTCGTTAGATCAAATTTGGAGTGATTGTAAAATATAAATAGAAATACAATAAAGTAAACTATTGTGATACTAATATATTGAGGGCAATGTTGAAGTTTTTTTTCATGGACTAAGTTTATATTTGTGTCTTTAATTCATGAGGTGGTGTCATCTTTTTGTGATTCATTCCTACTTGAGATTATTTTCAAGATTTGAGTTTGAAATATGTATATCTCTTTTATAAATTTAATTTTGACCTAACCAATTTGTTTTACAGATAACAATAAAAGTAATCCGCATAATCTTCAAGTGAAAATAATTTCATAAAAGGGTAAATGTCACAGCGGGGAGCTGTTATGGCTATGGTTAAAGAAATTTTTAAAATAATAAAATAAATCATGAAATTAATAATATATGGGAATTATATTAAATGTTAATAAATCCTAAAATATTCCTAATATTCCTTCATTCTCCAAATTATTTTAGCTTTTGCTAAACCTTTTTTCAAGAAAGGATTAATGGGATTTTTTTTAATGTCAAAATGGTTATATTCTATTTCTAGGCATGTGTGACAAGGATTTTGGAATTTTTGGCCTTTATGTGGTTGAATGCATTTTAGAAGGATTTGGTGAGAGGAATGTTTGTTTGTTTTTTCCAATTATTGTAGTGTTGTGCCTTTCTAGTTTGAAGAAGTTCCAAACTACCACGTTCTTCTATGTAAACATGTAGTGGTTGTGTGGTTTGTCTATTTGGTTCTCTATATGTGTAAGGATGGGAGCCTTGGAGCAGGGTATTGACACTTCTTAGAAGAAACACTATTTTTTTACCAAATGTCATAAACTGGATTCCCAATCGACCCATTCCTACGTTCCATCTTAATTGAGCCATTGTAGGAACCTTGAATTTAGGTTTTAAAATCTGTCGTGTGTTGGGAAGGAGGTATTATGGGAAGATGTGTTTGTTGCAAATGTCTTGGAGTATTCAAAGAAAACACAATTGACATGTATAAAACCAACTATTATTACCTTTTCTAGTGTCCCCTATATGTTCCAACCTCTTTCTTGTTGAGCCAAAAATGGGAGCTTGGAAATAGTGCTTTGATATCATCTCTATAGAATGAAAAATGAAATTTTGTCTCGATGTTCCTGTCCCATCCAATAGGAAATGTGTGAAAAAATTCTAAGCATGTTTAAGGCATGTGAATTGTTTTCCTGAATTCCATAAAGAAATGTGTCTCTTAGGAATCCATGATTTCATGGTATGCATAAAATGGATCCATTGAAAAAGGCCTTACAATCACTTTTATTGGATAATGGTTGTAGTGTGGTGAGAAGGCATCTGGGGTGCTTAGATTGGAGCGTACTTGGCTGTGTTGGAAGGAAGGGAATATTTGGCAATGCATTTAGAAATTTTTATGAATTTTTGTTTGAAATACAAATATTATTGGTCACATGGCTATTTGGGTGACATTGAAATTGATGCAGAGAAGATTAGCTTGACCCCTGCACCAAGCATGTAAGTTGTTTGATAAAATGCCTATAGGTTTCGCAATTACATGGACACCAATGATTGTTAGGAATGCACAAAATGGGAGGTTAAAGATGCATGGATGGGAGGAAAAAAAAACATTTTACCCAAATGCCTTTTACTAATCATGTGCAGGAATATTTATTTCTATACAAGGAATGATTGTGACAGTTTTTTAAAATAAATCCACTACAATATGATTTTCAATGGGTGCTGGAATAAAACTAGAGAATAAGAATTGTGGAAATTGGTTAACTTGGATATGGTGATATTTATCCCTTAAACCTTTTCCTCGTACTTCTAAGACCCTTCCCGTGCCAAATATGGAACCTAGAGCATTCCATAAATAGTCAGTAAAGCATATTGGACAAAGTATTTTGTTGATTAGTTGTGTTGGAATAATTTTCATTGATGTCAAAGGAAGTTGAAGAAGCTAACAAAATGTTGGAGTCATTGATGACAAAGGATGTTGAAGGATCTAGTTGATAGAGTAGATTGTTGAAAGAGTATTGAAGGATATTTCTTGGGAGTCTACCCAAAATGTTTGGATACTATTTGAACTATGCTTGATTACTTCGGATTCTATTTGAAGTATGTCATATAGCTTCAAAGTCTGAAAAAATTTCTTTGGATTCTGTCTGAAGTATGTTTTTTTTTTTAGAGTCTAACCATACTGCTTAAGATTTTTTCCAAAGTCTATGGTTGGTCTTGGTATGGAACCGACATTTTTGGCCGACTGTTGTAATGTATTTCTGAGATCATTTTATGCCTAGGCTCAAATTTACAATTAACCTTTTAACCTATTTTGCAACCTAGAATTTACCAGATAACTCCCTAGATGTGTGGGCACATCACTCAGCCTAGACTGAGCACTCACCCAAAGCACACAAAGGTACCAGGTCCCTCTTTAGGGTTGTTGTAGTAGGATGTTAGCGTGATGAAGGAAGAAACACATAGATTCATAACTAATCTATCATTCTACATTATATGCTACATTCAAACATATGACAGAACAAGCGTTAAAAAGTAATCATGATTGAATCAATAACATACACTACTCATTTACACATAGGAATGACACTTAGATTTAGCTAATATCTTCCATCTATTAATAAAAACAGAAGCTCCTTACAATAGTGTCAAATGATACTAATGCATGTATGGATCTGATACAGTAACTCATTCATATGCGTATATCCCTCTATCTTCATACATTCGTCACACACACACATATAGGGTGGGGACTTTCCCTTCACCACTTATCTATTCCAGAAATAGGCTGCATGCTATTAATAGCCACGTGTCACTCATAGGCATGGCCACACATGTAAGTGTGCTATCTATAGGCCTCTTACAGTTAACTAAAGTGTCATTCCCATTCTTATCTCATCTCCATGCAAAATTATTTGATCTGATCCTCCAAAAATAGACAATACATGGCATGCATGTCTCTACACCGTTGGTGTGTTCTACATGCCATCTTCTAAAAATAGATTGTCATGCTCAAAATCAGCTAAGTCTTGAATGCTAAACTTGCCTTCCACATGTGGGTCCTTCCTGTCCTTCCGTTCCCTTGATCATGGCCTTCTCTCCTGCATGGACTCCTTTTTTGTTCTCTAAGAAATATTCTCTGATTAACATTACCCCACACTAATCTCATTGTCATCCTGATAATGGGTATTCCTCCAAAAATTGAAGTAAAGAACAAAATAACGGAAAGAATAAGAATGAATAAATGTAAACAAATAAAGATTTTTTATGAGAAAGCCTCCTCTGTATCATTTTATAGTATCAATTCTAGATAATCCTCCTCTATTTCGGCCTCCAAAACCTACCATTCAGTGAGTGCTTGTTCTAATTTTTTTGGGATGTCCATAGCAATGGATTCCAACTCATCCCTCATAATCTCTCCCTTTTCATTTTGCATAACCAACACAACATTGGACATTGATGTCATTCTTCCTTCTAAAAGATCCATCTTTTGCACAATTAGATTTCCAAGCTCTTCTATACGAGTCTTATGTGGCTCTTATGTTGTTATCAGGGCCTCTTGCTTCTGCTTAACTATTGACAATATTTCTGTGTGGCCCAATGTCTCATCCTTCATTGCTTTCTAGACCTCATTGTTTTTTTTCTAGGGTCTTTATATTGATAAGCACCTCTGGAGTTGTGTAGATATTTAAATCTTGATATTCTTTCTTCAATACTTCTTGTAACACTTGTAGCAACCCTTCATAAGATGTAATATTTTGCATCACTGACACTTTCTCTCGTTCTACATCTTTCTCTAACTTTCTTGGCATTGTCATGCACAAAGGTTTGTCTTCAAGTACCAAATCCACCAACTTTCCCACATAGTGTATCACTGAAAGAAACATTTGTGGTACCTTGGCCTCCAAGTGTGTCCTTACTCTCATGACATTGTCCCCAATCTCCTCTGTGATGTTGATAAATACTTCTTCTTCTATGCAAAGTACATCTCTTGTGTTATGCATGCTATCTCCGCATCCTTTTTCTTCAGTTCCTCACGCAATGCTTTGATTGTTGCAGCTTTGTCCATGTTTCTTCTATCCACTTCAGCAAAAACCTTCACTAATGCATTCCTTACCTACTCATCTGACATGACAGTAGGCTTTACTATAATTTGTATAGCTTGGGGTGCCTTCTTCAACTGTCTTGAAACGTATGACTCTTCACATACATAGAAGTTAAGCTCATCCATGTGGGTATGCATTGACCATGACAGTTGCTTTCGAGTGCACACAATCACCATATCCTCATCCATTAGCTCTCATCCAAATAAATCCTTATGTGTTATTGTGCTCTAGAAGTGGGCACAGACAATTTTTCCTACGTCCTCTACATACCCCATGGCTGGTGGAATGTGCTCTCCACTTGTACTTCTAGACCGTTGCTACTTAGGGACTTTAGCTTCCAAATTTGGCACTTGTTTCTCCTTGTCCTGAACATTCTCGACAGTTGTCTCCTCTAGTCTCTTATCTTCCCTTTGATTCCTCACTCTGCTGTTCTATGTTCTTTAGAAGTGTAGGAGAATTAGGTATGATTTCCTCTGACTCTTTTGCCTTCTCATATAACCTCAATTTCCTCCTTCTTTGCACACTTTCCTCCTTTTGTGGAGAGATTCTGGGTGATCTACGCACCGTGGTTGGAGTATCACCTTCGGTCCTTGTTCTCCTAAACACCTTTTTAAATTTGTGCTTCCCTTAGACTACATTCAAGGCCTCGTCATACCCCTCTTGTGGTTGAGGTGGTGTAAAGGTGCGCTTTGCTTCACCCTTATTTGTAGGATGTATCCTACCTCTATACTCTAAACCACCACTATCTTTGTGCTCCTCCTCCTGATCCTCCACTTTAATTGGCTTTGTGGGCTTAGGTGCTGGAATGTTCTCCATTATATGCTTTCCCTTTGGTGGTGCTAGAAGTGCGAACTCACCTTCCACATATTTTTTATTCTCCATCTTTGGCTCTAGCTAAAGATACACCAACGCAGCCCCTACATCTACTACAACAAGACTTATTGGCTTAATATTCAACACCTTTGAAATGATCCTCTCGATGAATGCACTTCTTCCAAGATACGCATACTTCTTTCTTAACGTTTGGTAGTCACAGTCTACCTTATCTACATTGAATACCATTCGGCACATGTTTGTAAATCTGTGAATAGATGCTTGGAAATACCTTACAGTGAATGCATAAGGAAATTTACACTAAGGGCTCCAGACTCCATATTTCATTGGGAAGCGCATGATACAGAAATGGTGATATATAACAAATTGGACTTGTGTCCCTACTATTGATGGTAGGTCCTTTGGGATCCACTCCACTCTTCTCCAAATGCCTTGCGTATCCTGCCATACCATTTCTCTGCCCTTTGCTTTACGTCATTTGTCATGGCCCCTTTACATAGATACTCACTGAACCTTTCAGCTGGTGACCTATTCTCCATGGGGTATTCCCATACTTTTTCCTTCGGCCCATCTGGTACTCCCATTTCCATGAATAATAGTGATAGTAGAACAGCCCCAAAGCTGATATTCCCTCCTTTGCACACTTCCTCGACTATTTATTCTGTAATATAGCCTACAATATTGTAGATTACTCCTTTTGACATCTTACACGTAACATATAACCACATAGTATTATTAGGATAAATTAATTATGGATTAAATGATTTATTATTTATTTTATTTTATTAATTAAATAATCATATTATATGGTTATATTGTAAACCATAATATAATTGTAAGTTGTTATATGGTTTTAAACCATATTTGTCTTTTTGTTTCATAGGGATAATTGTTACAATTATTATAACAATTTATATGCTTCCTGGATTATTATTGGAAGCAGTTGTGAGTATGGTTTTACCTGTGCAACATATTTGTTTGTTTGCACATTGCTGTCCAATATGTATAAATATTGCAGCACTCCATTGTAATGGTTAATCAATTTCACATTAATAAAATATATAGGCTTCCGTCCCTATTTGTGAAATTACATTTGGTTTCAGAGCAGGTTGAAGGATATTGGAGGATTATAGTAGAGTTTGAGGAGCATTGGAGAAGCTTGTGTATGCAAAAGAGAGCCAGAGTTGCCTTTGCAACTTCCCAGCCCCATCCCTTGCAATAACGCCATCAAATTCCTCAAAACTGCCATCAAATTCCTCAAAACCACCTTTATTCATTGCAATTAAGGTTGAGGAGGATAAAATTCACCAAGGAAGAGATTACAAGCTCAAAGGAAGGAAGAAAAATGATCTAAGGCGCCATACACTGTCAAAACACCTTTCCAAAACTGTGGTTTTATGAAGAGGTATCGTTTTACAGTTTGGAAGTGTTTAATTATAATTTTCTCTTTACATATACTTGTTTAGCTTAGCCGCCCAAGTGGCTAGCAGAAATTTTGTAAGAAACTTCCCATCAAGAGAGGTCAAGGGGTCAAATCCCCCTCCCACACCCACTACCAAATTTGGTTGAAAATTTAGTGGAACCACTAACTTTAGCAAAAACTTCAAATTTAGTTATAACTAACTAAATTTAGCGAGAAAAACCCTATTTTAGGGTTTTTTTTTTTCTCCACTCTGCATATTTTTGCATTCGGAGCACTTTTTTCCAAAGGAGGGCTATCTAAAAACTTAATTTTGAGCTATTTTTTTACAGTTGTTTGCTCATCAATCCATATTGGACTCCAAAGGCCACCAGGGGCCTGAAAAACAAATTTTTTACCTGCCATTCAATTTTTCTAGATTTTTTAATGTAATTACATGCTTTAACATATTGTACTAATTTGCAGGTTTCCATAATCAACTACAAACTTTGTAACTTCTTAGAAACTAGAAAATTTGTAATAAAAATCAATATAAAATTGGTTTTGTAACACTCACAAGATCCTAGATCTCATTCGCAGCGTTCGGTATATACGGTGCCTCTGGGAAGCACTTACGGGTAAATCTGTCACGACTACTACTGCACTTAATGCCTAATATAGCTGCAACAACATTGTTTGGGCATCGACCCTTTAAATAGACGGGGAGTAATAAGGTCACAGTGCACACACTATGAGCCATCCCATCTGTCTGTGAATGATTGCACGACATAAATCCAAACTAAGAAATTATCTGAGTATATAGCGAAGTTATGTGCACGTATGAGGATACTTCTTTGAGCCGGTGTCAATAATCACACATATCCCATCAGTACTATCTTGGTACCACGTATTGAATTCTTTCACATATGTTAATGCCTCTTTCACGTACCACTGGGTATATAGAAAGGGTGAGCTTCTTCCATGTACCGATGGGTATATCAGAAGGACGTGTATATAGAAAGGTTTGGTATATCAAACTAACAGTATATACATTAGGAGACCTAATACCTAGAGTGATAAGAGCCAAACCCTGTCAGTGATCTCTGTAAAATGGGCACCAATGCCCGCAAATTTTTTCTTCCAGATTCACAATTGCTCAGAGGAAGCAACTATGCTGCATGGAAGACAAAAATAAAGACACAACTTGAGTTTGAAAAAATCTGGTCTATTGTGAATGGTACTCTAACTAGATCAGCCACTGATACAACACAACAACGACAATTTGATAAAGCAGATCAGAAGGCCAAACTCATCATCTTGTTTGGAGTGTCCAATGATGTGTAACCCCACATTCAAGATGCCAAAACAGAAAAAGAAGCATGGGATAAATTGAGTATAATATACGAGGCCAAGAACAAGAATGTCATACTAAATTTTTAGAGTCAGTTACATACACTGAAATTCAAGCAGAATGAGAAAATTGAAGCTTTCTTAAGAAGAGTTACAGAATTAAGGGCTTCACTTCTAGCCCTGGGAGAACCAGTCATAGATGATGCTCTTGTTCCCATTTTTCTGAGAGCACTCCCCTCTTCTTACCATATTTATGTCACAACACTAAACATGACAGATACGACAATGGGTTTTGAAAAACTGGTAAACCTACTGCAACAAGAGGAAGCAATGCATAATGAGGATGATGAAGAGGAGCACGCACTGTCTTCACATCAAAAATGGAAAGGAAAAGGTAAAGGAAAACCTAATTCCTATCAGAAGTCCCAACATCAAAATCAGTATCACGGGGACAAACTACAGAAGAAGCAATATCTAATTTGTAAAAGAGGACATGACTTAAAATATTGTTGGTATAACACTTATAAGAAAGGTTCATCAAGCAACTCTGGACCACAACAATAACAATCTTACAAGGGACATTCTAACAACTATCATGGGCAAAAAAAGGGGAACTTGAAAAGAAGACCCCGCTAGCAAGGTAATATTGCTGAGCAACAAGAAAAGTCAAAAAATGAAGACTTCTTGTTCACTTGTCGATTAAGTGAACCATCCACGTCATCTAGTGATGTCTGGTATGTTGATTCGGGAGCCACTCGACACATGACTGGCCATAGAGACTGGTTTATTTCAATGAGGGACACGCCATCGAAAAATCATGTTTCATTGGGAGATGATTCTTCATATACAATTCAAGGGATTGGGAACATTTCTCTACCCCTTGGTTCACGCAAATGCAGACTATCAGATGTCCTATATGTCCCTGGGTTGACAAAGAATCTTCTTTCAGTTAGTCAAATTCTAGATCACAACATGAAAATTGAATTTGATAGTCAATCTGGCAAGAAAACGTGTTTGATTCGAGATAAATTAAGAGGCTCAAAAATAATTACAAAAGCCTCCAATGTGGGACACATGTTCCAACTTGATTTTGTTCACAAATATGATCAAGCACTTATAGCTAAAAACACCACCTTAGCACAATTGTGGCATCGAAGATTTGGTCAAGTAAGTTTCAAATATCTCGAAACACTTCGCCGGTGTAATATGGTACATGGCCTACCATCTCTTCAGAAGGATACAGACAAGTGTCCTCACTGCCTAGCAGGAAAACAACACAGTGTTTCATTCCAGAGAAGTACATTTCGAGCTCATGGTAAACTTGACCTAGTTCATACCAATCTTTGTGGTCCACTGCAGCCAAGTCATACTGGGTTCCAGTACTTCATGCTTTGTGTTGATGACTATTCATGAAAAATGTGGATTTTTTTTCTTCGCAAGAAAAGCGAAGCATTTGAAACCTTCAAAAAGTTCAAAGTAGTAGTTGAGAAAGAAACTAGTCATCACATAAGAACTCTCCACTCAGATCAAGGGGGGGAATTCACCAGTGATGAGTTCAGAGACTACCTACAAACTCATGGGATTCGTCGACAAATGCCTCATCCACACACACCGTAGCAAAATGGTGTTGTTGAGAGAAGAAATCGTACTATCATGGAAATGGTGCGATGCATGATTGATGATTCTAAACTTGCAAAGACATTCTGGGTAGAAGTAGCAAAGACAACAGTGTATTTGTTGAACAAAGTGTCCAAAACTGCTCTTGATGGAATTACACCACAAGAAGCATGGTCAAAAAGGAAACCATCCATCGCACACCTCAGAGTATTAAACATGCACATACCCAAACAGAATAGAAATAAATTGGACATGAAGTCACAAAAACTCATCTTCATTGGGTATAGTGAAGAGACTCTTGGCTATAGATTGATGGATCCCAAGACCAGAAAAGTCTACACCAGCAGAGATGTTGAGTTTTTTGAGAAGAAGGAAGCAGAGACTCCTCCTCCAGACTCGCAAGATGTAGATTTTTCACCTATTGTAAAAATTGAAGCTGATGTTCCCTCATAAGATGAAAGTGATGATGGGGATGATGATGATCAGATAGAACCACAACCCATGGGAACAGTTCAGCGTATGCCTAAATGGTGTACAAGTACATTACGAGATGCAAGATTGGATGCTCCACCAGATACATCCACCCCTGGACCACGAACTCGTAGTAAAGCAATAGAAGAAGTTAATTTTGCTTTAATGAGTAGATTTATTGAATCAAATGAGCTCTCTACATTCCAGGAAGCCCTACAATCAAAAGCTTGGAAAGATGCCATGGATTCTAAATATCAATCAGTGATGAAGAATAACACTTGGCAACTTATCGATCTTCCACTAGGGAAGAAACCCATTGGATGCAGATGGATATTCAAAACTAAGTACAAAGTAGATGGGATAGTGGACAAGTACAAAGCAAGACTTGTAGCAAAGGGATATGCACAAAAAGAAGGAATTGACTATGAGGAGACATTTGATCCCACAGCTAAGATCAAAATGACCAGGATGATCTTTGCTCTAGCTGCTCAGTTTGGATGGAAATTTCACCAAATGGACGTAAAAAGTTCCTTCCTAAATGGATATTTACAAGAAGAAGTCTACATGACTCAACCTGAGGGATATGTTGTACCTGGTCAAGACGTAAAGGTATGCAGACTTAGGAAATATCTGTATGGTCTAAAACAAGCACCCCGGGCATGGTACATCAAGATTGATGAGCATCTCGTACAACATGGATTTGTTAGAAATCCATACGATCCCAATCTCTACCTCAAAAAGCAAGGGGGTGAGATGGTGATTTTTGTTGTCTATGTCGACGATCTAGTCATCACTGGAAGTTCAGTGAGGATGATCGATGCAGTGAAGAAAGATATTAATTGATCATTCGACATGACCGATCTCGGGCTGATGCACTATTGTTTTGGATTGGAAGTGTGGCAGAAAGAGAATCATATTTTTTTCCTTAGATGAAATATACCAAGACTACACTTGAGAAGTTTAGGATGATGGATTTCACACCAATTGCTACACCCATAGAGAATAGATTGCAGTTATCTCATTCAGATCCATCTCTTGAGGTAAGTGCCACTCTCTATCAGTAGTTGATTGGAGTCTCATTTACTTGACATACACTAGGCCAGATATCACCTTTGCAGTAAGCTATCTATCCAGGTTCATGTAGGAACCCAAAGTTTGTCATTGGAAATCAGCAAGGTGCATATTAAGATATCTCAAAGGATTAGTGGATCTTGGTCTAGAGTACAAGAAGAACGAAAACTTCTTCTTTTTTGGATATTCAGATTCAGATCATGCAGGAAACATTGATGACAAAAAATCCACTTCAAGATTTGTGTTCTTTATGGGATCTGGACCAATATCATGGGGAAGTAAGAAACAACACTTTGTTTCTTGTTCTTCCATAGAAGTCGAGTATCATTTTGCATGAGAAGCTGTCTGTGAAGCGATTTGGCTACGTCACATACTAGAAGGACTTGGAATACCATAGGACAAACTGACCACCATGTATGTTGACAATGAAGATGTTCTCAAACTTGTTCGCAATCTAGTTTTTCATGAGAGAACAAAGCACATTGAGGTAAAAGTTCATTTCATATGCGAACATGTGTTAAAGCACAACATCTAGCTTCAATATTGTCCAACAGCTGAACAACGAACAAATATATTCACAGAATTACTTGCACGTGACAAGTTCGAGTTGTTTAGAGAGTTCCTCTCCTCATCCCTTGATATAATGCATAATTAAGGCGGGGAATGTTAGGATAAATTAATTATGCATTATATGATTTATTATTTAATTTATTTTATTAATTAAATAATCATATTATATGGTTATATTGTAAACCATAATATAATTGTAAGTTGTTATATGGTTTTAAACCATATTTGTCTTTTTGTTTCACAGGGATAATTGTTACAATTATTATAACAATTTATATGCTTCCCAGATGTATTATTGGAAGCAGTTGTGAGTATGGTTTTACCTGTGCAACATATTTTTTTGTCTGCACATTGCTATCCAATATGTATAAATATTACAGCACTCCATTGTAATGGTTAATCAATTTTACATTAATAAAATATACAGGCTTTTGTCCCTGTTTGTGAAATTACAAGTATTTTCCTGTGACCACCACTCCTGATCATTCAAATTTGTAACCAGGTGTGCTGCAACTTGCACAACTAGACAATTCTTCAATTTTTCTATATCCATATAGTGCGGACCCTTCAGGTATTCCAACTCTTGTCTGGTCTTCAAGATTGTGGCTTTATCTATGAGATCATTCTTTATGTCCTCTCCTGCGGCCTTCAAACTTGTAATTGACGAGATAAGTGCAGATGAGATTCTAACTCTGCATCCTCCAAAGTAGAAGAATTCCTCATGCACTCTTCTCAAGAGCCAATGATATAAGAGCTCATAATTCTTGAAATATGGGAGCTCATATAATTGGTAGACCCCAATTCTATTTAGAAGCTTCTTGCCTGTATCATTAAAAACTAGCATGTCATCCATCGTATGCTTGCTCATCCTAGTAGTGAGCAAGGAATCGAGCTCCATCTTGTTCTTCATAGTCTTGTGATTGTATTCACTCACTTTTCTCTTTCTGATAGGTGAATCCCACTCCTGGCCAACGATGACTCCTTCTAGATATTGCATTTCAGAAAAATGGATTTCGGGTGCCATCTCTTCTTCCTTAATGACTACCTTCTTCTTTCCTTTTGCTGCTGCTACAGATGCCTTCTTGGGTGCCATTTTTTTCCTTCACAAATGTCTCCTCTTTAACTCTACAACTTGCAAATCAAACCCTAGCTCAATTCAATCATGACCTAGGAAGAAAATTTGTGCCCTAACTCCTCTCTGCCTCCTTGCTTCACTCAAACCCTTCACCACCAGGGGCGTAAGCTTATTTTCACACAAATATTTTTATCACGCTTGGTTTCACACCCTTTGCACCTTAACCTAATCACTCGGCTCTTTGCAATTGGATCTTTCCTCAAATTATCTTAGTCACAATTGTAAAAATGAATCTGCATCCCATCCTTACATAATTTTTTTCAAATTTTCAAATTTTGATGCATTTGTTTCTCCTTCACCTACCAAATATCGTCTCATTTATTGACCAAATTCTTTCTTTCTATGTGGTACATCTTCGTACCCCAACTATAACCTTCTATCATGCCTTCCTACCCTCTGGTGACATACTTCTCTTTATCATGTGCCCTTGTGCCCAAGTATCTCATCACTGTAATTTCTCCTGGTAGCTATCATGGCCTCCACTTACCTCACGTTATACTATCCTTTCATTCATCTCCATCCTTGGTCACTTTTGAGAAGCAATCTTCTATTGACTTAAAGTACACCTGTAGCAGCGTATTTGTTTCACCTTTCAATTCCCTTGGTCTTTTACTTGGTTAACTACAACCACCCCACACTAAAGGTATGTGCAGTCCTTTGGACATAAACATTCTTCACATAGTAATTAGCTTCATGTGCACAAGCGCACTTTACACAACAAAAAAAACTAAATTTACAAAGCATAGTGACAATGAAGGCAATACAATATGGAAATACATAAGGGACACCTAATCTAAATGGAGATACTTCCTTATTACAAACACCAAGAAGTCTTATTTATAGTAGGGCTTCAGCCTACTCCCTTTAAAGTAACCACTTAGTGATGTTCTATCAAGTGATTCTAACAGGAAAGAACATATTTCAAGTATGTGAGTGATGACATACGGCCCCAACTAATGTACTTTGAGCTTGCTTAGATGGTGCAAGAACCTAGCATCATAAAGAAGTACCATTTGTCCAATCTCAAACTTCTTATCCCTTATGTTTCTATCATGTCATGCCTTATACCTGTCCTTTTCCTACTTTTGAATCCATCGTGTTATGGCTTGCCTCTCATCTAGTTGAATTATCTTCTTGATACGCTCTTCTAAATCATGTTCATCAGCTAGACCTCCATTTTGTGTAATGCGTAAAGAAGGTAACATAAATTCTATAGGTAGAACAAGTTTTGTGCCAAACACCAGCTGAAATGGTGTGGATTTGTTTAATCACTTATAATTTTTTCTATATGCCCAAAGAACAACTGACACTTTTTCATCCCAATCCTTTCTTCCAACATCAATTTTTTTTTTCAAATTCTGGCTCAAAATCTTTTTGAAAGCCTCAGTAGTTCCATTTGCCTAAGGATGGTAGGGTGTAGTTTTATGGTGTGCAACCATAAACTTATCTAATGAGATCTTGATTATCTCATTCAAAAAGTGTGTACCCCTATCACTTGTCAAGCTTAAAGGACATCCATATCTTATAAGAACATTCTCCCATAGAAACCTAGCCATTGTAGTTGTTGTACAGTCCTTTGTAGGTGTTGTTTTTACCCACCGTGTGAGATAATCTATACAAGTAATGATATAGTGCGATCCATTCCTATGCGTGGCTGGCGAAATGGGTCCTACAAAGTCAATGACCCATTTCTCAAATGGTTCTGCACTAGTAATTGGTCTCAAAGGCATCTCATCTCTTTTCCTTGGTTTTCCTAAGCACTAACAATGATCACACACCTCACAATACTATTTACATTCTTTATGCAATGTCTCCCACCATAATCCAGCAAGTAGGATCTTCCTGGAAGTCACATCACCTTCATAATGGCCTCCTGCAATACCACCATGAGATTCTTCCATAATATCCTTGCACTCATGATCTAATACACAATATAATGATACTTCATCTCTGCCTAACTTGTAGAGGTCACCACTGATTAACATAAATTGTGCCACGTGTATAGTGAGTTATTTCATTTCTAATGCCTTCATTCCTTCTAGTGTTATAATAATCCCCAAAAAGACAAAAATGGATTCTAATTCTGATGACATGCATTGTAACCTATATAAATATGCATCTGTCATGGTTTCTTTAATCATCTATGCTTCCTCTTCTGAGTTGATTCTAGATAGATGATCTAGTCTAGAATTGATTTTCCCTTGATTCACAACAACTGTGAAGTCAAACTCTTGAAATAAGAGTACCCATTTGCATATATGCCC
Source organism: Taxus chinensis (assembly GCA_019776745.2). NCBI lineage: Eukaryota > Viridiplantae > Streptophyta > Pinopsida > Cupressales > Taxaceae > Taxus > Taxus chinensis. The sequence continues at coordinate 77,639,239 of CM034147.1, read as the reverse complement.
CTGTAAGATAGACTTGTTTACCAAGTACTTCAATTCCATGTGATCTATATTAAACACAAATGGTGTTACTGACAAGTATTGTCGAAACTTGTGCAATGCATAGATCATGGAAAAAGCTTTGCGCTCTATAGTTGTATAATTATGTTTAGCAGGAGTCAGCTTCCTACTAGAAAAAAAATTGGATGATCAACAATACCTTCTCCAGGCTGAGATAACACAACACCAATGGCCATGTCAGAGGTGTCCACATGCACATGAAATAGTTTATCCCATGAGGGAAAGCGTAGAATCAATGCGGTAGTAAGTTTCTCTTTTAATATCTTAAACACGCGTTGTTGTGGTTCTCCCCAAAAAAAATTACCTTTCCCCTTCAGTAACTCTTCCAAGGGTGCAGTAATTTTGGTATACCCTTTGATGAATTTTCTATAATATCCTGTATGACCTAAAAATATGCGCACCTCGCTTTCACTGGTAGGTGCTTCTCAACCTAAAATGGCTGTAACCTTAGCTAGATCAACGAGAAAACCTTCCTTGTAGATTATATGTCCTAATAATATTCCAAAATGGTGTGGTAAATATACACTTCTTGATGTTCAAAGAGATACGTAATTGTCGGCACCGTTCAAACATTAAGCATAGATTGTCGCAGTGGTCTTTCACAAGCCCATATATTGTCCAATCATCTAGGTAGACCTGCAAGAAGTTATGAATAAAATATTTGAATGTCTGAACAACTATGTGCGAGAATACAACAAGCACATTTTTCAATCCAAAATGCATCAAAGTATAGGCAAAACTTCCCCATTCAGTAGTAAATGTTGTCTTTTCTTGATCCTCCTGAGAAATCCTAATCTAAGGATACCCAGAAAACCCATCTATAAAGGAATATATTTCGCGCCCTGTAACACCTTCCAGTATTTCCTCAGTGAATGGTGTTAGGAATGGATCGGTGATGCATGAAACATTCAACTCCCTATAGTCTACACATATTATAATTTTTCCATCCTTCTTGATACTAATCACCATTGGGCTAACCCATTCTAACTCATCAAGGGGTTTGATAAGTCCATATTTCAACATTTTATTAATTTCTTCTTTTACCTTTTCACACAAATTAGGATTAATTCTATAAGGCCTCTTTCTAACTAGGCATGCACCATCTTTAAGCTTTATCTTCATTTTCCCAAGTGATTTATTCACACCTTTGAGTTCATGATATTCTCATGGGAATAAGTCCTGATAATCCTTGAGAAATTCGATGATCTTTTCTACCTCTGAGTCTAGTAGGTAGTCTCTAATTATGGCCTCCTTAGGCTCATCCTCCGAACCTATATTCACCTTCTTTTTCTTCATGGGTTTAGGATAGGCATGTGTATCCTTGTCTACACTATCTAAGACCTTTCGCACCCCTTGTGAATGTTCACTATCCAGGTTTTCAATTTCCTCATCATCCACGGTGTAAAACATCTTTCCCTTCTCTTTCTCAAGGCAAGCGCGTTCAAGGAGTATGAAGTCCATTTCTTCTTCCTTCTAAAAAAATGCTCCAGACTTTGTCTCACCAAACAATTCCTGAATATGCTCTTCTACTTTTGCACTATCTCCCATGGTTAAGCACTTAATAAATTTTCCTCTTCTATTGGAGGTTGAGAATAAAAGTAGTCAAAGGTCTAGATCATCCCTGTAGTCAAAGTTTGCCAGTTTCCAGTCTCTCGATGTAGTTCTACATATACATACCAGGAGCATGTGCATCCTTGTAAGCATAGAGTAAAATCTATACACCTATAGTGAAAGTGGTAATGCTTATTGTCTTGGTGTCTAGAGTCTCTCACACTGTTGAATGTGATGCTGAACAGGTTGATCACCATGATAAGTGCAGATCTACGTAGGTGCATTTTTCCTTACAAACCTAATAGATAGAGCGATTCCAATATCTTCTGATTCTATAATATTATCTTTGTGGACTACCCACAAATGCATTGTTTTCCCGTGAAAGGTATATACTAATATAGATCTTATCTTAATTTGATGTTTCCACTATGTTTCCATGGCTTTCAAAAATGCAGGAAGATCTATTGCCTTTGTATACCAAGGTACTAAGCTACCTATCCATTGGGCCAAACGAAGTCCATTCTTGCATGCAACCATACTTTTTACTTTGTGCCCTACTAATTTATATGTTCCATGAACCTAATTTTCACAAGAAATAATCGTAGTATCACTAATGGAATGAGAATCCTCCCACTATATGACATCTTCTTTTGATGGCTCATTGACCTCTAGGTCCTGAACAACGCATACATAAATTTATTTTAAGTCCTCTTCCCTTATAGGCTCAACATATGGTGTAAAATTCCCATCTTTCAATGGTATCACAACCCTTTCCTCATTGTTCTTGAAGCTGATATACCCCTTATTGAATCTCAAGTCAGTGTTATTCGTATAACACCAAGGGCATCCAAGTAAGGCTAGAAAATTGTCTTCTTCTGTAAGTGATAATACCTTAAAATCCCCAGTGAACTTGGCCCCTTGTATGGTTATAGATGAATCCTTCAAAACTCCTATGTGAGAAGCATTAGTCTAGTTTTCCACAAAACAACACATTAGATGATGGCTGCAATGGAGGCCTCCCCATTTGTACCCATGCATCTAATGTAGGCACATTTACTTCTGCACCTGTATCAATCAATATGTTGCTCAACAGACACCCATCCACAACAGCATTCATAGTAATTTCCTTGTCATAGTCAATGCTATCAGGGGAAATATTTGTCATGCAAGATTTGTCATCCAATTTCAAAAATTACGCGTGAAGTGTTCCCCTTTAACCAACTTCCTAATAGTGGGATTATGTTCTCCTGGCACAAAATTCTACACACTTCTCATAGATCATCGATATTAGTTTGGACTGTCTCTGATGCTTTCTTCTTCTCCTTTACGTATTATATCTCACCCTAAAGATTCCTTAGCACTTCCATGGTATTCTAGAAAACCTCCTTCTGATGAGCGAGATCTAGGTACCTTGCATGCAAAACCTCATCCTTGGTGATCATAGGCTTCTGGTGTAATGCCTCTCTTGCACATGCCACTTCAACATGTGTAGTAATATTCATTTTCAATTCCTTGGGTCCTTCTACTATCTTGGGCATCCAATGATCTTCTACTATGTGCTAGATTCTAACCATCCTGACGCCTTTGTTTTCTTTCTTATACTACTTACTTAGATGCTCATATAAGTCTGGGCACTCTTCATAGCTATGGTTCTTCCCGCAGAAAGAACATGCAATATTTAGAGGACATTCACACCTATAGTGGTCAAGAGATCCACATGTATAACATGTTCCATAAGGGAACTCACCTCTTCCTCCACCACAACCTCATCCTCCATATCCACCACGATATCCATGTCCCCTTCCACAACCTCCTTCAAAATGCCCCTCATTCCTATCATAGTATTTTGGATTATGATCCCGATCCTGGTACTCATTCTTACCCTTAGAATTATCTATTACACTTGTCTGTCATACCCCAATGTCTATAGCATCCTGGATCTAAGAAATCAACTAAAAATCCTCAGTGTCATGGGTCGTGGACCTGCAAATCTTGCAAAAGCAAGATACATTTTTCCTTATCATGCGTTGTAACAAAGGACAGTGACTAGCATCATGATTCAAATGAAAGATCTCACAATCCAACAATAATGAGCATACAGATCTATGAGGGAAACTATCCTTGGTGTGACCTTCCACTTCACAATCTATACACCAAATTCCTAAGCACGTTTCATGGGCTGAATTTGTTGATAGCTTCTCTAACTACTTTACCATGGCTATAATTTGTGCCTCTAAGAATGGACTATCATCAATGTCAATTCTCCCAACTACCTCAACACATAAGGCTTCCTCCAATGGTTCATGCAGATCAGTGTATGTCTTATGTGACAACGCCCTTATAAATGGTGTAATCAATCCTCCAACGAACCATTGTGCATGTTGGATAGCATGAATATCATAAGATAGCTTAGATAGAAGTGTCTTAAAAAAAGTATCATACTCATGTACACTCTCAGTAGTGCCTTTCTTGATATCCTTGAGAGCGAACTAATACTCTTCTTCTCAAACTCAAGGATATGGAACTCTTTCAAGAAAGCATCTTTCAATGCTGTATAATCCATTCAAGTTTTATCAGGGTCAAACTTCCTAGACCAGTTGTGTGCACATCCCTATAATGTAGTAGCAAATTGACTTTCTTTATGCTTAGCAGTCATGATCCCCTTAGCGCACCACAATATTTCACACATATACACATGTTTGATAACATCCTCTATACCTCTGTACTTTGGGAGATGAAGAGACATCTCCATTTAAATATTATGTGGCTGTTGCAGACCTTGACCACCGGACCCAAAACCTCATGTGTTCCCTCTGCCTCCAGAACCACTAGATCCACCGGAACTAGAACCACCTATACCTCTTGATCCTCCCCCTATAGCAGGTAATATGACCTGTAGATTTACTCCCATGTTCTCTGACAATAGTACTATACTTAACCCCTATAGTCTGTGAGGTAGTTCCACTTCCATAGGTGAATCCAAAATTTTGCACGCTCACATTTTGTACGGATGATATGCCTAAGGATGTTCCTCCAAATATCATTGAATCCATCTGTCCTTCCATTCATGTACTTTCTCCTTGACTTACTCCTACTCTCCTGCTTCCCAAATTAGCTTTTTGGTTACGTATTGTACTAGATACTGGAAAACCAAGTACAAGAGCTAGGTCACCAGGTGGATTAAGATGCGTGCTAGCATTCTAGGTAGTCTCTGTTGGCACACTTCTATGTGAGGCTGAGGGGGGATATCTATCATGTTTTCCAAGATGGGGGAGTTCTTGATGCTCTGGCTCCATGTCTTCTATGTGAGCTATAAATCCTTCACGAGCCATCTCTCTCCTCAATGCCATACTTTCTACAACATAACATTTCTTCTCTATCTCCCTCTCGTGTGCCTCATTAAAAATAAGTTGTATTTCCTCTCTCTGCCTCTCTATCTCTAGGTCTGCCATCTTTCACCAAACCTATTCCTTCCCTCGCACGTGATGAAGTTTAGTTAGCCATCGATTTACTCTCTAGGTTTAAAGTTACCATCAAGATCTTGATTTCCAATGGGATACCTCGCAAATATAACTCCTCTTGGATACAAAAAAAACTAGAATTCACCCACCTCTAGGCAAGATTATGTCAAAATTGAATATTCCAAAATAAAATTATATAGATCACCATAAAACCACATATCCATATAGCAAGTCCAGATCAAATCAGCATCATAAAGGACCTTAAATTCTTCATGTGTCTAGACAAGTGTGCGATACCTCTAATTCCATTGAGATGCATAAGCAGTAAGCCACTCATATAGTTCTACTGGAAAGATGGCGAAATACATCTCATATAAGTTTTCATATAGATTTTTTTCTACCCAAATGCGTGCATTAAACACAGATCCACTACTCAACCACCATGCATATTCTTCCTCCAGATTGTGTATCCATTCCTCAATACTTGCTAGAGTTAACCAGTATGTATTCATCACGAACCATCCTAAAAAAAACTAAAAAAGAGGTCCCAGAAACGGAGCCAATGTTACAGCCTAGAATTTTCCAAATAACTACCTAGACATGTTGGCACATCACTCAGCCCAAACAAAGCGCTCACCCAAAGCATGCAAAGGTATCGGGTCCCTCTTTAGGGTTGTTGTAGTAGGATGTTAGCATGATGAAGGAATAAATACATAGATTCATAACTAATCTATCATTCTACATTATATGCTACATTCATATTTATGACAAAACAAGTGTTAAATAGTAATCATGATTGAATAAATAACATACACTACTCATTTACACATAGTAATGACACTTAGATTCAGCCAATATCTTCCATCTATTAATAAACATGGAAGCTCCTTACAATAATGTCAAATGATACTAATGTGCATATGGATCTGATACAATAATTCAGTCATATGTGTATATCCCTATATCTTCATACATCCATCACACTCATATATATAGGGTGGGGACTTGCCATTCACCACTTATCTATTCCAGAAATAGGCCACATGCTATTAATATCCACATGCCATTCATAGACATAGCCACACATGTAAGTGTGTTATCTATAGGCCTCTTATAGTTAAATGAAGTGTCAATCCTATTCTTAGCTTGTCTCGATGAAAAATTATTTGATCTGATCCTCCAAAAATAGACAATGCATGGCACACACATCTATGCATCCTTGGTGTGTTCTGCACGCCATCTTCTAGAAATATGTCGTCATGCTCAAAATTGGCTAAGTCCTAAATTTTGAACTTGCCTTCCATGTGAGGGTCCTTCCACACCCTTGATCCTGGCCTTCTCTCCTGCATGGACTCCTTGTGCGTTCTCTAACCAATATTCTTTGATCAATAACCTATAAGAAAACTAAAATCACCCTTAGCTCATAGATCATCACATTTTCCTCAATCCAATCAATCTAGATGTACTAGGATCATAACTTGGAAACTCTTAAATTATCACTATCCTGTAAAACATAATTTTCACTATGCATGTGATTTATAAAATAGTCATTAGGTGCACCTTCTCATGATGATCACTATCTCATACATCTATCAATTCTTCCTGTAAACATTCAAGCTATGGACTAGTTGTGCATGTGAGGATCCTTGCTTCGTAATTAGAAATGAAATCTCAATAATGAACCATGCATAATCTTTCACTATAAATGTTCTTCCACCAATTCTACATCATAAATCCTCTAATACTAGTTATTCTCCCTTTGCATCAACAATCCTTCCTTTCTATATGCCTTTTTACTAAGATATTTCTTTTATATAGCTATACCGTAAGCCTTTAAGTGATAACAAGAACCATACATTCTCAGGACTTAAGTGCCTCAAATCTTCACCTAAAGAAGGTTATGTTTACCCTAGAGATATATTTCATTATCATATTCATTATTATTTGAGCATGAGTCCAAAATGAAGATTAAGTTCCTCACTAGCATCAAGATTTCCTTCACTCTCATGACCCTGCCTAACTCTGTCATAAACCTAGTTTTAGGTCCTTTAGGTATAAGTACCCAAATTCTAAGTTCTCAGAAATCAATAATATCTTTCTACATATATTTCAAGGATCCTTACAACATGTATAAATAGTAATTAAGTTCTTGTGATAGATCTCATACTAAACCAAAGAATGAAAGTCTTGAAGTTAGCTTAATTCAAGATTCTATCATAACGGTTTGACCAGAAAAACTTCAATCACCCTTTTAAAGTATATTAACTCCTTGATACTATATTTTTAGAGTGATATACACCTTCATATCCCCTTGAAGCATCATCCTTTGCAAATTGGTATTGAATTCCTCAAGTTACTATCACCGTTCAATCTACCATAGACCTGCAAACTTATACAATTAATAACTCCCTACACACATACCCGTAAGCTTTGAAATTTTAAAATATCTTGTAAGAACCTTCATGGAACATGTGTGATGAATTTCAGCTAATTTGGTTACAGATAAAAAAAGTTACATCAATTTTCCCATCTAGACATTTTGTCAAATAATTCGTTTGCATCTGTTATAACTTTCTGTGATTAATATCTTTACCTGTGCATGAAATTAGAAGTAGAAATTTTGTGTGCTTGGGTGTTTTTCTGGGATAGATATTCCCTAAAAAAATTCATCATGATTGGATGGATAAATCTCTCAAATGTTGATGCCCTAGTTTTTAGCCCATATACAAAACAAAGGGTTATATAAATCACAAAACAAATGTTCAAGAGCTAAATAAATTTGTATTATCTTGAATTCACATGATCATCCTTATAATTATGATAGAAAAGGAATTTATTCACTCTATAATAAATATATAGTTTCTAAGCCACTTTCAATTAGAAACCTTCTATTGTAATCTTAACAAAGTATACAAATTTACATAAGAAAAGGAATAAATTCTTGTTGTCAAGCCATGCTATTCTTCATACATGTTTGGATCCATCTTATCAAACACTTTCCATTGAATCCTTGATCAAGAATAGATATTGATCAAAATAACTTCCCTTAACCAACTCCTAAATTGACTTATTCTACCTGAAAAATGCTCAACCACACTTCCAACTTAGAATTATAGGATAATCCCAACCTCTCACAACTCGTACAAGATGGTCTCCATATATTTACATGATAAATATCTTTATTTTATATGACAACTCACCTAATTTACTAAATTCACCTAGTTACCCTAAGTACAAGAATCGTTTACTCTTACTAGGCCTGTTTTACATGAAAATTTGAATTCAAGCACTACAAAAGGAGGGAATAGTAACTCTTCATCCACTTATACTACATATTTACAAATGGATATTAGTGTGATGAGTGAAGAATGTGATTCTCCTGCATCATCATTAAAATAGTTTTATGCTCATGTTTGGATGACCCTCTAAGGCATGATAAACAAATTTATGATCTTTTTGTTGTTGGTTGTCTGTCTCTATTTTGGCACTAAAATGTTCCATATATACAATTGTTTAGTTAACCCTAGTTTATTGGTTTTACTCTTATATCTTGGCATTGATCTTTTTATTGTAACTATGTTTGACCTTCATATTTTTTGGATGTAAATTTTATGACTATGCACAAGTATAAAAGGAGATGTAAAATCATTATTTGGGGTGTTCCTAAGAAGGTAAAGCAGTGAATTGTAGTGTTGGAGTTGTGGTGAAAAAGGAATATGTGAAGAGTAAATATGTGAAGGAAACATGCATTCATGAAGAACATGAAGAAGGAGAGTAAGAGGTCATGAAGCAAGTGAGTAGCATGTGTGAAGCATGAACATATTATTTTGTGTCTCAAACGAAATTCTGAGTATGAAGTGATGGTAACATGTTAAAGAAGAGGAAGAGAAAAATCAAGTAGTGTGTGGAGGAGAGAAATAAAAGTGAGTATGGTGCGATATAATACACAAGTGAGAAGAGACAATAAGTTACTAAAAATGAGGAGGAAATGTGAGAAACATAGCAAGATGTGTGAGAGGATGCACCAGAGAGTAGAAACCACACACTACTGAGTGAATGATGTGAGATTAATGAGTGTGCACTGAGTATGTAGCTAGTACATAGCAAGTATGTAGCCATTGTGTAGCCAAAACATAGTGAATACTTAGCATAGCATGTGTTTGAAGTGATGATTGAAAGAAAAAGGCATCTATTTGCTAACTCTATATTTTTCTGTGGAAGACCAAAGGCCATTAAGCAATGATATATTATAATCATTAATGAGTGTTGGTAGTTATTTTTCTTTGGAATTTTATATTCAAATATCATACCATTCCAAAGTATTAGTGCCAAGAAATATGAAGATTCATTAGAATATCTAAAGAAAGGGGAAGTTAAAAAGACAACAGAATAGGGGATTGGAATACATAAAAGAAAGTAATTTTATTTCATGAGTAAAATGTTGGAAGTGAATGTTGGCATCTATGTTAAAATGGTGAAGCTACAAAATAAAATAAAAGGAAATATTATTCAAATTAGACATTTGAAAAGTGCACAGTAAAGAGTAAAAAAAGGGGAAAGTATGAACAACATAGTAGAATAGAAATATAAAGCAATTTGATTTCATTAATTGGACCAATGTCCATGGTGGAAGTATGATCTTATCTGTGTGTATAAAGAGAAGAAAAATTTCCATCATCAAGTTGAAGAAACAACTACAAAAGGTGGATCTTTGTATTGTTGAGTTTGGTGCCTCACAATTTGGGGATTGGTGTCTCTAGTAGGTTGGTGCCTATGAATTGGATGAGTTTGTGCTCAGAATTAGGGATTGGTGTTTGCAGTGAGTTGTTTCTCACGAACTGGCTGAGTTGGTGCTTGACATTGGGGATTGGTGTCTCTATTAGGTTGGCACCTAAAAATTTATAATGATATATTTTGGGTTGGATTTGGATAATATCTCCAAGTAATATTTTCTTTTTGGTTTTCTTCCAAAAGGGTTTCCATATATATCTTATGTTCTATAGTTGTGTAATTGTTATATCTTATGTGATTTATATTGTTATGGATGTTAATATTTAGATAAGTAAAAATTTGTATGATACTAATTCACCCCCTTTCAATATTAGCATGTGTTCAAAATTTGGTATCAAATTTGGATCCTTTAGAATAGTTTGACTACTGGAAGGTAGATATCAGGAACACACATGGTGAGTCAAGAAGGTTTCTCTTCAAATAGAGATCCATTGTTTGATGGATTAAGTTATTCCTTTTAGAGTATAAGGATGTGTACCTATTGAATGTCTCTTGGGTTTGGTATTTGGAAATTAGTTTAAAATGGTTATGCAGCTCCACCAACTCCACCAACATATCATGTTGGTAAGAAGGCAAGTGAGAATAATGCAAAGGCTATGAATGTAATTTTGGGTGGTTTTTCTGAATCGGAATTTTTTAAAGTGATGCATTGCATTTCAACCAAGGAAATCTAGGATAAACTCAAGAACATATATGAATAATATGATAAAGTGATGAAATAAAAATTCCAAACACATAGAAATCAATTTGAGGTTTTAAAGATGAAGGATGATGAAAAAATTGCATCCTATCTTCTTCACATAGATGAAATTGTTAACACTATTAGAGGGATTAGAGAAAAAATTAAAAATGATTTTACTGTGAAAAAAGTGATAAGATATCTTCCTTTGAGGTTTGACACCAAGGTGTTGGCAATTGAAGAAATGAAGGAGTTAAATGCCCTGACAATGGATAAGTTACATGGGATTCTCATTGCGTATGAGATGAGAACTAAAAAAGATAAATAACCTAAGTGAGTGGAATCCTTCAAAGCATCAAAGAAGATGAAGAACAAAAATCCTGAGCCACATGACTACTCCAAAAATGAATTTGACTAGGAAGAAGCTCTTTTTTTCAAAAATTTGAAGAAATGATCTAGAAAATACAAAGGTATGTTACCCTTAAAATGTTTTAATTGTGGTAAAGTGGGACACTATGAGGCTAGATGTCTAAATGAACATAATGAAAACAATGATTGTGAAGAAGATCATAACATGAAGGAAAGTAACAAGTATTATTAGTCTAAGAAGAACTTAAAGCAAAGAAAATATGAAAAAGAAAAACTTCTACAAGCATAAGAACAATATCTACACCAAGGAGGAAAGTAGTTGTTATTCTGAGGAAAGTGATAAAAGTGACTCTGCTAGTGATCAAGAAGAATCATTTTTCATGAAAAAGAAAGAGATAAGAAAGATGGTTTCATAATATGAAGAAGATGCTCAAGTGGATCTTAAAAGAGAGCTCATCAGTTCCATAGACGAGATCACGATTCTTAGAAAGAAGAGAAAGAAACAAAAAAATAGATTTAAAAATCTAAAGAAGAATATGATAATTAAAAATCAAAATTGTCTCGAGATCTTGAAGAATATAAAGATCATCATTGGTCTAAAGACTTCAACTGAAGAGATGAAGAAGATGGATGAGGTTGTGAGAACCCAACTAAACAAAAGGATGAAAATTGTGAGAATCTTGAATCTAAAATTGTTTCCTTAAAAGAGGAGCTTGAGAAGACAAATGACTAAGTTGAACAATATTCCTCAATTTTGAGAAGAGTACTATGAATTTTGGATGATATACTCAATAATCATAGATCATCCATTTATCAAAACTGGTCTTGGTTAAAGAAAATCAGAAGACCTCTAATGAAGTTGTAGACAAGTCAATGACATATGCACATGCTCTTAAAGGTTTTATTAAAAATTAAAGCAATAAGGTGAATGTGTCTCATATTCCTCAAAGGTCAATACATCCATAAAAAATAAACAAGAAGAAGGAGATTCATGTTCCTAAGAATACCAGCATTCCTCACAAAGATAGCTCAGACAAATACAAAAGATCCTTTTCCCAAATTAACATCACATAACCAAGTTTCAAAATTAGTTTTATGGTTATTGTTTCTCATGCAATCAGTTTGGGCATAGAGCTGTAGATTGTAGATCTCATGCAATAAGTTTTGATAAGAAGATGAATGAAAATGCAAGCTCTTTTGGGTTTTCAAATATAAACTACAATTCATTTTCAGAACACAAATATAATGGCACTGTATGTTATAAATTCCACAACTATGGGAATATAACATGTTTTTGTAAAAGTGTGGAATCTCTTAGATAGAATAAAAATGAGGATGGTTGGAATAAAAATAGGTTACAGATGGTTTCTCACGTAGAAGGTTTAATTATTTTTCTCCTTTATCGAATGATATTGTTTTTTATAATTGTGACAAGTATGGACATAAGGCAAGACAATGTAGAAGAAATATTGTGAAGAAAAACAAGAAAGTGGATGAATGTGCTAAAATCAAAGGTGAATTTATAAAAGTTTGGAAGAAGAATCAAAGTAGGCGAGTTCCAATAAGGAAAGCAAATGTTAAGATTGGATTAGAAAAGGGATGGTAGCAGTTGTCAAAGAGTTTAAGGCATAACAAAATAAAATGTAAAAAGATGAGTCTTTAAAGGGTTTGTAAATGGATGTTTCCCATGAGAATCAAGAAGAGAAATTTCAGCTAAGTGATGGCTATCAGGATGAGGATATCTATGAATCTGAAGAGGACTTAACATATAGTGATGAAGGTGAGATAATTTTCTATAAAGAATTAGATATACTTTCACAAGAGGTGTGTGATGTATTAGAATGTAGTTTCAGGGATGTATAAAAGGAAAATTAATTAAAAATATTTAGTTGTTTAGTCAAGAGTGAAACATGTATGTGTATACATTATTTTTAGATTATGATGCATTTCAATTTATAAAAGAAATTAAGTCACCTTAGTAGAAGAAGGAAAATCACGAACAACTATCAGATGAAGAGTACTCAGATGAAAAGGTCGTGGAGTTTTCAAAAATTGAAGTAAAATCTTATGTCAATAAGAAGAATTTGTTTCTGTAGCATTTCATGGGAGAATGTAATGAGGATTTTAGGAAAGTAATGTGTAGTCAAGAGAAGATATGAGAAAGAATCAATATCTTCAGACAAGCTGCAAGACTCAAGGTAAGTATTTAATGAGTTGTTTTTATTTCACAATAAGTGAAGGAGAGGTACATGAAAATATAATTAAGATTTCTAAAATATTTTACTTGGATATCTCTAGAAATGAGATGGTGCTATGTCAATTGAAGGCATGTAAGAATTGGATTTTGACCTGTCAAGAGTTGCTAATAGAAATAATTTAAAAGGATAAGTATTTTTTTTTTGGGAAATAGCTTGGTATCCTAGTTAACCAAGAAACATGCATCCATTTATTTATCTAAAGTTAAGGCAAAGCACGTTGCAACAATATCATGGTGCATGTAAGATCTATAGAGGAAGCATGAACTCAAGGGAAGCAAATATGTTCCTTATCATAAGTCAAGACAAGTCAGAAAGAGATCAACATATGCATAGTGAAAGGGGAAGAATTTGAGAGTTTTACTCCTTTTGATATTTTATGTAGAAATGGGGAGTTAAAGCAAGCTACATTCTTAGGTTACCTACAAATATGTAAGAGGAAAGGTATTTATAAAGAAGACAAGGTGGGTTACCATATAAGATGGTTTGTTGCCATTAATGACAAAGGGGGAGATTGTTGGAATAATTTTCATTGATGTCAAAGGAAGCTGAAGGAGATAATAGATTGGTTGGAGTCATTGATGTCAAAGGAAACTGAAGGATCTAGCAGATAAAACATATTGTTGAAAGATTATTGAAGGATATTACTTCAAAGTCTTACTAGAATGCTTCAAAAAATTTCTAAAGTTTTTTTATTGCTTCGCAGTATGTCCAAAGTCTATCCCGTAGCTTTGGATTTTGACCAGATTTCTCTAGATTCTGTGTGAATTCTATTCTATTTCTTTAGATTCTGACATGACTACTTTGGAGTTTGTTCAAATTTTGTGGTTGGTCTTAGTCTAGGACCAATAGTTTTGGTTAATTGCTGTAATTCATTTATGAGATTGTTGAATATGTTTTATGATCATGTTTGGCTGATCCTCCAAGGTGTGAAAAAAATATTTATGCTATTTTATTTAGTGGTTATCTATCTCTGTTTTGGCACTAAAATTTTCCATAAATTCAATTTTTTGGTTGACCCTATTTTATTGGTTTTACTCTTGTATCTTGGCATTGATATATTTATTGTAACAATGGTTGACCTTCATCTTGTTTAGATGTAAATGTTAAGAACATGCATAGATATAAAAGGATATGTAGAATCATTATTTGGTGTGTTCCTGAGAAGGAAAAACAACGAATTATAGTGTTGGAGCTTTCGAGAAAAATGAATATTTGAAGGGTGAATCTATGAAGGAAGCATGATTGCATGAAGAACACATAGAAGAATAGTAGGAGGTCGTGAAGCAAGTGAGCAACATGTGTGTAGAAAGAATATATTATTTTGTGTCTCAAACATCATTTTGAGTATGAAGTAATGTTGACATGTTGAATAAGAGGAAGAGAAAACTCAAGCAATATATGGACGTGAGAAATATAAGTGAGTATGGTGTGATAGAATGTGTAGGTGAGAAGAGACAGTGTTTTTTTGTGAAAAAGGAGGAGGAAATGTGAGGATAAGAAGAGAAATATGTGTGAGAAGATATACCAGAGATGAAAAACAATGAACTAATGAGTGTATAATGTGATATCAACGAGTATGCAGCTAGTGTGGAACAAGAATGAAACACATGCACAACATGTGTGTGAAGTGATTAGAAAAATACAAAGGTCTCTATTTTCTAACTCTTTATTTGTTTATGGAAAAAAATAGGCAACTAAACAATGATATTTTATAATTATTAATGAGTGTTAGCATTTATTTTACTTTGGTGTTTTATATTCAAACATTAAACCATTCCAAATAATTAGTGCCCAGGAATATGAAGATTCATGAGAAGATCTAAAGGAGGAGGAAGTTGAAAATATAGCAAAACATGGAAGTGGAAATATAAAATAAAGTAATTTGATTTCATGAGGAAAATGGTGGAATTGAATGATTGTATCTATGTTGAAAGGGTGAATATGAAGAAGAAAAGAAAAGGAACTATTATTCAAAGTATACATCTGAAAAGTGCACAACATAGAAGAAAAGAAGGGGAAAGTATGAATAGTGAAGAAGAATAGAAATATAAAGCAATTTGATTTCATTAATTGGACCAACGTCCATGGTGGAAGTATGCTTTGATCAATGTTTATAAAGAGAAGCGGAATTACAATTTTCAGGTTGAAGAAACAACTACATAAGGTGGATATGTGTATTGTTGAGATCAGTGCCTCACAAATTTGGATCAGTTTTCCTAGTAGGTTAGTGCCTACGGACTGGTTGAGTTGATGTTAAGCATTAGGGAGTGGTGTCTCGAGTTATTCCGTGCTCACAAACTAGCTGAGATGGTGCTTGGCATTAGGGATTGGTGTCTCTAGTAGGTTGGTGCCTACAAATTTATAATGAGATATTTCATGCTATGTTTGGACAATATCTCCAAGAATTTTTTTTGTGTGGTTTCACCCAAAAGGGTTTTCGTATACATTTTTTGTTATATAGTTTTTCAATTGTTATATCTTATGTGATTGCTACTATTACGGATGTTAATGTTTAAATAAGTAAAAGTTTGTATAATATGGATTCAACCCCCAATAATAGTGTGTGTTCAACAATTTTCTTGTGACTTGGTAGCCATGTATGCAAATTTTGGAGACATATACAACGCTTACAAAATTTTTGACAAAAAATCCTCTCCAATTGCATGGTTTCACAGATCATAAATGTGGACCACTTGGATCCTAGTGTATTCAGGTTCAAGTACCTTCAAGTATTCTCATCTTACTCTTTCTTGAATAATTTTTAACGTTATAGTTTTCCTAATTTCAATGGAGTTGTAAATCAAACTAAAGAAGATTAATTTTTGGGTGAATTAAAATAAATTTGTTTCTAATAGGAAATTCTACCTTTGTTTTCTATTCAATAGACTAATATCCATGATCATAAACACTACTCTCGTTTAGCTCGTAAGATAGATGGATAAATGAAAATACTAGTTTTGGATATGGAAACCATGCAGTTGGCAAGTTAAACATGAAACTTATTGAAAACAACATCTTGATGACCTTGTTCGAATTTAATAAAACCTATTAATAATGAGTCCCAAAATATCCCTATAAACCTTGAAATGATAAAATCAAGCTTGGACCATGTTCTTTGTCACATGGAGTATTCAACTGAACACTAGGTCATGTTCAACCCAACACTGGGTTATTACCTAGATGTTCATTTGACATTTTTTCTCCACATATTTAGGATCCTAATGGGCTAGTTCGCAGATTTAAAAAACTATTGAAATTTACAAAAATACACTTTGGTTTTGACCCATAGTTTTGGCCCTAGGTCTGGAAATGGTTTTTGGTTTTCCACATACCTATAGTATTTCTCCATGTTAATCACTACCAACCCTCAGCTCAAAGAAAATCACATTGCAATTTAGTTTTTCAGGTGAGTTTTGTAGGCCTTCGGTTAGTGGGTGATGAGGTCATTCGGGTGTGTTTACGATCAGTGGCTCTAGAAAGACGGGTGCCATTTGAACACAATTTGCTTGTTTTCAATTTTTTTAGCTCCAAGTGTTTCCCTTTATATAGGGGAGTAGGTAGGAATTGTTTTCCATGTGTGTTTGAGTCTCAGAGATCCTTTTTGAATGATGATATTAATTGATAAACTTGTCTAAATTTGACGCTTTCTAAACAACCCTTAACTAACTGGAGATAACTATCATGTGGCCTTATCCAAGCAAAATGACGATCAAGAAACCTTGTAAACACAAACACGTGACTATAGGAAACTTCTTTGACACTTGTTTGAAAATATATTGAATGTGAAAAGAAATGGTTTTTTTTCTCTCCTCTCTCTCTATCCCCAACTTTTGTCTTTGAAAATGAAATGAAATGCCATTTGTATTCTTACTCTCCTTAAAAGTGTGTTAGGTATTATCTCATTATTGTTGGAAAACTATGATAATGTACATTTTTCTTGATTGTAGTTAGATTTCAAGTCACTAGTTGTAATGACCATGTAGTGGTTACAGGTACATGAGACATGAAGTAAATTGTAGCATTTTATATGTTTGTGTAATAACAGGTTATCCTTGAAATCCATGTAATATTAATGGATGTATATCTGTTATGTCAAAATTACATCATTGGTGTACTTACCGACTGAGCATCCTCAAACTGGATAACCCCATTGGTAGGATGGCGAAGCTACAATAAAAGAGTCATAACTCATTAATTTGAGGTAGAGGACTTGGTGTTAAAAGAGTGTCATGTGTGTGTAAGGAAATTAGTGAAATTTTTCTAACATGGGTCCATCTCTCAAGTTGTGGGACTTGCAAACCTGAGATGGACCTCTAGAGTAGGTCAGCTTCTTCTACCTAATCATAATGCTAAACTACTCCTAGAAAGGGAAATTCACCTATCCTAACACTAACCTAGAATTTCCAAGGGACCAGGGAAGAAAGAAATGCATAAAACGAAATTCTTAAACTAACGAGAGCGATATCACCAAGAAAAGGGGCAATATACTCTATTGAGGGAGGATGAAATAGGGAAAAGGGGGGTGAGGGAGGTCAGAAAAATGTGACATAGACCTAGACCCTAATCCACCATCAAACTCCATGGAACACAACATCATAAACCTGCAAGTGAAAGAACATGCTCAAAATACAACAATGATAATGGAGAGGTAAAAAAATATAATAAAAATGAGCTAGGGTTGAAGAAACACCACAAAACACAATTTTTATTGCTTCAAAGTATGCATATACCATTACATTTTATGCACAAAGGCATAATTACATTGCTATTCCTAAGAGAAGCATCACAATTCAAATGGAATTGAGGGAAAATTTTTGCAAGAGTTTCCCCAACTCCCAGAATGTCTCTTCTTTTAAAAATGATTGGGTCAAATACATTATATAGAAAATTTGTCTCACCTACCGACAACCCTCATTAATTTCCTATACGGAGGTATGGGCATCCATTGCAATCCACTTTCCAATGGTGCTTTTCTACTAGAAAAGACATGGGTCTCATGCTTCATTAAACCATTTGTTGAACTACCTTGTATGGTACCATTAATGCTTAGTTCGTATATGGCTTTCCTTGCTAACACTCGACAAGAATGGAGGAATTTGTCCTCTAACAGGGAGGGGTTATCACACGATAAGAAGAAATGATGTAGCATGATAGCAAGGATAGGTTGAAAAATGTCAAGATGGAATGTCGATGTGTGATAGGATGAAGGCAGCTGACGTGTGATAGGAAGACATGGTGTTAATGCATGAGTAGGGGGAGATGGATGACGCACATCAGGAAAGGGTGGTTTACACATGACAAGGGGCAGAAGTTGACACATGATAGCAGGTGGTTAATGTGCATCAGTAAAGGGTGTTGATGCACAATAAGAAGGGATGAATAATGCACATTAGCAAAGGGCATTGGTGCATAACAGGAAGGTGATGGTTGACACATGGTTGACATGTGACATGAGACCTGACCTATAAGACAACTCATATATTCTCAATTTTGTATTGTAATCCATCCTAAGTTGTCTTTCTCTTCGATATCCCAGGGCTGAATTTTATGGCCTCTTGCACGTCCCATAATTTGAATGGCTAAGTCCATTTATAATGAGTTATCCAAATTAACTTGGGGGTGAATTTGGGATAACAATATCAACATTGTGATTATGAACATGAATATTATTTATGGATAATTTTATGATGAGTTATAAATTGTAGTATATTTGCATCTTTGGGAAAATGGGCATTCTACTCTAGGGGTGATTTAATTATAGGTTTATATCTTGTTAATGTTTTAGATGTAAATTTTAACCAAAAATGAAATGATCTTTCATAGCGTTCTTTTTTGGGTTATTAATGAATGAAATCATTTTTTATTCTAATTACTTAGGAATTCATATAAGAACCAAAGAAAAAGGGATGAACTTAGAGTAAGATCATTGTTTGAAACCCACTTATGTGTGAGAACATTAGCTTATAAAACTAAAAAACATAGTTTTCTTATCATTCTTTGGCATTGTTAATGTTTTAATCTTCTTTGAGAAACAAACGTTGAAATCAATCAGATAAATTTTCCAAAACTGCAAAATTCAAAATTCTCCAAAGTCCCAAAAATTTGAAAAAAAGTTAGACTTCAGACTTCAGGGATTTTCCCTCTCGGAGTTTAAAAGACATGGAATTGAAATTATGATTTCTAAGTTCCGAATTCTAAAACCTCGAAAGTCTGAAATTTCAGACTTTCGGGTTTCGGAGTTCCAAGTCATAGTTATCAGAAAATTTCTTTTGGACTTCTGAAGTCTAACATTTTGAAAGTCCAAAATTTTAAAATTTTAAGCTTTTTGGTTTCAGAATTCTAGGTCACAATTTTGAAAAAATTCCTTTCAGACTTTCAAATTCCAAAATTCTAAAATTTCAGACTTTTGGACTTTCAAGTTTCAGAACTTTCTTAACCGTTTAGATATTTTTACTATCAAACTTCTGAAGTCTATAAGTCCAAAATTTCAGACTTTCAGGATTTCAAGGTTCGGAAGTCTCCCATCACCATTTCATGAATTTCATTTCCTGATCTTTGAAGTTCAAAACCCCTAAATTCAAAAATTTCAGAATTTCAGACTTTTGGGTTTTATACTTTTAGAGTCCTTCTCACATTTAATTTCTTACCTAGTTCTGTACGGATTGAAATTTGGCCATTAATGTTAGGTTTTTCTATTTAAACTCGCATTTTCACTTGACACTTTCTCTAACTATCTAGGTTTTTTACTATATTTTGTACTTTTCGACATCATTCTCGAGGTATTTATTTTCATTATTTTATTTTTGGTTTAAGATTTTTGTTTTGTTTCCTCCTTGTTCATTTTTATTTTGTTCTTCTTTGTATGTGCCTTGGAAGATGAACATCTCATTTCCCACCATGTCCCCTTTGACTGTGCTTTTTATCCTAATGGTTCCACAATCTAATTTTCTACAAGAATTCAGGAAGGATCTTATCATAATCCTCATTTTACTAAGAATTAAAAATTTGTTCCTTCGGCACTTCTCATTTTTTGTAGTTCAGAAGATTTGCTTTTCAGAGTTTGAGGTTTTGATTGTTCAAAATTTATGATTTTTTGGGAAGTGTGCCTTTGAAACTGCAAAGGTCTACTTTTTGTTCTTTTGAAATTATTCACTTCGGAACTCGACATTTCAGGTTTTCAGAGATTTGGTCTTTCAGAACTTTTCATTTCTTGGGAACCCTATGTTTCAAAACTCTACTTTTCAGGTTTTCAGAACTTGTCATTTTAGACTTCTCCTATTCAAGTTTTTAGAGGTTTGTACTTTGAAACTCTATTTTTTTGGTGTTCAAAGGTTTAAGGTTTTCGAAACTTCGGAACTCTCATTTTTCAGGGATTTGGAGTTCTCTAACTCAGGTTTTTAGAGGTTAAGGATTTTTGGGTTTTCAGAATTCTCTTCTTTAGCATTAAAAAAGTCATCAGATTTTGGAATTCAGAACCTGATGTCTACTTCTACATCCAAGGGAAAAGAAAAGATGAAATATTAGTGCCTGGTAGTTTCTCCTCACTCTTTCCTGTCTTCAGACTTAGGAAATATAGGAGACACCAATCTTAGACAAATTGATTTTCTAGACTTCTGGGTAAGGGCGAAGGCCCTGAATAAGAAATCTTGGATATAGGCCATATATGACAGTGGAATTTCTCTTGTTGTTGATTTTACCTCATCCATGCATTTCCCGGAGTTTGTTCTAGCTCTCACAACCCACTGTGATAAATAATCCATGACAGTTAAGGATGTCGATGGAAATGTTGTAATCCACTTGGATCCAAATTTCTTTGAGGAGTTTCTCAAACTCCCTGACATCGAGGACTACACAACAATTTCACTAAAGTTAGTGGTATAAAATTAGGACAAAGAAGTGGAGTTATGCACGAGGTTCATGTTGAAAACTTATCTAGCCAAGAGTGTTGCCAAATTGCCAAAGACCATGTATCGGTTAGACTTCATTCAGGAGGTCAATGATATTATTTTGTTACTAGTTAGAATCTCAGGTCTTCCCTTTGTGAAGGAATTTTAGGAGTGGATGTTCTTATACATCACTACCATCAAGAAGAATAAAGAATTTATCAGATGGAGGGAGAATATCAGTAACTCCATTTGGTATTAGTTGAGTAGAGTGTTGTCCTCAAAGAGTTTTTACATGAAATATTTTTTGGTCTATGTCGTAGCTGCTATGGGAGACTTCACAGGGTTGAATACTAAGGGTATTCAAAGTACCTCCCAAATCTATGATTTCTATCCCCAACTTACACTAGATGAGGGAAGAAGGCACTTTCACATAATTAACGATGCTTTCTTTGCAGTTATTCTCTATCATTTCGATAAGGAGTTGTATAATTGGAGGATTTCTTATGAATACTTCAAGGAAGTGTGTGAATGGGATATATCTACCTATAGTTCCCCACATTTACCTACATTCAGATTCTCAGCTTCGTAGGTTCTCCCACAAGTTGCCAAGATGTCAATCTGACCAGTGGGTCTTGTTAGAATTGGTTCGGCAACTGCTATATTACCATAAGATCCAAAATAAATGACACAAAATGGGAATGCGATTCCCTATTTCAATTGGTAGATACACTTTCCCAAATATTTACAAGGCTAAGAATGTGGATGCATAAATGATAGAGGTAACCTTGAGTACTTTCCATCCATGGACCGATTTTGACTATTGGGGTAAATTCAGTGAAACAGGTCAGTCCAATTCCAATGTGCCCTAGTTAGAAGAGATGAATTCATTTTTGGGATGAATATATCATCTGAAAAAGGGATTATGAGTGGTTAACCTTAGATAAAGTTTAGCAGTTTGGTATAGTTGATGTCCCAAAATACATGCAAGATGATGATGAGGCTTTTGATGAAGCATATAAAAATAATAATTTTTTCAATCAACCATTACCATGAATTGTTTGGTATGTGGAAGAATGTTGCAATACAAAGGAAATAGAGGGGCCAATTCTACAGAGAACCTACATTTGGTTGGTTACCTTGGTAATCTCACCCAAGGGGGTAGATAAACCTACAAATACAAAATTCCCATCAACCGTGACCCAATCAACACCCATAAAAGGGAAAATATCAATTAAAAAGGCCCATACAGTTCCAAAAAAAAAATCATTTGTTTATGGGAGCTCATCTCTCTACAAGGATCTTATTCCCAAAGTCATGCCTCCTACAACACTTGTGACAGAAATAGTTGAAGTCAGTGATTCTCCAAGTGTCCCATAAGACCCATCATTTCCTTTTTATATTCCATTATCACTTCCTACATCAGTTCCTCCCACTTCTTCGATCATTTCTTATTTCTCATCTCCTTCCATGGCCCAAGTATTCTCATCCCTTCCAGTTCTCTAAGCATGGGAAACTATTGGGTCACCCATTTTTACTTCACATCCCTTAACACTTCGATTTCCTTTTTTCTCGTCTCCTAACATCATTATATCAACTCCTATGGCAATCCTCACATCCAACCCATCCATTACTACCACTACCATTCAAATACCAACTAATTTTTTTAGTACTCTTGTTGTGACTAATGTTTCAGGTACTAAATCTACCATTTTATCCTCATTGCCATCATCCATTCCAAAATGGTTGTTTTGGCAGACTCCAAAGAAAAAGAAGAAAGTTCCTTTAGGGGATGTAATAGATCTAAGCATATTGGAGTATATACCAAAGAGATAGGCCAAGAAGCCAAATATTGTTTCTATCCTAATAATAAATCCATCTGGGGGGTGAGTTGTAGAGGTTATTAATCCCGTTGAGGGAAAAAATAAGGAAACGATTATGGCTTTCGATTATCAGATTTCTAGATTTTCACTAAGAAAAGAAACTCACAAGGGAGGTAAATAAGATGTACACACTGCTCTGGGAAATATGATGGAGACATGTGATAAGGATAAAGCTTCTAAGGATGAGCTTAAGGCCAAGGTCGAGCATCTCACTACATTTCTATGAAAAGTAACAAAGCCAACTCCATCTATTGAAGTCTCAACTACTACCTCTATGATAGTTTTGTCTACCATTTCCCACATTTATTATCACAAGATCGAGAAGATAGGATAGAAAGGGAGATCAGTAGATGGATGGATGGAACATATATTGTAAGAAGCTAACCCTTTAATTAAAGACACTGTTGAGATATATAATCATTTGCAGGTTTGAAAAACTGCCATTTACAAAATGGATGAAGCTTTTTTGGAGGAAAATAACAACCTGAATTTGAATTTGACAACATGGAGTGAAATCAAAGAATAATATTCAGATCTACTCCTTCAGGAGGATGTAATCGACGATGCTACAAAGTTGTTAGAATATCAAAAGGCAATGGAATTTTGGTGTCAGATGTTGCAAGATTTAACTAAAAATTTGGATGATAAACGAGTGGAAATTACAGATGCTTGAATGACATATCAAAATATTTTAATATTGTTAACTATAAATTCTTCAACGAAAACATCAATGTTCTTCCATAGGATCAGATCAAGAAGAATTTCAAAGATTTGGTGAAGTGTGACAATGAAGTTACCAAAACTTACAACAGTGAATCTATTGACAAGTTAGTTTTATGCCAAAATTTCACAGGTAGATTGAATAAAGTTGTGAGTAAACTTAGAAGATTTCCAGCTAAGATGATGAGGGAAATCGAAAAAACATATGTGGTAAATCACTATGCATGTGGGCCAGGGGATGATAGAATTCAAGGAATCATTAAATGCTTCATCAAATATAAACATTGAATGGCTATGGGAGGAAAAGCAACAGAAACCTATAGAGGTAGAAGGTGTTATAGAACCAAGACAAAGCTGAGCAGCCATGAAAGGACAGATCCAAGCTCTAGATCGGTCAAAGTTACAGGGTTGACTGAGTTAAATCCTTGCAACAAACTTGTTATTTTTATGGGTTCTTGTTCCCTTAAATTAATAACATTTCTATTACTAGTAAAATGTTAGTTGAAGGCCCAGTTGTAATGGCTTAGCCTAAAGAGCTTATAAATAGTTAGGTATATGGAGTCATTTGAGAGGAGATAGATTGTTTTTGGTGAAGTTTCTCTTCAAGCTTGGAAGAGTGCTTTAGATATTTTAAAACCTTTAAATTATATTTAGAGTGATATCTTTCCTTGAAGAACCTAATTTATTGTGTTGAATGGTTGATTAATATATGCTTTGTGAATGCATAATTCCTTAGTATAAGTGGTTACCTTACCTTTATTTCAGATTATCTATTTTATGCTATGAGGAAGTAATGTAACCATGTTTTATTTTGGTTGTGGAAATATTTTTTTCCTTCTACTGTTAAAATTTGCATTATCATTAGCTACAATCAGTGAAATAGATGTCTGACATGTGCATGTGCTCTATCCTCATGATTAGTTGATTATGTGTTCATTCAAATTTGATCTCTTTATTATGTATACTTCAAGTTTAAAAAAGGAACACATGCTTCTGGTCTATTGTATTTAGTGCCCTTTCTAAGTTGTAATAGGTGTAGGTGGCTAATGGTGTTCACATCCTATTCACATTAACCCTTCCTAAGATTTTAAACATCCTTTTATTTGGTGCATCACCATCCCTGGTATAGTTTCTTGTTTGCAAATATCTTTCCCTAAAACCTATGAAAATGTTAACCTAGGATTAGATAGCCATTTTATTGCACTAGGAATAGTACAACACTTAGTTTCACTAAAGAAAGTCATCCTTCTACGGAGGTTCACCTCAAGCCCAAGTGCAAAAACTTGAGAGGTGATCCCATGTGTCCCAATCACACTGAATTTCCTACATACATTTTGACCATTCGGAGGGTGTAGTGATTTGGTGACAACATTTTTTGGAATGCCGATGGGATGAGTTGGTACTTATTTTCTCACTTGCACAAGTTAAAGTACCTGGCGAATCTATATCTCTAGATTCCAAATCTCATTGCACTAACTTATGCAAAGAATTCAGACAAGAGCTTCTTCAAAGCAAGGAAGTTATTAGCATATTGTAGTTTCCTTGTCTCCTCTAAAGAGAAGGAGTAGAGGTGTTTCAAATCCATTAGCTACAACTTTATCTCGTAGGGGCCATTCAAATCCTCCATACAGAAGGTTTCCTCCACCAAAGGACAATCAACCTCTTGTTATTATGGTGTGGAAGCAAGTTTTTTCCCCTTTCAATGCAAGCAGTCCTCTTTTGTTGGCTCAATGTGACCCTATATTGGTTGCAACACTCAAAAGTTTACCTTTTTTCACAGGGTAAACTCATGTTACTCCAGTAGAACACATTCTTGATGTAGTCATCATTTTCACAGTACATAACATCATGGAGGATAATGTTGTTGTCAGACATCTGGCCACTTATTTTAAGGGAAAAACACTTCAATGGTTTTGAGGGTTATGTGTTAGTAGTATAACCACTTGGGACAAGTTAGGAGAGAATCTTTGTAAATAGTTTCAAGACAAGAGTGATCACCTATCACTCTTGGAACATCTTACTACCATAAAGAGAAATCCTCAAGAGTACATGAGCGATTTCAACTTTTGATTTCATAGAACTTGGAATAGGATTACAGAACTCATTAAGCCTTCTCCAAATAATGTATTCTTGTACTATTTGTGATATTTGAATAGTGATGTAGTAGTTATGATCCAATCCATGGGAGGGACTACATTACCTGATTCCTATAACATAGCCATAAGTGCGGAAAATTCCTTAATTTAGGCTCAAAAGTTAACTCCTCGACCACTAATGCTATTTTCTCTAGATCTTACAAGTAATCAGCCCATCATTGGTCCTATTCTAGTAGCCTCTCATTAACTAAATCAATCTACCTCTGCCTCTTCAAATGATCTATTTGAAGTCAAATCACTACTGTAGACCTTTGGAAATGATCTTGTAGTGATTAAAAGGTAGCAGTCCCAATATGCTCAACCGTTCTAATCCCAATATCGAGCAAGTCATCCTCCTTTTCAAGGAAATAATCAAGCCCATAATAAGGCCACTAACAAAGCCACAAGCATGAATCCTTTAAACTTCCAAAACCCTTCTACCGCTAGTTCATCTAGAGCTATAGTACTGGTCCAGAATAGCCTCATCCAGGATTATGAATGGTGTTATCCTTGTTCTCAGCCTCACAACTAGAATATTTTCCCAAATGGAGTATTGAGTCAAGCCCTTATGGTCCAAACCATATCCGCCCCAAATGAATCATCTATTGGATCATCCACCCAAGAGAGCCAAGACCATCCTTCTAAAGAAACTACGTTACTAAATTGGAAAACAAATGTTTTTTTTGGTTTGAATATTGATTCCTCCACTGTTACATCAAACACACATTCCAAGAAGAGGGAAATATATCCTCAATCACCCAAAACTAATCAGCCACCCACTTCATATCCTCAAGCACAAATATCAGCTGATAAGGGTACATAAAAGAAATCACTAGAAGTATTTGTGGATCAGTCTACAGAGAAAGGTGAAACTTCAAGTATCACAATGCCTAATAGGCATTTTTAAAAAGAAGACTCTAACACCCAAACATTTATTAGCAAATTTGGGGCAATTCTATTCAGCATTGTGGAGAAAATGAAGAAGACCAATTTGAGCATCACAATGTGGGATGCACTCTTAATTCCTTCTCAAAGGAACTTGCTACAAGAGGCTTTGAATAGTTTGGGTACTACCGATAGATCATCAAGTCATGAAGCAGTAATAGCAACCAGCTTGTGTCAACTAGAAATGAAAGTGATTTCTAAGGCCAACAAACCACCACCATTTTTATATATTTTTTATCATCAGTGATCCTTTTGTGCACAATTGTATGATCAATTCTAGAGCCAGTAGTTGCATGATGCCCAAGAAAATTACAGATGTGTTAAGAATCCTATATACTCCAATCTCAAAAGGATTTGTCTTGTTAGATGGTACTGTAGTCCAAACTATGGGAGTCATTAAGGGGCTTCAGCTTACTATCCATGCATGTCCTAGCTTGGCATTCACACAAGACATATTTGCTATTGATCTCCCTCCCCTCTTTACCATTTTCTTGTCATGTGATTTCACTGCCAAGATGGGTGGTTATTTGTCATCAGACTAGTTGTATATGATCTTTAGAACTCAATACAGGATGAAGGTGACTATAAGATCAGAACCTATTTTTCACAATCATGTGGAGCCTTACACCACTAAACCCATAAATGGTAATTATGTCGTTTGTGACCTAGAGGAGGAGGATGTAGATCATGAGCCAACTACTCTTACAGAGGAAGTTCCTAACATAGTGCTTCATGAGGTAAGTATCAATCATCAATACGATCCCTATGCTAATTTATTAGCAGATGAAGAATCTAGTCTATTTTTTTGGAAGAAACTAGATTATGTATGTACTGCATACATGAAGAGGTGCAATCTTACCTTAGTTGGTCAAAACATTCGATAGTTGTGAGGGACTATGGAAACTATTCTTTGATGGTTTGAGGAGTAGAAATGGATCTAGTGCAGGAGTTATGTTGATTTCTCCATAAGGAAACAAATATTTCTCATCCTTTCAGTTATAGTTTAGTTGTAATAATAATGTTTCTGAATATGAGGTCCTCATACAAGGAATTCAATTGGCTTGAAAGAGAGGAATAAAATCCTTGACGGTCTATGGTGATAGTGAATTGGTTTTGCATCATATAACATCGTGCAGTGCATCAAAAAATAATCTATTGAGATCATATAAGAATCAAGTTTGTGACTTGATAGAAGATTTTGAAGCTTTAAGAATTCATGCAGTTTGTAGGAAACAAAATCAAGAGGCTTACATGCTAGCTACCATTGGCTCCTAGTATGATATACCTATGGACATTATGAAAGAAGAGCAGTCAATGGTCAAAATGGTGGTCAGCCCCACAATACCAGATAATGTAAGTAGCTGGTAGGTGTATGATAGTGACTAATAGATTATGATTTTCCTCCAGAAAGAAGCAGAGTTTGTTGCCAGATACCAAGATAAACTACAAAACTCCTATGATAATCAAACTATACAGTTGAAAGGAAATAAACTACCAAAAGGCCTAGTTACTCTTGAATCCATCTTCAATATAGATGATTAGGTCAAATGGCAAGGTACCAACATGGTAATAAAAGAGTAAGATTTTGAGGAAGTCAAGGTAGCAAACAAAAAGATTCTAAAGCTTAAAAAAGTATGTAATACTTAAGAGAAGAAGGATTTCATTGAGCTATGTAAAAAATATCATGATATTTTTGCATGAAGCTACAAAGACACGTGTGTTTTTTATCCAAGTCTATCTCAGCACACCATTGAGATGGTCCCAAAATCCAAGCCAGTTCATTAAAAACAAAGGCCAATTAACACTAAAATTGAGCCATTGATGAGGACGAAGCTAAAAAATCTCATTGAGGCCTGCATTATTTTTCCCATCAAGCATTCCTCATGGGTATCCAATCTGGTAGCTATAAGAAGAAAGAACGGAGAGATTTGGTTGTGCGTAGACTTCGAGGATTTAAACCATGCCTCGTTGAAAGACCACTACCCTCTTCCATCAATGGAACAAATCGTTCAAACAGTGGCAGGAGCTCAAAGGTTTTCCTTACTTGATGGATATTTGGGATACAATCAGATCTTGGTCTAAGAATCTGACCAATTCAAAATAGCTTTCACTACTAAGTGGGGCACTTATGCTTATAAAAAAATGTTGTTTGGATTGTCCAATGTAGGGGCTACCTTTCAAAGAACCATGGACATGGCGTTTAAAGGACTAATAAAAAATATCATCTTAGTTTACCTTGATGATATAACTGTATATTTTAAGCATGTCAAAGATCATATCACACATCTAAGGAAATTTTTTCAAAGATGTAGAGACTTTAGAGTTTCCCTTAATCCTAAGAAGTGCATTTTTATAGTTTAAGAAGGAAAATTGTTAAGACATGTTGTTTCCATAGGAGTGTCTATTGATCCATCTAGAATTCATTCAATTATTTCCTTATCTCTTCCAAGTCACAAGAAAGGTCTCCAGAGTTTTCTGGGAGCCATAAATTTTGTGTGGAGATTTATCCCTCAATTTACAACTTTGGCAAAACCACTAACTACCATACTGAAAAAGAATATTCCATTCTCATGGAAAAAGGAAGGAAGGGAGATCTTTGTTGCTATTAAAATGGCTATTTGTCAAGCTCCCACAGTGATAAACTCCAACTTTTACAAATATTTCTATTTCACACAGAAATGCTTCCGTTCCTGGAATAGAATTGCTTCTATCCTTTCATTCCTTTGAGAAATAGATAAGGGTCAGGGCTAGGAGGAATACTTGTTGAATGTTGAGAGGGTGTGCGTGTACCGTAGAGAGAGATCATATTGATTGCAAAGAACTCCTTTTTGTCTGGGAAGGACTACTTGCAAGTAAGAATACAAGACCACCAGATTCTAATTAGACAATAAATGAGGGAACTGCCTTGGGCCTAGGAAGTATTAAACTTCCTTTTAAAGGTGGTTAGTTCCCCTGCTAATATGAATTAACACAAATTCTAACAAAGAAGCTATTGCCAAATTACAATTTAATTGCCTTGTTAAAACAATAGAGGAAAGGGCTAGTTTTGGTTTTGAATCACAGTGACCGATGCTGGTCACTGTCACCGGTACCAGTTTTTGCTAACCAATATCAGTAGGGGCAGTGGTTTAGGAGATTTTAGTGAAGGTTGGAAATAAGGTGGCTATGGTGTTTATAAGGCTGGTAAATGATTGGGGATAGGTAATGGGGTGATGGAGAAGACTCGGAGAGTATGGGGGATGTTCTTGGGGGAAATGTAGGGGTAGAGGAATGACAGTTAGATGGAGGGTGTTACCGGTTAGTAGATCTAAGAATAGACTTGTAATTACTGTGATTCAGAAATTCAAGAAATGTTATTAAAAGAATGTGTAAGACACTACTTACTAGTTCTTGATGAAGATACAGGTTCAAGGACTGTGATAACGAAGGTAGGGCTCAGGTAGGATGATCAGAAAATCAAAGATGAGCTATCTTCTCTCCCAATGCTGAGATGAGTGTCACTGGGCTCTGGTTACTTAGTTGCAGTCTTGGGCTTGATGTCCTCCTCTGCAAACTCTTCTCTTTCCTTCACTTGTCTTTGCTTGGCCAAGTGAATTCCTGATCCTTCCAATCAATTTCCCGGTTCCGATCAATGAAAATCTAACCCCTTGTTTTTGGTTGGGGGAGGTCATTTACAGGGAACTGATGGTGATTACATAACCGACGGTGGTCGAGTAGGAACTGATATTGGTTAAGTCAAAGTGGGCTATTTTTAGTAAAATAGCCAACTTTCCCTCCTTTTCTCCTGAGGAATTAGTTGTGGGCTTGGTCAAGTCATTATTAGGTTGGTTTTGGTGTGGGTGAAGGGTAATTAGTCATGGGTGTGGATGTAGACCAAGTTATAGGTCTTTATTAGGTTAGTTTAGGGTTAGGGCTAGGTCATGATGACGTGGCAAAATGAGGTGGCAGGTTTGAAAATGTGGATTTATTAATTATAAGGTAATTAATAAATAATTGTGCAAGGTTTAGGTGGTGAGGTTAGGTTGTGAAATGAGATGCGGGGCACAGGGTGTTGTAAGACACAAATTTGGTGTCTACATCAGCCCCTTGTTGTCGTGTAGCTTGTCTTGTAAAGCTGCACTGACAATAATAAGAAGTGGTTACTCCTGTTAAGGGTATAGGTAATCCCCCTCAAATCTATCACAGATTGAGGTAGCGTGAAATCAAGGATATGGTTGATAAAGGGTAAATGGTGTTGAGATGATGGTAAGATGGTGGGGTAGGTCCAAGGAAGCAGACGCACATTGAAATGCAGTAGTGCGACTAGGGTACATGATTTTAAGAGAAAACAAGCAATTCATAAGCAAAGGTCGATAGTTTATCCAAACAAGGGTGATATAATCTTGGTATCCAAGGCATAGGAAGTAGCTCCAGGGGATATAACGGGTAAGGTACATGAATGTTTTAGGCATGTTTGGTAGTACCAAATGGTTGGTTTGGTTGAGATAAACATCACGGTCTCGGTCTAGGCAAATTTGGTTGACTGATCAAATCAAGTACCCTAAGCATGCTAAAACACGAACAGGTGAGCTCGATTGAACAAAAATCTACATGATGGGTGGATAAAATTATAATTTGTGGGTTTTGGGCGAGGTAGTTAAGTGGTGCGGCCTTAGGTTGGGCCTGATTGGTTAGTTGCGGCCTTGGGCCGGGCCAAATGGTTGGTTGCAAAGGTGAGTGTTATCAATATAAATACATGAAAATATTTATATTTTTAAGGAAAAACACAACACATGATAGGTTATGGTAGGGAATGGTCGAGCTAACCTTGGGAGACCCCATGTATCCTAAGTGCTGCCTACATAGCCCATTGCACAAAGCAAGGAGGGACCTTAGACTGATGTAGTTCTCCCTTAGGACCAGGGAGAGGTGAATTGAGTCAATTTGGTTATAGTTAGGAAATTTGTTGGCTGGTAAAAAAATATTGATATTGGTAGGGTAACGTTGTTGGTGTTGGTAAGGGACTGGCGATGTTGGTGTAGGTATAGGTGAAATGAAAGTTAGCTTACCCAAGTAGTAGGGAATTGTGTCCTAATTAAGGTCAACACACAATCCTAGAGTCGAGTAAAAGAGGAAAAATTGTCCCAGAGTTGAGAAGAGTGAAATAAACCACATATCAACATAGGATGGGCTTGAATCCCTAGGTGCCTTGCATAGGCGAGAAGTCAATAAGTGAAAAGAGTCATATAATCACAATATATTGGATATACGTCATGTCCCTTGATTTTTTTTGTGTAGACAAATGGTGAGGTGAGGTGGCTGGTATAGCTAGGGTGCAGAGAGCTTATTATAAGGTGATTATTCAGACGAAAGAAAACCAAACCTAAATAGACAAGTCCATGACTCAAAAGTGCTTTGGAATACTACTTTTATTTTTCTGGATATAGACTGATCGATGCGGGAAGTCCATAGGGGATATGCATTTTATTGTACTTGAGGTCTTCACGAAGCTGATCAATGTGAGAAGCTTCTGATAAAGGCTGACTTTGTATAGTTGTCCTTCAAGGGAGAAGTCTATTTATAGTAGCAGATGCGGTTTTTGTGCATAGCTGTCCTTCGAGGGAGTAGTCTATTTATAATAGTAGAATTGGCTTTGCACATAGCTGTCCTTCGAGGGAGCAGTCTATTTATAACTTTAGAGGTCTAGATGTCCGTTTGGCATGAAGCATCTAGTTTTGTAGGAAGTTTGACTCAAGAATATCCCATAAGTGTACAATTGCGAAGATGTTATTTTGATACTTTTAAGTCATGGACCAGACTAAAAAGGGGAAGGCATCTTTAAGAGGAGGTATTGACCAAACCACGTGAGCTTGATTCTATTTCAATATGTATGGAACAAAAATGTATGAGGTGGTAAATGAGCTCAAGGGACGAGCACAAGGTAGATAAGAAGTGATGTAACACTAAATTCAACAGTAGAATGGTCGGATATGCAAGGGATTAAGGGGTTCAGGCTCAGGTTTACCATTAAGCGAAGCTAAACGGTAAGTGCCTGATCCATAAGTATGAGTGATAATGTAGGGTCCAATCCAATTAGGAGCAAATTTTCTACATTTGCTCTTTTCTAGTTTGGTTACATGTTGATTCTCTTTGAGGACAAGATCACCAACCTTAAAGGTACACTCATGAAGTCATTTATCATAAGCATGTTTGATACGTTTTTGATAAATTTGAAGGTGGTCAAGAGCTGTAAGATGACGCTCGTCAAGAAGCTCTAATTGGGCTAACCGCTCTTGGCGGAAATCATCATTGGTGAGCATATCCTGAAGAGATATTCTTAGGGAGGGTATTTTTATTTCGAGAGGAAAGATAGCCTTGGTACCATATACCAAAGAGAATGGGCTGGCATTAGTGGAGGTGCGAATGCTAGTCCGATAAGCCCAAAGGGCAAAGGGGATATGATCAGGCCAAATGCTTCCAGAATAGTTAACAACTTTCATGAGGATTTTGGTTAGGGTTTTATTAGAAGATTCAGCTTGACCATTTTCTTATGGATAATAAGGTGATGAGAAGCTAAGTTTGATACCAAAGTTGTCATAAAGGTCTTGTAACAACTTATTTTTGAAAGATTTTCCATTATCTGTTATCAGGCGATGAGGAACACCAAAATGACAGATAATGTGATGGTTAATGAATTCGACTATTTTTTATTTTTTGGTTTAAATGAGTGGAATGGCTTCGACCCATTTAGTGTAATATTTAGTTACTGTGATTATCCAATGGTGACGTTGCGAAGAGGGTGGGTGAATCTCACCAATAAGGTCTAAACCCCATTGTGAGAAAGGCCAAATATCTCGTGCGACCTGTAGCGGATGGCTAGGAGTATGTTGAAGGTTGGCATGTTGTTGACACATAACACAACGCTTAACATATTTGTAGCAGTCATTATTAAGAGTAGGCCAATAATAGCCTAGGCGAAGGATTCATTTGGCCATAACCAGGCCACTAAAATGTCCACCACAAATACCGTCGTGGACTTGCTGGATGGTGTAGGTGACCTCCGTGCTAGTTAGACATCGAAGGAGGATGCCATCAAATCCATGTTTATAGAGGAGTCCCCCCATGATGCCATAACAAGAAACACTTTTAAGAAAAGCACGTTTTCCGTTACTAGTAAGGTCAGGTGGGAGAACAAAGGTCGTAAGGTAGTCATGAAATTGGTGATACCATGTATCCTGTGAATTAGCAGACACATTATTTATCATACAAAAAACCGGGGTTGAGTAAGATGGGGCAAAGAGTTGTTGGACCAAGACGAATATGTCAGAGTCAGTTGGTGAGGCAGGAATTTGCGAGGCTAAGCAAGCCATAGTATCCGCAAATTTTTTAGTGGAGCGGGGAATAGTTTGGATAGAATAATGAGTAAATAAGGTCAAAAGTGAATCCACGTAATGTTTGTACTTTGGAAGTTCCTCATTTTTACATTGGTAGATGCCCATAACTTGATTGACTACCAATTGAGAGTCACCGAAAATATTGATAGATTTGACACCTAAGTGTAACGTAACCTGGAGACCCAAAACAAGGGCCTCGTATTCCACTGTATTATTAGTGTAGGGGAAATTGAGCCGGAAGGAAAGAGGCATAGGCTCAGCATCAAGAGGAATGAAAACAACGTCGGCTCCTCCGCTGCGCTAGCATTTGGATCCATTGAAGAAGAGGGTCATTGGATATGACTCCTTACTGATTGAAAGAGTGGCGATGAGTTCGTCGGGAAAATTAAAATTGGTTAATTGTTCCCCAAGTAAAGGGGCTTCCGCGAGTTGGTCTGCGATAGTTTGTCCTTTGATTCACTTCTGGTGTATAAATTCAAGGTCGAGGTCAGCGAGGAGCATAAGCCATCGGGTGATGCGTTGGTTTAGATGTGGTTTGGTGTACATATAATGAATGGGGTCTACATTGGTGATAACAAAAGTTTTGTGATTCAGGAGGTAGTGTCGGTGTTTGGTGGCTACAAATGATAGGGCTAGGCACAACTTTTCTACATGTGTATACCTAGTCTCATAATCCACGAGAGTATGACTTATGTAATAAATGGCTTGTTCTCAATGCTCGGAGTCACGATGTGTGAGCATGGCTCCTACCGCATGGTCAGTGGCAGAAAGGTAAAGGTAGAAAGGGCGATCGTCCTGAGGTGGGATAAGCACAGGTGGCTGCAAGAGATAGGCTTTAAGAGCTTCAAAGGCTTGGTGGCACTCTTCACTCCATTGAAAGACAATGTCTTTTCTAAGGAGGTGATGGAAAGGTTGACATCGATCCGAGAGTTGGGAGATGAAATGCCGGATAGATTGGAGCTTACCTTGCAGACTACGCAACTATTTGAGGTTAGTAGGTGAGGGCATTTCTAGGATAGCTTTGACTTTAGATGGATCCACCTCAATGCCACGCAAAGAGACGATAAAACCAAGAATTTTTCCCGAAAGGACACCAAAGACACATTTCTTTGGTTGAAGACGAACACAATATTGTAACAAGCGATCAAAAATAATGGTTAAAACATCGAGATGTGCACTGCGATGTTTATATTTTCCAAGAAGATCATCGACATAATCCTCAAGGATAGTGTGCATAATGTCATGAAAATGTAAGTCATAGCCCGTTGATAGGTCGCACCAGAATTCTTAAGGCCAAACGGCATGACACGATAATAGAAGGTTCCCCACGAGTTATGAAGGTAGTTTTATGTTGATCGGCCGGAGCTACCAAAATTTGATTGTATCCCGATAAGCCATCCATGAGAGAAAGCATCTCATGGCCCGTAGTGAGATCAACAAGTTGATCAATACTTGGGAGGGGGAAGTCATCCTTCGGGAAAGAGAGGTTAAGGTCCCGAAAATCCATACATATCTGAAGTCCCCCTGTCACTTTAGTGACAGGTACGATGTTAGAAATCCATTGAGGATAGTCAATAGGCAAGATGAAGGAAACAGAAAGGAGTCGTTGAAGCTCTTCTTTTACCAAGAGGGCAATGCGTGGATGCATTTTTCTTAGTTTCTATTTAACTGGTTTGGAATTGGGTTTTAGGGTAATGTTATGGACAACAATGTTAGGATCAATTCCTGGCATGTCAGCGTAGGACCAAGCAAAAGCTTGGTTGCGGGCACAGAGAAAGGTAGTAAAGGTGGCTTGTTTTGATGCATTAAGAGATTGTCTGATCTTCACAATGTGAGGATCATCCTCTGTGTGGATGTTGATTTCTATAGTCGACTCATTCAACATGGTTTGAGTTTCAGATGGTAAGGCG
Organism: Taxus chinensis; assembly: GCA_019776745.2. Taxonomy (NCBI): domain Eukaryota; kingdom Viridiplantae; phylum Streptophyta; class Pinopsida; order Cupressales; family Taxaceae; genus Taxus; species Taxus chinensis. Next base: position 77,603,224 of record CM034147.1, on the reverse strand, counting down.
CGTTGAATATAAGAGTCATCCGCACCAAGGTAAGTGAGGATGGAGTCGTTATCCTGGCACTCAACAACATTAATGGAAGGTGGATCCTCTTCGATCATGTCTGGATACAGAAGGGGAAGAGAAGATGGGTCCTCATTATCATGTTGATAAGTGAGAGGACCCAGGAAGATGGCGTTTATGAAAAAAAAAAGTTAGGAGGGATAGATTCAGGGTCTATCGACTCCGTGGCTGACGATGGCAAAATGGGTGATGATGGTTTGGAAGGGGTGACTTCGTCGTCTTCCTGGATAAAACTGACATGAGGTTTCTTCAGTGTAAGTGTTTCAGGAAATCCAAGACCACTATGATCTTTGTGTTTGCGTGTAGTCACGGGAATGATTGTATGTCGACCTTGTTCATAAAGACCAAAACCAAAACCTTTCCAAGCACAGTGCGTCAGGAAGGTGAGAGTGAAACGACGATTTGTCAGGTATTGAAAATCGGATTGGAAGGGAACCACACCAAGGGGAGGTTCAGGGGTAACGGAGGATGCGTCGACACCCCCATACATTAGGTTGGTGCGGAAATTAGGTGGTCTGTAGGAGATTACCTCCCCCACACGACGGTCATAGGTAGGATGCGCATGTAACTGTTCGTACTCCTGTGGGGTATGGAAAGAGCTAACGTTATATAGGCGATACTCCCCCAGCGTAAGGCATTGAAAAACATCTACTAAGGGGTCTAAGGTTGGGATGTTGTCCGCGGGAAAGGAAATGGTATTTGTAATGGTGTTTTCATTGGTTGAAGGTGTAGGTGCAGTTGAGGTGGATGGTTCAGGTGTGGTTGAAGTGGATGGTTGGGTTGGATGAATGGGCGTCTTGACTGGTACAAGCACATCATTAGGGTGACATAACGTATTGCAGGTTTTGAAGGGGGGAGGATCAAATTTTACGGTGTAGGACTTCCCCTCGTACTCAAATTTTATGCATCTATGTAAGGTGGAGGGAATGCATCCCATAGCCTGGATCCAAGAGCGGCCTAACAACATATTGTATTGGAATTCACCCTCAAGGACATAGAAGATTTTGGGTAAAGTACGTGGCCCTACACGAATGTTAAGGATCACGGTGCCTAAGGTAGAAGTAATAGAATCATTGAATAACCACAACATGATGGGGTTGGCACACATGCAGCTAGAAGGGATATTCATTTGTTGGAAGGATTTTGAAGAGATGATGTTTAGGCTAGCACCCCTGTCAATCATAACACGATGCACCCGAATGTCCAGGATATAAGCTGAGATGAAAAGAGCAGGGTCAGGATCTTCTGCACCAAATTCAACAATTTCATTTTCAGAGAAACTGATAACAGTGGCTTGTTGTATAGAGACAGAAGTGGTTGGGGAGATAGGTTGTTTGGTGAGTGAAGCAACGTGATTGGGTGTTAAAATGGAGGCAACGGGCAAGGTTTCGTTAGGTAAGACCTCTATCCCTTGAAGGATTTCAACAAGAGCTTGTCAATGAGATTCAGAGGTCTGAATGAGATCATACAATGTCATTTTTACAGGTGATTGGTGAAGCTGTTTGATCATGGTTCAGTGGGAAACTCCATTAGAGATAGGGTAGGTAGGTCCACGAATAACCATTTTAGGTGGTGGTGCGATCGGGATGATGGATGGAGAAAGAGAGGCCATAGGTGTGCTTTCTCTAGCTTTCCCATTATTTTTCTGCCCTCGAGTAGCAACACTAATCATGTTAATCTCGTGAAAATGAGAGGAGGAAGATGGTAGGGATAAGTCATGGTCTTCGAGAGGTGGGGTTGTAATAATGATAGATCTTGGTAAGGCGGGGACATGTGGTATAGGAGAGGGAATTGAAGCTAAAGGTTTCTCTCTTCGTAAGTTGTCTTTCTTAACCTTTCTATCCGAGAGAGGTGACTGACGAAGTATGGCCTTCAAAGGTCATCATTTGTCACTCTCATGTTCATCCCGACATGTAAATATTCAAATTCTCATATCTTTCGATTCCCTACTCCAAATCATGTAAAATTTATATCGTTGGAAAGGTCTCCTTGAAACATTCAATTTGGCATTATGAGAATTAGATTTTTATGGTATTTGGTGGGATAAAAAGAGGAAAATAGTTTTTCCATTAATGTAGTTACAGATGGCTCAACCACCCGAATTGATGAAGTATGGGGATCTTAAGTTCTCCTATAAGAAAAAATACATTGGAGTATGTTCTTTCAGGGTGCTCATGATGTTTTCTGCATATTTAATCCATGATTGATGGTAGTTGAATCTTGGAAGTCATGTTGCAAGGAAATACATATATTTTCATTTATGACAAGATCAAATATGATATATTTCCCTTTCGTTTCCTTCTTCTCTCTCTCCATTCTTCTATATATTATAAAATTATGTTTATTCCAAAGGATGGATATTCTAATCTTCATATGAACCATGTCAAAATGGTCTCCTGAGCAGCTATGAGTCGCGAACCTTCACTTTTTCCTCTCTATATGTGTTCTTGCCTTTTGTTTCAGCTATAATGGACTATGCACACTTTTAAATAATACAATATGGTGTTTGTGGCTCTCTTCTCCCCAATACTTATGTTTTATTTGCATCTGGCATCTCTTTTACCCTTATGACGTGTTGTGCATATATTTATCATTTACAGGATCCATTTTTATTGTATTTCATGTAAAAGTGGCAAGTTAAATGTTGTTTTGATTTTTGGCACTTTTGTCTACCCTCTCTCTTCCTTTTTTCCCCAATTTTCCCTCAAACAATGTTCATCCCACTTTTCTTAGTGTTATAACCTCTTTTAGCTTAGGATTTCCCTTTCCATGCATCTCCTTCTATCTATGGTCCCTTGGAATGTGTAGATTAGATTTAGCTAGATTGTCTTTCTACTATAGGATAAGTTTTAGCATTAGGATTAGGTAGAGGAACCAACCTTCTTTGGAGGTTTGTCTCAAGTAGTAAATCCTACAACTTGAGAGACAATCTCATGTTACTTACAAACACTAATTTCTCATCCACACATTCATGCAAATCAGAGGGTGTTGTTTTTTGGTGATAAAAGTTTTAGCACACATGGTGGGACCTAGTTTGAAGAGCTTTACATCTTCATTTCATCAATTGGGTGTGTTTTTAGTGAGGTTTTAGCCTTTGGAGGCATCTTCAAAGCACATCTGATGACTCCACTAATATAAACAACCCATTTTCTCATTTACATACCTTTCCATTCACTTTTTCATTTGTATCTTCCTTTCCCTTCACCCTTCCATTCATTTTATGTTTCCACTTCATTCATGGATCTTCATGGAGATCTTCCATTTTTTCATTTCAGTTCTTCTCCCCTTCACTTACAGTAATGGGATGATATCCCAAAAACTATTCTAATAAACTTATCTCTTTTCCATGGAGATGGATATCAATCCCCTATTGATCATATCTAATATATTTCCAACCAATGGGAAATTCATAATGCTAACGAAAAAAATGTTTTCTTCAAGATTCTCTTTCTATCATTCAGAGGCAAATTAAAAAATTGGTTCAACAGTTTAGCTCCACAATCTATTTCCGCTTGGGTTTAGCTGGGATAAAAATTCTACAAATAGTTCAAGGAGAATGCATATGTCATTCTTCTCATGGAACATATTAGCACAACACAATTGGATTTAATGGAATACATCTCAGAATTTCAACATCAAATTCAAGAGGACCGGCATAGACTTCCCCAAAAATTTAGACCATCACAAGGAATGGAATTATTGTTTTATTTGAGGTCCTTTGATTCTTATTTGGTTGTATTGATACAAGATCTAGGAAGCAACACTCTTCCTATGGAATTTTTCATTGCTATAGTAGTTGAGAAGAGCCTTATTCTAGTCGTGAAAAGGAAATCCATTCCCATTACTCCCCTTCTTCCATTTTCTTCCACATTTTTTGTATCTAACAATGCAATCAATCAGTAATCCCTCACTTATAGATCATCTCCAAAAAGTCCTACCATGTATGATGATTGTATAATCATTAAAGAATGGTATGACTCTAATTGGGAAGATGAAATTGTGTAAAGTGACCTACATCAAAAGGAAGTTAGTTAAACTCAGAAGATGTTTTCTTGAAGGAGGAAGAATTGTTTGTAGAGGAAAAACAAAGAAAAATCCAAACTAAAAACACTCTCCTTCATTGAGAAAGTTTGCATGATGATCCCATCTATGGTATTGAGCTTCAAAAAAATGGAAAATCCAAAAGGATCAGCCCGTTCCCAATAAGATAATTGGCTAGTCTAGAGCCGGTCATGCTCATTTTAGAGCACGAGGATGATCTTCAATGCACCAAATTTCAGCTACAATTCCTCTCAAATCCAAACACATTGAAAATTAAAGAGGTATTCATTTCATTTATTGTTGATACTTTTGGAAGGGTTGAGAGACAACGTCAAGTCATTTTTTCACTCTTGTTGAAGACCATGTTTAACGTCAAATTAGTTACATGGTCTAAATTTGTGAGGAAGGGCAGATACTTTTCCCTATCTGTTGCAAGATTTGTTTAAGTTTCCTTTTCCTCTGGCTGTGGTAGAGTAGGTTTTTTTTGTAAAATAAGTGTTAGTGCACAATCTAGATGTTTCCAGTTTATTATTGCATAGTTCATTTCATGGCTAAATAAGATATGGGGTAGTTTTAAATGCTCAATCATTCATACCCCAAGATCAGTTGCAGTTCATGGCTGCTCGTTTCTCTTCCTTGGTTAAAAATGTAGTTTTTTGGGATAATTATAAAGTGAATCAAAAATCCCAAGAAATCAACTTCAAGAGAATACCAAGGTAGGCCCAGATTATCCTGAGAAGTTTTCATGGTGGAATTTTATAATTACAAAAATTTTAAAGATCATTCAAATATCTTTATTCCATTCTAAGTCCATTACATGCTTCACACGGCTCAAGGGTAAGAATTTTATAATCTCAAATTAGCTTCAATTTTTATTGGGCTAGACTTCATGCCTAATGGATTGTAAAAGGCCACTGATCTAATATAACAGGCTAATTACCCTGTGAGATCACCAAATTATTATCCCAAAATATCCCCTAGTGTTGTTTGGGCTTTAATAAGGTTATAAATGGATTTAGTCATTTTTAAGGGTAGAATACATTCAAATAGACTTCAAATTCCACCTCTCCAAAGCACTAACCATTGGCGTGTACAAAACCGTGAGAGACTAAGGTTTAAAAAGTTAGCGGATTAAATTTTAAAGGTTGTGTGATGTTCATTTAGATGTCGATTTCAATGCCAACCATAAAACAAGGGCCACACGATAGAAGATCAGTGGTCAAGGTGGAGACACGGGGCATCATTCTAAATCTCCTTAAAGGTTTTGGACTTTGTGGATGTAAATTCCTCAAAATGAACCAAATTTAATATGGTTTCAGGATTACGATGGAGGAAAAATTCAATGACAGTCAAAGCATGACACATAGTGGAGTTAGGGATGACAGGTGGTGCAAGATCAATAACCGATGGTGGGCATATGTCTCCATTCTGACACTCTTTATGGCATATGAATTTTGTGTACCTCACGTCCACATAATAAACTGAGTTCAATAAGGCTTTGGGTCAGGGTAGTCAAGGAACTATACTTGGTTGCATTCTTATGAAGCCAACAGTTTTAAGTTCATCCAAATGGAAGTTGCGATGCAAAGGAGCAACCAATGAAAGGAAAATAAAAAAGCAAGAAATAATGGCATTGTAAGGAGCATGGATCCTTCTCATTGGCTCAAATTTCCTAAATGTTAGTTAGTGTTACCGATTTAAGCTACCTTGAGAAGTGAACTTTGAAATCGACCAGAATTTTTTTTTGAAATAATATTCACATCGAAGATCTCTACATCTTGAAAATTCACCAAGTCCCAAAGTCCAAACATTTAGACTTCAGACTTCGGGGATTTTCCATTTCGGGGTTTAATTGACTTAAATTTGAAATTGTGTTTTTCATTTTCCAAAGTCTAAAACCCTGAAAGTCTGAAATTTCATACTTTCAGGCTTTCGTGTTTTGGAACTGTAAGTCAATATTTTTAGGAAATTCCCTTTGGAGTTCTGAAGACCAAAACCCTGAAAGTTTGAAATTTCAGAATTTTGGGATTTCGGGTTTCGGAACTCTAGGTTGTGCTTTCTGGAAAATTTCTTTCAGACTTCCGAAGTCCGTAACCCTAAAAGTTTGAAATTTTAGAATTTCAAGCTTTCGGGTTTCAGAACTCTAGGTCATGCCTTTTGGAAAATTTCTTTCAAACTTCAGAAGTCCTAAAGTCTGAAAGTTTGAACTTTCATGCTTTCAGGTTTCGAAACTCTCCCTATCATTTTTGAGTTAGTTTCTTTCGGACTTTCGAAGTCCAAAAGTTTGAAATTCAAAAATTTTAGACTTTCGGGCTTTTTGGTTTTGGAACTCTTCTATGCCATTCCATGATTTTCATCCCTTGGTCTATAATGTTTGAAACCTCGAAATTCTAAAATTTTAGAATTTCAGGGTTTCAGACTTTTGGGGGTCTCTGCACATTTAATCCTTACCTACTTCTGTACGGATTGGAATTTCACCATTAATATCAGGTTTTTCTATTCAAATCCCATTTTCACTTGACACTTTTCTCTAACAACCGAATTTTCACTGTATGTTTTACCTTTCGACATCATTCTCAAGGTATTTTTATTTTGGTCATTTTATTTTTGGTTTAATATCTTTTGTATTGTTTCCTCCTTGTTCGTTTCTTTTGTTCCTCCTCTGCATACCTTGGAAAAATATGTAACATCTTTGATAAACTTTTAACTTCACCTCTTTTGACTACTTGAAATCATGCTTGTTGTGGATAAAATATTTCTTTTTCTTAGATTCATGTGGCTGAAATACTATTGCTGGCAAGGAATCCATTATGTTGTGATAGGTAAGGTTGTAAACTGGAATTTTTTTTGTAAACTTATATATTATAATAATGAAATCCTTGGATCAATTCTATTGAATCCAAGGTATGTTTAAAACCAACTTACTTGATCTGAATGGTAAAATGACATTTAGAGGTTGGAGGACATAATGGACTAAACTCTCATATGTATACTAATTCTTATCTTCTTTAAAGATCAGCCTGCATTCTATTGTATGTTTACACTCGAATATTTTGGATTGATCTATTTAGGAAATTTAATGGCGTTAAGTGGAACATGGGTTGCTTCAAGAATATAAAGGGAATATAATTCCTAAACCTATGAGATTTATCCTAACCATATTCTAAACTAAGGTAAATGTACCTAATTCCTAGGTATGTCTACTTATATAGGTGGCAATCTATCCTAAGCTTCATGTTCTATATTGGGATGGGGAAAAACTAAGGTGATGTTATGTATACTCTTAACCTATTACCTACTACTAAACTGGTATGAATTATGACCTATCTTAAGTTGGAAAATTACCTAAGGTAGTGTTTATAAACCTAAGGTAATTACTTTCTAAACTAACCTAAGGTCATAACCTAAGTTAAGGATATCTATCATAAACTAATGAAAGGGACCTAAGTTTCATATGGCAAGTTGGTGACAGTTCTTAAGGAATTTATTTGATTTGATTTTTGATTTAATAGGAATTACTACTAGTTTTGGTAGAGACATGTAAACTTGGTGGAAGCTTACGTGGAATTATCATTAAAATTGGAAATGTGTGCAGAAGTTGAAATAACATTTGCCAATTTTGGATGGCAGTGGCAAGGAGAGATAAGCGGGAATATTTTAATGAATGGCATTAATGAATCTCTATTTTTGTGAGAAAACCATCTTAGAAACAATGAGGGAGGATTTGTTGGAGGTTTTTTGGTCTTTCATGCATTTCAATTTTTGCTTTGCATGGAGTTGTCTGGTTCTTCAAACCAGTAGTTTGATTTTCAACTAGTAGTTATTTTTTATTCTTTCAGTCTATTTTCGATTCAAGGGAAGTATTTAAGGCATTTAAGGAGAAATTATTTGGCTGTTTATTTCATTTGGAGAAGAAGAAGTCTTGGAGGCTCGGCTGGAAATCATCTTCGAACTGGAAGAAGCACTATCAGGCATGATAGGTTTTATCCATGAAGATTGCTTCCTTTTATCTAAATGTTTCGTTAAAATAACTCTACCCTATTGCAAAAGAATAGTTGTGTTTTTTGTGTTGATATTCTTACTTTTTTACTTTCTCTTTTTTCCTTCTGAATGATGAATCTTGATGAAATGATGATAATGGGTTGTCTTCCTAAGTGGGTTAATGGAAAAATCATCTTAATACTCTCTATGAATGAGTTAAGAAAAACATTGGGTGATTTTGCTTGTCTGCCCCGAATGGGTTATAGATATTAAGATGATGAAGAAGTAATGAAGTTGTTGTTTTAGTCTATAGATTCAGAACTCCATACTTCTCTGTTGTTTCTCTATTATGTCAAGGACTGTAAATTTTGTGCATATTCTTGAGATAAATGTTTGTTAGTGATGGAAAAGTTAATATTTACATGGAAGCAAGGAAAGGGTATCATGTTTGAATGAACTATGTACTTTGTATATTCAGTTTGAATACCTGTGATTTTTTTTTGAAGGTAAATGATTACCATTCCATTATCATATTCCATTTTGTTGAGAGTTAGATACTTTCCCTTTTTGGGACTGTGTGTATTTCGTGTGGCAAATCCAAACTTGAAATGGATTTTTAGAAGGTTATTGGGTAAAAGGGAATTATGAATTAATTCTGAACTATTGTATTCAACTTGTATAAAGGGAGCATGAAGGAACTTCTTGCTCTTGACTTTGAAATATATAGAATCGTTACTTCGGAAGCTATGTAGGAATGGTTTGGGAGCTTACGGTTATGTTTTGAGCTTGTGAAGATTCTGAAGAAAAATGTTACGTATACTCTGTTTTGTTAATGGTTTTTCTCTCTTCTCTTCAGAATCTTGGTGAATTGTCTCATGAGTTTTTGGGTCTTATAAGTTATTGTGGAAACAATATTTGAGGATTCTTCTCTATTGTTTACTTGGATTTGAACTCTCCTATGATATTTTGGGAGTTGATTAATTGGTTTAACTATGAGTTGTATTGTTAGTAAATGGATTTCTTTAAGGAGACATTGTGACCATATTGCTTAACTCTATTTGATTCCTTTAGGAACATTCTTCATGTCCTTATCTCTTTTGAACCTGGGTTGGTTGATGAGAACCTACTCACTCTCGAGCTAGGAAATTTACTTGGTAAATTTTTAATATATATATTTATGATTATCAGACTGTGTAACTTCGAGGGGTTTGTTGAATGGATACTTTAATCTTGGATTGTTATTTTTTTAAAGATTCATTCTATGTGTGTGTCTCACACACCCTTTGTGGAATGAACTTGGAATATCAATTATAGTTGTCATTCTTGAAAGGATAATTACTTGTAGACTAACTTGAAGGATTCAATTTTATGTGCATTCAATTCTATATCTTCTGTTTCTGATTATATTTCTTGAAATAATTGTGGGTTTGAGAATGTTCTTTTGTGGTCCTTTTTCTACCTGTATATTTTGGAAATGATGACTAGAAACCTCTTCTAAGCTTAACTCCTTGTTTTTCCATTCTTGGAGGTAAGCTCTCTAATTTTTTTGGATATTGTTGGAGTTTGATGTTAAATCCTTCATTTCTAAAATGAATAAGGGAATGTAGGATAACTGAAAGGTATAGGATGTTTAGACGGTTTAGGTTAGTTGTTCTTCCATCTAAATATAAACCTGATAGTAGGTTTCATTGATTCAAATGTATTACTTTTATTTGAGTAAAATGGGTAAAAGTTGTTAATACTTACCTCTCCACTTGTATTGTATTTAAGGAATTAAAACATTGTAATAGAGGTATGAAGTGGTAAATTTTGCTGAGTAAATTCTTATCCATTGTAGACATGAAGCCTATCTATGAACCTAAGCAATGTATCAGGATTATAGTTAGGATGCCACATCTAAAATTTGATTCTCTTATTGTATAACATATTAGATGAATCATCCTAAAACCTTTATGATGTTGTATCAAAATTGACTGTGCATGTTTTAGCATGGTACCTTGTAAATAGTGAAGAAGGTTCTTATTTATGAAATTAGCACTCTTATTTATTTAATGAAATTGGTTCTGAATTTCAAAAGCAAATAGACTTTTGAAATTAATTGGTAGGAACTTTTATTGATTTAGATAAGTAATTGTTTGGAATTTCACTTATCTATTATGATGTGATTGTGCTAAGATATTTTCTTATAATTTAATATTTATTGAGTAATTGTACCATTTTTGTAATAGTTATTACTTATGAAAGTTTGCTTCCTTACTCTTGCTATTCATAAAAGTAGATTTGTTTTAATGAAACAGTTATTTGAAGGCATCTCCTTTTAATTTTTAGTGCTTATCATGCTCAGTTCAATGAACTGACCAATGCCAACAACTTTTGCAGATAGACTTTGTAAGTGATAAATGGAGGCATTATCTAATATGATGTATTGGTTTCTTAAAAGTCTAGATCTTTGTTAGGGAAATTCTGATTCATTGTTTAAATACGTTGAAGAAGGAAAAGTTGTATTCTTATTGATCTTGATGTTGTTTGACATGCAATATGTCTGAAATGCTTAATCTTGTAAAAAAGTTGTATTGTATCATGATGAATTAAAAGTCTAAAAGTTACTTCGACTTGTGGTGTAAAATTCTATTGTTCATTCGTGAAGGAAATTTTTAATCCTATCTTGGTGTTATGGTTTATATGATTGATTTTCTTAGTATTTTGGTCATTTAATGAAACGATTGAATGGGAAAATAGTGTAATTTCCCTTACTAGAATGCATCTTGATCAGTTTTAGGTATTGATGTTCTTTTCCTAACCTTGAATTGTTTAGTAAGGGATGTTAAATGAAATGAACTTAAAGGTTATATGAGGTGTGAAAGGAAAAATGATATATGATCTCTAACCCTTTAATCTAAAGAGAATGATTATTCTCTTCTCAAAGGAATGTAAGAAAATGTAATGTGTTATGCTCTTTAATCATTTAGAATTCATCTCCTTGAAGTCTATCCTCACTGAACCTGTAGGGTTCTTACACCTTCCTTGAATCATTAAATTACATGAAATTGATCTGATGAAGCATGTTGTTATGTTTATGAGATACTTCTTGTTCAGCTAAAAATTAACAAACATAAAGGAAATAATGAGATATTGAAATTCATGAATATTTATAATCAACATAAATGAGGACAAGAACTTAAGGAAGTTTGATTAGGGTTTTACAAGGTTGATGTAATTCAAATCCTAACTCTAATTAAATCCGGGGTGATAGCCCTCATTAAGGAGTGTACATCAAAATGGAGTGGCTTTGATGGATGTTGGCACACACCAACTACACTATTTTACCTTCATGAAGACTTGGTTCTTCATTAGGATACAGTGTTACAGTTGACATGTTGCAACACCCTTCAGCATGGGATCATCTTGATCTACACATATCTAGACTTGAAATTTGTTTCCATCTAGGTCAAGTTAGTTATATGAATTGGAATAGGAAGTAGCTCTCCATGACATAGGATAAAGCAGAACATTCGAAAGACTTAGGTCAATTGAGCATGCCCCTATACCCTAAGTCATCATGAGTGGTTCCCTATGTCTAATTATATCACTAACCTAGGTTAGGGTCAAACCTAGGACAAGTTAACTAATAGAAGTAAAGACCATTCTAGATTACAAAAGAGTGGGGTGAAGGATGTATTCTGCTTAGATGAATATTTCATCTAGGAATAGTAACATGAATAGTATGTTGGAAATCTTTGTCCAAAGTATCGCAAGCTGCTAGTTGCATTGTCCTATGTCACCTAGTTTAAAGAAATGTGATGTCAGATGAATATTGGTAACAAATATTCAAATAGGTTCTTTAAATAGATCACTCAGTACCCAGAATAGGGTAGGAAAACCAAGTATACATAGTATACATAAATTATTCTATACTTAAAGTCAAACATGAGAGATTGGTTAGTAACCGAGTCATGAAATGAGAGATCGATAATTTACTGAGTCATTTACAGCTACATATGGTTATCTGTTATGAGATTGATTGGCATGGAATGTGTGTTCTAATGATGTTTTATTTAGAACAGATAACATTGTGTAAAAAGAAATTTTCCCTTGTTTCTAAAGTCTTAAAATGGGAATGTTATATCTTGGTATATGAGCTGAAGGTTGCAGCTCTTGGAACTATTGTGTCCATAATCTAATAAAACTTAAATTTTCTTGTTAACAAAAAATGGTTGGAACAAGAGGAAATGTTGCAAATAATCCTCCACCTGAGGAAGGAGAAGCAACTACCCAAAAACTCGATGAGATCCTTGTTTCCCTGTTGGACACAAGGGATTGTTTGGGTGTACTTGAACAACAAGTAATGGGCAATGAGGAGGAAGAAGATGCTGGTAATAATAATCAGCCACCTTCTAAGGATAACACCAATTTAGGTGTTGATAATAACAATGTGAACATACTTGATCAACCTGAAAATAAAAAGGCTAGGCTGGTAGCTGAACTCACTAATGATATAAAAAGGATAAGTCCACCCAATTTTATGGCACCACATTAGGAGATCGAGCTGAGAATTGGCTCATCGAAATGGAGTACGTTTCAATTAGGAACTTCTCAGAAGAAACAAAGGCAATCTAGGTAGCATATCATCTTTCCCATGAAGCATATTCATGGTGGGACATTTGTAAGGCTGAGTTAAGTATTGATAAAACTAATATCACTTGGGATCAATTTAAAGCTTACTTTAGGCAACATTGTCTACCACAACTTTATTACAATCAGAAAATGACTGAATTCAAGAACTTAGCTCAAGGAAAGCTAACTATAAGTAAGTATTGCGAGTGGTTTAATAAACTCCTTAAGTATGCACCTCAATATCAAATTGAAGAGAATTTCAGGATACAGAAATTCATCATGGGATTTAATCCCGTTATAGGAGGAGAGGTGAATGTTCACATCCTAACCACGATGGAAGGGGTTGTTGAAAAATTCATAAGGCAGGAACATAAATTGATGGCATTTTCTGCTCATAAGGAGGAAGTAAGGAAGAAAGTCCCCAACTCGTCTTCATCATCTCCTGCACCTAAGAAAGGGCCTTGGAAGAAATTCGGAATGGAAAGTAAGTTTTCAGCTAATAATAATAAGAAAACAACAACAAATAAGTCTACTGGAAATACACAAAACAACTTTGTCAAGAATAATAATAACAAACAGAAGTCCTATGGAGGTCAGAATGATAACTCTAAGGCTGGAAACAAATCTAAGCCTAGAAAGGTACCTGTAGGAGGCTGTTATAACTATGGCAATGATCATTATGCAAATCAATCTCCTTTGAAAAAGGATGATCGTAATAATAAGCACTAGATACACGCTGCAGTAGCTGACAAGTAGGCTGAAAAACTGGCCACACCCATAGAAGTTTTGGGTAAGTTATTTGGCATACCTATAACTATTATTTTTGATACCGGAGCTACTGAATGTTTTATTTCTACTAAATTAGCATCAAAACTAAAAAGAAAAGCTATAAATATGGATACAACATGGAATGTACATTATGGAAACAATGTTGTTTATACAATTAGTATGTGTCTTTTTGGAGCATTCCTTGACTTACCTAGTTTTTCCACTGAAGTTGATCTTTATGTTGCACCTCTGGGGTCTTATGATGTAATCACAGGTGTTAATTGGCTAGTTGAATATAAGGAAAAAGTGGACTATTTTGAAAAAACATATTAGTTGTTTAGATGACCTGTAGAAAACAAAAGAGATTCAGGGTGTGAAATGTGAGAATTCTATTAGGAAACTGTCAGCTATGCAACTCAAAAAGGCTGAAAATAAAGGTTGTACCTTATATGCAGTAAATATTTCAGAAACTACTAAGGAGAATAGTGATGTCATAGAATGAAATCCACTGTTATGAAACTACAGTGATGTGTTTCTGGAAGAGCTACCTGGTCTTCCACCCAAAAGGGAATTGGACTTCACTATTGAAATAAATCCTGGAACCGAGCCTATTTCTAAGGCACCATATCAAATGACTACTATAGAATTAGTAGAGCTTAAAGCACAATTGTAAGAACTTTTGTCTAAAGGTTTAATTAGATAGAGTGTTTCACCTTGGGGAGCATCAGTAATTTTTGTGAAAAAGAAAGATGGAACACTTAGATTGTGTATTAATTACAGAATGTTAAACAAAGAAACAATCAAGAATAGATATCCACTCCCTAGAATTGATGATCTATTTGATCAAATAAGTGGAGCATCGGTATATTCTAAGATATATCTTTGATCTGGATATCATCAATTATGGATTAAGTACAAGGATATTCATAAAATAACTTTTAGAACAAGGTATGGGCATTGTGAGTTCATTGTTTTACTTTTTGGATTAATAAATGCACCTGCATATTTTATGACTTTGATGAACAATATTTTTCAAGAATACTTAGACAAATTTGTGCTTGTATTCTTGGATGAAATTCTCATATATTCTAAAATTATTGAGGAACACCATGAGAATTTGAAGATAGTTTTGGAAATTTTGAGAAAGAGACAGTTATATGGTAAGCTATCTAAATGTTCTTTCTATGACACAAAAGTGCATTATTTGGGACATGTAAAAATTAAGAATGGAATTATTGTATAGATCCTTCTAAAATTGTAGCTATAACTGAGTGGCCTGCACCAAATAATGTACATGAAGTTAGAAGTTTCATGGGTCTTGTTGGTTACTATAGAAAATTTGTAAAATATTTTTCTAAAGTGGCTGCACTAATAACTTCATTGCAGAAAAAGGATAAGAAGTTTATTTGTAATGAGAAATGTGAATCCACATTCAGAACTTTGAAGGATCAGTTAACATCAGCACTTATTCTAGTGGTACCAGACCCTAATAGAGACTTTACTATTGTAACAGATGCATCTAGGGAAGGCCTTGGGGTTATTTTACTACAAAATGATCATGTCATAGCCTACGAAAGTAGAAAACTTAAGTTACATGAGTTGAATTATGCTCCACATGATTTAGAACTTTCTGTCATTGTTCATGCACTTCAAGTTTGGAGACATTATTTTCTTGGTAAACCTTTTGAATTAAAAATTGATCATCTTAGGCTAAATTATATTTTCACTCAGCCAAATCTAAATGTAAGACAACGAAGATGGTTAGCATTGTTGTCTCAATATGATTTTGGCATAAATTATATTAAAGGTAAGGACAATAGAGTAGATGATGCTCTAAGTTATAGGAAGCACATTTTTTCTCTTACAACATTAATAATTCAGTTTAAGGATGAAGTAAAGAGTGTTATGGAATCTGATTCTTATTTTCAGCAGGTAAAAAAAGGACTCGCTACAGAACCAAATAATGTGAGATATAAAGGTTTTCACTTTGATAATGAAGGAATCTTATGATTTGAAAATAGAGTATACATACCTTCGCTAAATGATTTAAGAAAGAAATTGTTAGCCGAATTTCACAATTAACCTTTTTCTAGATACCTTGGTATTACAAAGATGTTTGCTGATTTAAAGTAGCAATATTTTTGGAAAGGGATGAAAAAGGATGTTATTGAGCTTGTAACACATTATTTGGAATATCAACATGTTAAATTCGAACATATACATCTAGCTGGTTTATCGTATCCTCATAGCATACTGTAGTAAAAGTGGCAATTAATAAGCATGGATTTTGTACAAGGGTTACCTATGTCAAGAAATAAACATGATGTTATTATAGTAGTTGTGGATAAAACTAAAAAAAGTAGCACACTTTATTGTTGGTAATATTAAGGATGATTCTCCTATTTTGGCAAAAAAATTTGTGTATAAGATTTTCAGATTACATGGAGTACCTGAATTAATCATATTTGATAGAGATCCTAGAATGAGTTAAAGGTTTTGGAAAACACTTAACACATCTCTAGGAACTAAGTTGAATTTCAGTTCCACGTATCATCTGGAAACGAATGGACAAACTGAAAGAGTTAATCAAGTTTTAGAAGATATATTATGTATGTATTATATGGATCAGCAGTATAAATGGGAAGAATACCTTCCATTACTTGAATTCACATACAATAATACATATCATGTCTCTCTTAAGATGGCATATTTTGAAGCATTAAACAAAAGAAAATGTAGAACCCTTGTCAGTTGGGACAACGTCGAGGATAGAGAGGTGATTGGACCTGAAACACTTACGGGAATGGAACAACAAGTTAGAATGATTTGTGAAAGCTTGAAGTAAGTAACAATAGACAAAAGAGTTATGCTAACTCGAGGTGGGTTGATAGAAATTTGAACTTGGTGAGAAGGTCTTTTCTTCGGTAAAACTGAAAAAGAGTTCTAAATGTTTGGCAAGGCTTGCCAAGTTATCACCTCATAATGGTGGACCTTTTGAAATTTTTGAAGTAATCACCCTGTAGCTTATCGTCTAGCTTTACCTCCTACTTGTCATGGAATGCATGATATTTTCCATATTTCTTTGCTTAAGAAATACGTTTCAAATTTATTACATGTGTTGAATTGGAATTTCTTTCAAGTCCAAGACCCAAGAATAATTGTGGTTAACCCACACAGTGCTAGAAACTGCCAATTGCATTTAAGAAATCATGAAATAAACCAAATTAAGGTCCAATGGGATTAGTTTAATGAAGAAAGTGCAACCTGGGAAAATCTGGAGGATATGAAAAACTACTTTTCCATATTTATTTGAATAGAATTAATTCTATTGACTGAAAAAAATGTGATCTTATTCCCTTATGTCAATAAATATATCAGTTCTGGATAGACATCTCTTTATTTATAATAAATAGCTATGTAAATACTGATTTTGATATGTTATGAACATATGTAAATTATTATGATAATGTAATCATCAGGACAATGATTATTTTTAGGAGGGAAGTATGTAAACATCTTTGATAAACTGTTAACTTCAACCTTCACCTCTTTGGCAACACAAGGTGGTTGACATGTGATATTCTTACGGTTTAACTTTCTCTTTTTTGTTCCTTTTGAATGATGAATGCGTGAGGAATATGATAATTGTTTTTTTCTTCCTAGTGGTTGGTGCAAAGGGTCTTAGACTCTCTCATGAAGGAGGGAAAAAAACATTGGGTGATTGTGGCTTGTCTACCCCAAATGGGTTTATAATATGAACGAATGAATGGTAACAAAGGTGGTTGTTTTAGTTGTAGATTCATAAGTTTGTACTTCTCTATGTTTCTCTATAGTCCGGACTTTAACTTCTGTGCAATATTCTTGAGATAAATGTTGTTTAGTGGATGGAAAATTATATTGACATGAAGCAGGGAAAGTTTCTCGTGTTGGACTGACTAATGTACTTTGTATGTTCATTTTGAATATCGTGATTGTTTGTTTGAAGGTAAATATTACCATTCCATTATCATATTCCATTTGTTGAGAGGGAGATACTTTCCTTTTTTGGGACTGTGTTGATCCGTTTGGCAAATCCAAACTTGAAATGGTTTTTAGAATTATGGGGGAAAAGGGAATTATAATTAAATTCTGATCTATTTATTCAACGTGTGATAAAGGGAAGCATGAAGGGAACTGTGGCTCCTTGACTTTTAAATATAATGAAAAGCGGTCTCCTTCGAAGCTAGTAGGAAGGGTTTTGGGAGCGTACGTGATGGGTTGAGCTTGTTAAAGATTCTGACAGAAAATGTTCGTATCCTCTGTTTTGGTTAATGGTTTTTCTCTCTTCTCTTCAGCCTCTGGTTATGGCTCAGGATTGTTGGGGCGGAGAAGGTTATGGTGAAACAATAGTGAGGAGTCGTCTGCTATTGTCTTACGCTTTGGATTGGAACCCTCCTCTAGCTTGGAGGGAAAAAAAAAAAAAAAAAAAAGGTTGAATTTTTTGGTTTAAACGGGGAGTGAGGTGGGGTAGGGAACAAAGGGTCTTGAATTCGGACTTGTGACCAATATGACTAACTCGAGTGGAGGCCGTGACGAACAGGCTGCGGGGCCCCGTCTCTTGGGACCGGGGGGGGGGGGGAGGAGGACCGACGCGGGGGCGGTCGATATATGGAACTTTACTGGGTCAATGGTTCGTATATATACGTATGATTATCAGACATGAAACTTCGAGGGGGGGTGCTGAATGGCTAATTGATTCTTAGGAGGGTGGAGTTGTCTAAAGATCATTCTAGTTGTGGTCTCAGCAACCCTTTGTGGAAGGACGTGGCATAGTCAAGGATAGTTTGTCATTATTGAAAGGAAATACTTTGTAACGAATTGACGGAGTTAATTTTATGGGCTTCAATTCCTGTATCTCATTCTTGATTATATTTCTTGAAATTGGGGGTGTGAGAATGGGCTTTTCTTTTTTTCTGTCCTTTTTTCTGAATATATATTGTTGGAAACGATGACTGGAACCGCTTCTAAGCTAACTCCTTATCCGTCATGCTAAGAGTTATTGCTCTATCATTTTGTTTTTATTTGGGGGGGGTGAGGGGTTTAAAGCCGGCGTTTCTAAAATGAATAAGGGAGTAGGATAACGGAAAGGTGGAAGGATGTTTTATTGTTTATGTTAGTTTTTCTTCACTCAAATAGAACCTGTAGTAGGTTTCTTTATTCAAGGTCTTCTTGAGTTGGGAGAAAACGCGTTTGTTACCATTTGTTAATACTTACGCTCCTGCTTGTATATGTATTTAAGAAATTAAACCTTGTTTATAGCGTAGAGTGTAAATGTTAACGAGGAAATTCTTACCATTGTAAGACATAGCCTATCTATGACTTAAGCATTATTGGAATGATAGGTGAGGAGGCCACATCTAACAAGGTTATTCCTTAGTATATAATATTATATAATCCGCCTAATACCTTTATTGAATGTTGTATCAAACTTGAACTTGCATGCTTTCCACCCTGTACCTATTTAAACAGGAAAGAGGTTCTTATTCTGAAATTAACTCTCTTTGCTTATTTTAATAAAAGGGGTTCTGAATTTCAAAAGAAAATAACGTTGGGAAATTAATTAGGTAGAGACGTTTATTGAGTTAGATAGTACTTTTTGGAATTTCACTTATCTATGATGATGTTGGTAAATGGCTAATTACGCATAAGATATTTCTTATAATTTATTACTTATTTCGTATTGTACTTTTTGGATAGTTATTATGTATGAAGGTTTGTGTGCTTTACACTCTTACTTATTCAGAAAAGGTAGATTGGTTTTGAAGAAACAGTTAATTTGAGCACTCTCCTTTTTAATTTTTAGTGCTTATCATGCTCATTTCATAACGACCAATGCCACCACTGTTGCAGATAGACTGTAAGTGATAACTGGAGGCCTTATCTATATGATGTTTTGGTTGCTGAAAGTCTAGATCTTGTTCGGTAATCGGATTCACATTTGTTTAAATCCATTGAAGAAGGAAAATTTTTAGTCTTATGGAGCTTGATGTTGTTTGACATGCTATGTCTAAAAAATTTGTGAAAATGCTTAATCTTGTAAAAAGGGGATTGTATCATGATGAATTTAAAGTCTAAAAGTTCACTTTGACTTGTGGTGTAAATTCTCTTGGTCATTCGGAAGGAATTTGGTTACGCCGATCTGGGTGTTATGGGTTTGAATATGCATTGATTTCCTTAGTATGTTGGTCATGTTAATGAAATGAGGGAATGGAAGATAGTGTAATTTCCCTTACTATAATGCATCGTGCGAATTGTAGGTATTGATGTTCTTTTTCCTACGCTTTAATGGTTTAATAAGGATTTACATGAAATGAACTTAAAGGTTATATGAAGTGTGAAAGGAAAAAGGTATATGATCCCGAACACTTTTAATCTATAGAGGATTATTCTCTTCTCCACCTAATGTGAGAAATGAAGGTGTTATGACTTTACAATCACATTAGACTAGACGTGACTCCTTGAAGTCTCTCCTCACTGACCAAAAAAAATATGGTTCTTAACCTTCCTTTAATCTTTAAATTTACATGAAATTGCTCTGATGAGCATTGTGTGGGGTAGGAGACTTCTTGTTCAGCTAAAAATTAACAAACATAATGGAAAGAAGGAATAGTGAAATTCATTAATATTTATAATCAACAGAAATTAGGACAGAACTTAACGGCGTTTGATTAGGGTTTTGACAAGTTGGGTAATTCAAATCTAACTCTAATTAAAATCCGGGTGAATCGCCCGCATGAAGGAGTGTACAAAATCAATGGTCAGTGGCTTTGGATGGATGTGGCAACACTAACGGTAGTAGTGTACCTTCTGAAGACTTGGGTCTTGCAAAAATGGGATATAGTGTTTGGAGTTGACAGGATTGCCACACCCTCTCAAGCCCTGGATCAGCTTGATCTAACACCTATCTAGACGTGCAGGTGTGTCCATCTAGGGCAGTTAGTTATATGAATTGGCATAGGAAGTCGCTCTCCATGACATAGGATAAGAGCAAACATTCGAAAGACTTAGGTCAATTGAGATGCCCCTAACCCAAGTCACAGGAGTGGGGCCCTTTCTAATTATATCCACTAACCGTGTAGGGTTCAAACCTAGGACAAGTTAACTAATAGAAGTACAAAAACCAAAAAGGCACCATTCTAGATGACAAAAAGAGGGGGTGAGGTGTATTCGGCTTAGAGAATATTTCATCTATGAATAGTACGAAGAGTAATGTTGGAAATCGTTGTCCAAAGTTATCGGCAAGCTGTCTATTGCTTGTTATCCCTATTCCACCTGTTCAAAATGAAATTTATTCAGATGAATAATTGGGTAACAATATGCATATAGGTTCTTTACACCTATCACTCAGTACCCAAAATAGGGAGGAAACCCCAAGTATACATATATCATAAAGTGTCGATACGTGCATCAACATATAGATCGATTATAACCGAGTCCAGGAAAGAGAAATCGTAGTACTGAGCGTACACACCACAGCGACATATGTTATCTGGGAGAGATGTGATTGGCATGGAATGTGTTCTAAGGATGTTTATGTAGAACATATAACATTGTTGTAAAAAATCTCCCGTATTGCTACAGGCCGTAAAAGAGCAAGGGTCCACTGGTAATCAAAGTTGAATGTTTCGACGCGTAAACGCGAGGGTGCCCATAATTGCCTGATTAAACTTAATTTCCTTGTTAATATAAAAGGTTGGAATAAGAGAAAATGTTGGAAAGAAGAGAAGCATGACGAGATCACTGCACCGCGGCAGAGCCACACATGGACTTCGGCGGGGCAGGACCCGCTCGCGATCTGATCAGTAAGTGGAGATAAGCGAGAAATCCTGCTAGATTGTAGATGGTAAGGGTTTGAGCGAAACGGACGAAAGTGCGGACGGGGGGGCTGGCTTCTCTGTTCGCAAGGGATCGTTTGGTTGGTGCTTTGAACAAAAAAGGGAGGGAAACGGGAGGAAAGAGCTATGATAATAATCAACCAGTCCTAGGATAATGCCAATTAGGTTTGACACTAAAAATGTAAACATACTTGATTCAGCCTGAAAAAAGCGAGGGGGTGAGCTAACTCACTAATGATATAGAAAAGGATAATCCAACCCAAGTTTTATTCGCACCAATGAGGAGATGGACTGAAATTGGCTCAGGCGAAATGAGAGTAACTTTACAATAAGGAATTCTGGAAGGAACAAAGGAAAAGATGGGGGAGCATACAGCTTTCACATGAGCATCTTCAGGGTACAGATCGATTACAAGCCCGTCAGGCTGAGTTTGAAGATTGCATGAAACTAATATCACTTGGGATCAATTTAAAGCTTACTTTACACAACGTTGGCTACCACAACTTTATTACTATCAGAAAATGACTGAATTTAAGAACTTAGCTCAAGGAAATATAACTATAACTGAGTATTGGGAGTGGTTTACTAAAATCCTTAAGTATGCACCTCAATATCAAACTGATGAGAATTTCAGGATACATAAATTCATCTTGGGATTGAATCCTGTTATAGGAGGAGAGGTGAATGTTCACATCCCAACCATGATGGAAGGGGTTGTTGAAAAATCCATAAGGCAGGAATAGAAATTGAAGGCATTTTCTGCTTATAAGGAGGAAGTAAGGAAGAAAGTACACAACTCCTCTTCATCATCTCCTGTACCTAAGAAAGGACCATGGAAGAAATTCAGAATGAATAGTAAGTTTTCAGCTGATAATAATAAGAAACAACAACAAATAAGTCTGTTGGAAATGCACGAAACAACTTTGTCAAGAATAATAATAACGGACAGAAGTCCTATGGAGGTCAGAATGATAACTCTAAGTCTGGAAACAAATCTAAGCCTAGAAAGGTACTTGTAGGAGGCTGTTATAACTATAGCAAGGATCATTACACAAATCAATGTCCTTTGAAAAAATATGATCGTAATAAGCAGCACCAGATACACGCTGCAGTAGCTGACAAGTAGGCTGAAAAATAGGCCACACCCGTAGAAGTTTTGGGTAAGTTATTTGGCATACCTATAACTATTATTTTTTATACCGGAGCTAGTGAATGTTTTATTTCTAGTAAATTAGCATCAAAACTAAAAATAAAAGCTAGAAACATGGATACAACATGGACTGTACATTATGGAAACAATGTTGTTCATACAATTAGTATGTGTCTTATTGGAGCATTCCTTGACTTACCTAGTTTTTCCACTGAAGTTGATCTTTATGTTGCATCTTTATGGTCTTATGATGTAATCATAGGTGTTAATTGGATAGTTGAATATAAGGCAAAAGTGGACTATTTTGAAAAACATATTAGTTGTTTATATGACCTGTAGAAAACAACAGAGATTCAGGGTGTGAAATGTGAGATTTCTATTAGGAAACTGTCAACTATGCAACTCAAAAAGGCCAAAAATAAATTTTGTACCTTATATACAGTAAATATTTTAGAAACTTCTGAGGAGAACATCAATGTCATGGAACGATATCCACTATTATGAAACTACAGTGATGTGTTTCTGGAAGAGCTACTCGATCTTCCACCCAAAAGGGAATTTGACTTCACTATTGAAATAAATCCTAGAACCAAGCCTATTTCTAAGGCACCATATCAAATGACTACTATAGAATTAGTAGAGTGTAAGGCATAATTGTAATAACTTTTGTCTAAAGGTTTAATTAGACCGAGTGTTTCACCTTGGGGAGCATCGGTAATTTTTGTGAAAAAAGAAAGATGGAACACTTAGATTGTGCATTGATTACAGAATGTTAAACAAAGCAATAATCAAGAATAGATATCCAATCCCTAAAATTGATGATGTATTTGATCAGATACATGGAGCATTGGTATATTCTAAGATACATCTTCGATCTGGATATCATCAATTACGGATTAAGGATGAGAATATTCATAAAATAACTTTTAGAACAAGGTATGGACATTATGAGTTCACCATTTTACCCTTTGGATTAATAAATGCACTTGCATCTTTTATGAATTTAATGAATAATATCTTTCAAGAATACTTGGAAAAAAAATTTCTTGTATTCTTGGATTACATTCTCATATATTCTAAAAGTATTGAGGAACACCATGAGAATTTGAAGATGTTTTTGGAAATTTTGTTAAAGAGATGGTTATATGGTAAGCTATCTAAATGTTCTTTCTATGACACAAAAGTATACTATTTGGGACATGTAGAAAGTAAGAATGGAATTGCTATAGATCCTTCTAAAATTGTAGCTATAACTGAGTGGCATGCACCAAAGAATGTACATGAAGTTAGAAGCTTCATGGGTCTTGTTGGTTACTATAGAAAATTTGTAAAAGACTTTTCTAAAGTGGCTACACCAATAACTTCATTACAGAAAAAGGATAAGAAGTTTGTTTGGAATGAAAAATGTGAATATGCATTCAGAACTTTGAAGGATTAGTTAACATAAACACTTATTCTAGTGGTACCGGACCCTAATGGAGACTTTACTGTTGTAACATATGCATCTAGGGAAGGCCTTGGGGGTATTTTACCACAAAATGATAATGTCATAGCCTACAAAAGTAGAAAACTTAAGTTACATGAGTTGAATTATGCTCCACATGATTTAGGTCTTGTTGCCATTGTTCATGCACTTCAAGTTTGGAGACATTATCTACTTGGTAAACCTTTTGAATTAAAAAATGATCATCTTAGGATGAATTATATTTTCACTCAGCCAAATCTAAATGCAAGACAATGAAGATGGTTAGCATTTTTGTCTCAATATGATTTTGTCATAAATTACATTAAAGGTAAGGAAAAGAGAGTAGATGATGCTCTAAGTCATAGGAAGCACATTTTTTCTCTTATAACATTAAGAACTTAGTTTAAGGATGAAGTAAAGAGTGTTATGGAATCTGATTCTTATTTTTAGCAAGTAAAAATAGCACTTGTTGTAGATCCAAATGATGTGAGATATAAAGGTTTTCACTTTGATAATGAAGGAATCTTACGATTTGAAAATAGAGTATACATACCTTTGCTAAATGATTTAAGAAAGAAATTGTTAGCCGAATTTCACAATTAACCTTTTTCTGGACACCCTAGTATTACAAAGATGCTTGCTGATTTAAAGTAGCAATATTTCTGGAAAAGGATGAAAAGGATGTTATTGAGTTTGTAACACATTGTTTGGAATGTCAACATGTTAAAGCTGAACATATGCATCTAGTCATTTTATCGTATCCTCATAGCATACTGCAGTACAAATGGCAAGTAATAAGCATGGATTTTATACAAGGGTTACCTATGTCAAGAAATAAACATGATGTTATTCTGGTAGTTGTGGATAAACTAACAAAAGTAGCACACTTTATTGTTGGTAATCTTAAGGATGATTCTTCTATTTTGGCAAAAAAGTTTTTGCATAAGATTTTCAGATTACATGGAGTACCTGAATTAATCATATTTGATAGAGATCCTAGAATGAATTTAAGGTTTTGGCAAACACTTAACACATCTCTAGGAACTAATTTGAATTCTAGTTCCACGTATCATCCGGAAATGAATGGATAGACTGAAAGAGTTAATCAAGTTTTAGAAGATATCTTATGAATATATTGTATGGATCAATAGTATAAATGGGAAGAATACCTTCCATTAGTTGAATTCACATATAATAATACATATCATGTCTCTCTTAAGATAGCACCTTTTGAAGCATTAAACAAAAAGAAATGTAGAACCCCTGTCAGTTGGGACAACGTCGAGGATAGAGAGGTGATTGGACCTGAAACACTTACGGGAATGGAACAACAAGTTAGAATGATTTGTGAAAGCTTGAAGTAAGTAACAGATAGACAAAAGAGTTATGCTAACTCGAGGTGGGTTGATAGGAAATTTGAACTTGGTGAGAAGGTCTTTCTTCGGGTAAAACTGAAAAAGAGTTCTATAATGTTTGGCAAGGCTGCCAAGTTATCACCTCATAATGTGGGACCTTTTGAAATTTTTGAAGTAATCAACCCTGTAGCTTATCGTCTAGCTTTACCTCCTACTTTGTCATGAATGCATGATATTTTCCATATTTCTTTGCTTAAGAAATACGTTTCAAATTTATTACATGTGTTGAATTGGAATTTCTTTCAAGTCCAAGACCCAAGAATAATTGTGGTTAAACCCACACGAGTGCTAGAAACTTGCCAATTGCATTTAAGAAATCATGAAATAAGTCAATATAAGGTCCAATGGGATTAGTTTAATGAAGAAAGTGCAACCTGGGAAAATCTGGAGGATATGAAAACTACTTTTCCATATTTATTTGAATAGAATTAATTCTATTGACTGAAAAAAATGTGATCTTATTCCCTTATGTCAATAAATATATCAGTTCTGGATAGACATCTCTTTATTTATAATAAATAGCTATGTAAATACTGATTTTGATATGTTATGAACATATGTAAATTATTATGATAATGTAATCATCAGGACAATGATTATTTTTAGGAGGGAAGTATGTAACATCTTTGATAAACTGTTAACTTCACCTCTTTGCAACACAAGTGTTGACATGTGATTATTCCTGAAGAAGGTGTATTCTTTTGACTTCTTGAAATCATGCTTGTTGTGGATAAAATATTTATTTTTGTTGGATTCATGTGGCTGAAATCCTATTGCTGGCAAGGAATCCATTCTGTTGAGATTGGTAAGGTTGTAAACTAGAAAATTTATTTGCAAACTTAAATCTTATAATAGTGAAATCCTTCGATCAATTCTATTGAATCCAAGGTATGTTTAAAACCATCTTACTTGATCTGAATGGTAAACTTACATTCAGAGGTTGGAGGACATAATGGACTGAACTCTCGTATGTATACTAATTATTATCTTCTTTAAAGATCAACCTGCATTCTGTTGTATGTTTGTGATCTGATCTTTCAAATTGATCTCTTCAAGACATTTAATGGAGTTAAGTGGAATGAGACCTGCTTCAGGACTATAAAGGGAATCTAAGTCCTCAACCTATGAGATCTATCCTAACAGTATTCTAAACTAAGGTAAATGTACCTACTTCCTAGCTATGTCTACTTATATGGGTGGCAATCTATCCTAAGCTTCATGTTCTATGTTGGGATGGGGAAAAACCTAAGGTGATGCTAGGTATACGCTTAACCTATTACCTACTACTAAATTGGTATGAATTATGATCTATCTTAAGTTGGAAAATTACCTAAGGCAATGTTTATAAACCTAAGATAAATACTTTCTAAACTAACCTAAGGTCATAACCTAAGTTAAGGATATCTATCCTAAATTAATGAAAGGGACCTAAGAGTCATATGGAAAGTTGGAAACAGTTCCTAAGGCATTTATTTGATTTTATTTTTGAATTAATAGGAAGTACTACTAGTTTTTGTAGAGACATGTAAACTTGGTGGAAGCTTACATGGAATTATCATTAAAATTGGAAATGCATGCATAAGTTGAAATAGCATTCACCAATTTTAGATGGCAGTGGCAAGAAGAGATAGGTGGGAATTGAAAGGAATGATAACCAGATCATACCAAGCCAAGACCACAGATGTTAATCAAACACCACGATCTATAAGATGAAAGTAATTCGTCAGAATAACTTGTTTCACTCGGAAAATGCTTCGTTCCTTATAGAAACAGATAAGGTTAGGGTTAGGAGGAATACCTATAGGATGTCGAGATGATGTGCGCGTACCGTAGAGAAAGATCAGGTTGACTGCGGAGAACTCCTTTTTGTCTGGGAAGGACTACCTGCAAATAAGAACACAAGACCACAAGATTTGATTAAACCATAAATGAGGAAACTGCCTTGGGCCCAGGAAATGTAAAATTTCCTTTCGAAGGTGGTCAGTTTCCCTGCTAACGTGAATTAACACAAAAGACTGTAAAATATCAATTAAATTGCTTGGCTGAACTGGGTAGGGGAAAGACTGTTTTTCTTGGTTTTTGATCAAAGGAACCGATGCCGGTTACCTATAACCGATGCCGGTTACTGATAACCGATACCGGTGGGTTCTAGGATCTTCTGGGCTAGTTGTGGAGTTTGTAATGGCAGGTTTTTGGATAGTTTTTTAGGAAATGGGATGGTTAGAAACAAAAGAATGATAGCTAGAGGCAATGGTGCGTTGGATAATGGATTCAGAAACGGGTTTGGGAGGACTGTAATTCCAAAAGCATAAGAAATGTTATAATGGAGGACATGCAAGATATAACTTACTGGTTTTGATGAAGGTGCAAGTTGATCTCTTTTGCTGTAAACACGTCTAATATTTTCACTCGTCTCTACTTGGTCAAGTGAAGATCTGGACTCTGTTCCTCGTTCGTAATGCCCTCGCTTGATCCAAAAATCCTTTGACTGATCTCCCAAAAATGAAATTCCGATCCGTTGTTTTGGTTTGAGGAAGCCCATTTACAGGGAACCGATGGCGGTTGCGTAACCGACGGCGGTCGAGTAGGAACCGGCATCGGTAAGGAAAAAGTAGGCTATTTTTACTAAAATAGCCCACCTTCCCTGCTTTTCTCCCAAGAGATCAGTTGCGGGCTTGGTCAAGTGGCTAGAAGGTCGGATTTTGGTGCGAGTAAGGAGGCATTAGTTATGGATGTGAGTCTAGACCAAGTCATGGGTCTTAATTAGCTTAGTTTAGGGTTAGGGCTAGGTCATGATGAGGTGGCAAGGTGAGGTGGCGGGTAAGGTGATGTGGATTTATCAATTACAAGGTAATTAATAAATGATTGTGTAAAGTTTAGGTAATGAGGTTAGGTTGCGAAATGGGATGCGGGTCACAAGGGGTCGTGAGACACGAATTTGGTGTCTACATTAGCCCCTTATTGTCGTGTAGCTTGTTCTGTAAAGCTACGCGGACAATAATATGAAGTGGTTTCTCATGTTAAAGATATAGGTAATCCCCCTCAAATCTATCACAGATTGAGTGAACGGGAAATCAGGGATAGGGTTGATAAAGGGTATATGTGGTAGAGAGGATGGTAAGGTGGTGGGGTAGGTCCAAGGAAGCAGACGCATGTTGAAATGTAATAGTACGACTAGGGTACATGATTTGACTAGCAAACCAGCAATGTATAGGAAAAGGTCGATAGTTTATCCAAATAAGGGTGATATAATCCTGGTATCCAAGGCATAGGAAGTAGCTCCAGGGTATATAACAGGTAAGGTACCGGAACGTTTAGGCATGTTCGGCAGTACCAAAAGGTTGGTTTGGTTGAGATAAACGTCACGGTCTAGGTCTGGGCAAAGCTGGTCGATAGATCAAGTCAAGGACCCTAATCATGCTGAAAACACGAACAGGTGAGCTCGATTGAATACAAGGCTACATGATGGATGTATAAAATTGAATTGTGTTGATGTGTGGGCGATGGTATGGAATGTGATACGGCCTTGGGTCAGGCCAAATGGGTTGGTTGCGGCCTTGGGTCGGGCTAAATGAGGTAGGGCGACGGCCTTGGGTCGGGCCAATTGAGTAGGTTGAGGCCTTAAGTCAGGCTGAATGGGTAGGTTGACGGCCTTGGGTCGGGCCAAATAGGTAGGTTACAGGCCTTGGGTCGGGCCAATTGGGTAGGTTACAGGCCTTAGGATCGGGCCGAATGGGTAGGTTGAGGCCTTGGGTCGGGCGAAATAGGTAGGTTGATGGCCTTGGGTCGGGCCAATTGGGTAGGTTGAGGCCTTAGGTCGGGCCGAATGGGTAGGTTGAGGCCTTGGGTCGGGCCAAATAGGTAGGTTGACGGCCTTGGGTCGGGCCAATTGGTAGGTTGAGGCCTTAGGTCGGGCCTGAATGGTAGGTTGAGGCCTTAGGTCGGGGCCGAATTGGTAGGTTGAGGCCTTGGGTCGGGCCGAATAGGTAGCTTGCAGAGGCCTTGAGTGTCAGGCCAATATAGGTAGGTTGAGGATACTTGGGTTTTTAAGGAAAAACACAACATAGGATAGGTTAAGGCCTTAGGTCGATGGTCGAATGGTAACCTTGAGAGACCCCATGGGTCCGAAGTGCTGCCTACATAGCCCAGGTTGCACAAAGCCTTGAAGGGCCTCGGGCCAATTGGTAGGTCTCCCTTAGGACCAGGGAGAGGTGAATTCAGGCAATTTGGTATGGATATAGGCGATTTTTCGTTTGGTGAAAAAGGGGCAAATGATAAATAAGGGCAAAAAGTGGTTGGTGCTGGTAGGATAATGTTGTTGGTGTAGGTATAGGTAAAGCGATGGTCAGCATATCTGCAAGTAGTACCGAATAGTGTCCTGATTAAGGGATCGATACACGGTTTCTAGATGCGAGGCAAAGCGGATTAAGACCGACATCGGTAGGTGAAAAGATCGAAACAAACCTATAAAACGTAGAACGAGCCTGAAGCCCTATGTGCCGTGCATAGACGAGAAGTCCACTAGTTGAGAAAGAGTTGTATGATCACAACCATATCAGGTGTACGTTACGTCCCTTGAGTTGAAACAAATGGAGAGTTGATGTGGGAGGTTTATTAAGTGAGGTACGTAGCTATTTGTTTGGCGGAGAGAGTGCTCTGACGAAAGAGATCGTCTGCAGCGTAAATAGTTCAAGTCCATGACTCCAAAGTCGCAGGTGAATGAGACAAGAGGTTCTTTTATTGAATGTAGACTGATCGGCATGGGAAGTCTACAAGGGATATTGATTGTTTTATTCTTGAGGTCTTCACGAAGCTGATCAATGCGAGAAGCTTCTGATAAAGGCTGACTGTGTATAGCTGTCCTTCGGGGGAGCAGTCTATTTATAGTAGCAGAGATGATTTTAGTGCATAGCTGTCCTTCAGGGGAGCAGTCTATTTATAGTAGCAGCAATAGTTTGGCATATAGCTGTCCTTCGAGGGAGTAGTCTATATTTATTTTTAGATGACTAGATGTTCTTTTGGCATGAAGCATATAGTTTAGTAGGAAGTTTGACTCAAGAAAATCCCAGAAGAATACGGCTTATTTTAATACTTTGAAGTCATGGACTAGACTAAAAGGGGAAGACATCATCAAGGGGAGGTGAGGATCAAACTATGTGAGCCTGATTGTTATTATGAAGTGTAGGAAACAGGGTGTATGTAGTGGTAAGTGAGCTCAAGGGACGAGCGACAGGTAGATAAGAAGTGATATAATACTAATTTCAACAGTAGAATGGTCGAAGATGCAAGGCATTAAGGGGTTCAGGCTCAGGTTTACCATTGAGCGAAGCTAAACGATAAGTACCAGATCCATAGGTATGAGTGATTATATAAGGCCCAATCCAATTGGGAGCAAATTTTCCACGTTTGCTCTTTTCTAGTTTGGTTACATGTTGATTCTCTTTGAGAACAAGATCACCAATCTTAAAGGTACGCTCATGAAGTCGCTTATCATAAGCACGTTTAATGCGTTTTTGATAGATTTGAAGGTGATCAAGAGCTGTAAGACGGCGTTCGTCAAGAAGCTCCAATTGGGCTAACCGCTCTTGGCGGAAATCATCGTTGGTGAGAATATCCTGAAGAGATATTCTAAGGGAGGGTATTTGTATTTCGAGAGGCAAAACAGCCTCGGTGCCGTATACCAAAGAAAAAGGTGTGGCATTAGTAGAGGTACGAATGCTAGTATGATAAGCCCAAAGGGCAAAGGGGATGTGATCGTGCCAATTTCTTCCAGATTCATTGACAACTTTCATGAGGATTTTGGTTAGAGTTTTATTAGAAGATTCAGCCTGACCATTGGCCTGCGGATAGTAAGGTGATGAGAAACTAAGTTTGATACCAAAGTTGTCACAAAGGTTTTGTAACAACTTGTTTTTGAAAGATTTACCATTATCTGTTATTAGGCGATGAGGAATACCAAAACGACAGATAATGTGATGGTTAATGAATTCGACAATTTTTTCTTTTTTGATTGAAATGAGTGGAATAGCCTCCACCCATTTTGTGTAATATTCGGTCGCTGTGAGTATCCAACGGTGACGTTGTGAAGAGGTTGGGTGAATCTCACCAATAAGGTCTAAACCCCATTGTGAGAAAGGCCAAAGATCTCGAGCGATCTGGAGTGGGTGGCTAGGAGTATGTTGAAGGTTGGCATGTTGCTGACACATAACACAACGCTTAACATATTCGTAGCAGTCGTTATTGAGAGTAGGCCAATAATAACCAAGGCGAAGGATTCGTTTGGCCACGGCAAGGCCGCTAAAATGTCCACCACAAATACCGTCATGGACCTGTTGGATGGTATGAGTGGCCTCCATGCCAGTTAGACAGCGAAGGAGGATACCATCAAAGCCACGTTTATAGAGGAGTCCCCCCATGACAACATAACGCGAAACACTTTTAAGAAAAGCACGTTTGCCGTTACTAGTAAGGTCAGGTGGGAGGACAGAGATTGTAAGGTAGTCGTGAAATTGGTGGTACCCAGGTATCCTGTGAATTAGTAGACACAGTATTTATCATACAAACTACCGGGGTTGAATAGGATGGGGCAAAAAGTTGTTGGACCATGACGAATAATTCAGAGTCAGTTGGCGCGGCGGGAATTTGCGAGGCTAAGCAAGCCATAGTATCCGCAAATTTGTTAGTGGAGCGGGGAATGGTTTGTATAGAATAGTGGGTAAATAAAGCAAGAAGTGATTCCACGTAGTGTTTGTATTTTTGAAGTTCCTCGTTTTTGCATTGGTAGACGCCCATAACTTGATTGACTACCAATTGAGAGTCGCCAAAAATGTTGATAGATTTGATACCTAAGTGTAATGCAACTTGGAGACCCAGAACCAGGGCCTCGTATTCCGCTGTATTATTAGTGCAAGGGAAATCAAGTCGGAATGAAAGAGGCATAGGTTCAGCGTTGAGAGGAATGAGAACAACGCCGGCTCCTCCGCCGCGCTGGCATTTAGATCCATCGAAGAAGAGGGTCATTGGGTACGACTCCTCCGTGAGGGAAAGAGTAGCGATGAGTTCGTCGGGAAATGTGAAATTGGTAAATTGTTCCCCCGGTAAAGGAGCGTCCGCAAGTTGGTCTGCGATGGTTTGTCCTTTGATTGATTTCTGGTGGATAAACTCAAGGTCGAGGTCGGCGAGAAGCATGAGCCATCTAGCAATGCGTTGGTTCAGATGAGGTTTGGCGTACATGTAATGGATGGGGTCTGTGTTGGTGATGACGAAAGTCTTATGATTTAGAAGGTAGTGTCGGAGTTTGGTGGCAACGAATGATAGGGCCAGGCACAATTTTTCTATATGTGTGTACCTAGTCTCATAGTCCACCAAAGTACGACTTATATAATAAACGGCTTGTTCGTGATTCTCAGAGTCACGATGTGCAAGCATGGCTCCTACAGCGTGGTCGGTGGCGGAAAGGTAAAGGTAGAAAGGGCGGTTGTCTTGGGGTGGGATAAGCACGGGTGGCTGTAAGAGATAAGATTTGAGAGCTTCGAAGGCTTGGTGACATTCTTCGCTCCATTGGAATGCAATATCCTTTTTAAGGAGGTGATGGAAAGGTTGACATCGATCCGAGAGTTGGGAGATGAAACGTCGGATAGATTGGAGCTTACCTTGTAAACTACGCAATTGTTTGAGATTTTTGGGTGGGGGCATTTCTAGGATAGCTTTGAATTTCGATGGATCGACCTCAATGCCACGCAAAGAGACGATAAAGCCAAGAAGTTTTCCCGAAAGAACACCAAAGACACATTTCTTCGGTTGAAGGCGGACAGAATATTGTAACAGGCGATCAAAAATGATGGTTAAAACATCGAGATGTTCACTACGATGTTTAGACTTGCCGAGAAGATCGTCGACATAGTCTTCAAGGATAGTGTGCATAATGTCATGAAAAATGTAGGTCATAGCCCGCTGATAGGTAGCACCAGCATTCTTAAGGCCAAATGGCATGACACGATAACAGAAGGTTCCCCAAGGAGTTATGAAGGCAGTCTTGTGTTGATCGGCAGGGGCAACCAAAATTTGGTTGTATCCTGAAAAGCCATCCATGAGAGAAAGCATTTCATGACCCGTAGTGAGATCAACAAGTTGATCAATACTTGGGAGGGGGAAGTCATCCTTAGGGCAAGCGAGGTTAAGATCCCGGAAATCCGTGCATATCCGAAGTCCCCCCGTCGCTTTCGTGACAGGTACGATGTTAGAAATCCATTGAGGATAGTCAATAGGCAGAATGAAGGAAACAGAAAGGAGTCGTTGGAGTTCCTCTTTGACCAAGAGAGCAATGCGTGGATGCATTTTTCTCAATTTCTGTTTGACTGGTTTGGAATCGGGGTTTAGGGTGATGTTATGGACGGCAATGGTAGGATCAATTCCTGGCATGTCAGCGTAAGACCATGCGAACGCTTGGTTGCGAGCACAGAGAAAGGTAGTAAAGGCGGCTTGTTCTGATGTGTTAAGGGATTGTCCAATCTTCACTATGTGAGGATCTTCCTCCGTGTGGATGTTGATTTCTATAGTAGATTTGTTCAGCATAGTTTGGGTTTCAGATGGTAGGGCGCGTTGAATATAAGAATCATCCGCGCCCAGGTAAGTGAGTATGGAGTCGTCATCCTGGCATTCAACAACATTAATCAAAGGCGAATCCTCTTCGATCATATCTGGATACAGAAGGGGAAGAGAAGATGGGTCCTCATTATCACGTTGATAAGTGAGAGGACCTATGAAGATAGCATTTATGAAAAAAAAAAAAGTCAGGAGGGATAGATTCAGGGTCCATCGATTCTGCGGGTGATGATGGAAAAGTAGGTGATGATGGTTCGATAGGGGCAACGTCTTCCTCTTCCAGGATACAGCTGACAGGAGGTGTCTCTTGTGTAGGTGTTTCAGAAAAACCGAGACCACTGTGATCATTATGTTTGCGTGTGGTCACGGGAATGAGTGTATGTCGGCCTTGTTCGTAAAGGCCAAAACCAAAGCCTTTCCACGCACAGCGAGTCAAGAAGGTGAGGGCGAAATGACGATTTGTCAAGTATTGAAAATCGGATTGGAAGGGAACCACACCAAGAGGAGGTTCAGGGGTAATGGAGGATGTGTCAACACCCCCATATGTTAGGTTAGTGCGGCAATGGGGTGGCCCGTAAGAGATTACCTCCCCCACGCGACGGTCGTAGGTGGGATGCGCATGTAATTGTCCGTACTCCTGCGGGGTAGGGAAAGAACTAACGTTATATAGGCGGTACTCCCCTCAGCGTGAGGCGATGAAAAACATCTACTAAGGGGTCGGAGGTTGGGATGTTAGCTGCGGGAAGAGAAGTGGTTTGTGCGACTGTGGTTTCATCAGTTGAAGGCGTAGGTGCAGTTGAGGTGGATGGTTGAGGTACATTTGAAGAGGATGGTTGGGTTGAATGTATGGGTGTCTTAATTGGTATAAGCACATCGTTTGGGCGGTATAACATATTGCAGGTTTTGAAGGGGGGAGGATCAGCTTTTACAGTGTAGGACTTCCCCTCGTACTCAAATTTTATGCATCGATGTAATGTTGAGGGAACGCATCCCATGGCTCGAATCCAAGGACGACCCAGCAATATATTATATTGGAACTCTCCTTCAAGGACATAGAAGAGTTCGGGAAAAGTACGTGGGCCTACGCGAATGTTGAGGATCACGGTGCCTAAGGTAGAAGTAATAGCGTCATTGAATGATCGCAACATGATGGGGTTGGCACACATGTAACTAGAAGGGATGTTCATTTGTTGGAAGGCTTTTGAAGAGATGATGTTTAGGCTAGCGCCCCCGTCAATCATAACCCGACGTACTCGAATGTCTCGGACGTAAGCGGAAATGAAAAGGGCAGGGTCAGGGTCTTCTGCACCAAAGTCGATAATTTCATCTTCCGAGAAACTAACCGCAGCGGCTTGTTGTTTTGAGACAGAAGTGGTGGGGGAGATGGATTGTTTGGTGAGAGAGGCAACGTGATTGGGTGTTAGAATGGAGGCGACGGGCAGGGTTTCGTTGGGTAAAACCTCTATCCCTTGAAGGATCTCAACAAGAGCTTGTCGATGAGATTCAGAAGTCTGAATGAGATCATATAGTGTCATTTTTACGGGTGATTGATGAAGCTGTTTGATCATGGTTCGGTGGGCAACTCCATTAGAGACGGGATAGGCGGGTCCGCGAATAACCACTTTAGGTGGTGGTGTAATTGGGATGGTTGAAGGAGAAAGAGATGCCGCAGGTGTGTTTTCTTTCGCTTTCCCATTGTTTTTCTGTCCTCGAGTAGCGACACTAATCATATTAATCTCGTAGATCTGAGATGAGGAAGATGGTTGGGATAATTCATGGTCTTCAAGAGGTGGGGTTGTAATAATGATAGATCTTGGTGAGGCAGGGATAGATGATATAGTAGAGGGAATTGACGCTAGAGGTCTCTCCCTTCGTAAGTTGTCTTTCTTAATCTGTCTATCCGGGAGAGGTGACTGACGAAGGAGGGTTTTTAGAGCTTTGCATCCCTCCACATCATGTCCTGGTGTGCGGTGATAAGCGCAGATTTTAGACTCATCGTAACCCATAGGTCGGGGTTTAGACGGGTCATAAGGTCTAAGTGGAGGTAGGGAAATGGTCGCATTCTCCACCAACATAGCAAGGATTTTGGCGTAAGATCCTTTGAGTGGGTCAAAATCGGAAGAGGATGAGGGTATTGATTGTGTGGGTTGTGGTAATGTTTGGGCGTGTTTAGTTCGTATGGGTGGTGGTTTAGCCGAGGGGTGCTGACACATGTTTTTCACTAAACGTGGTTTCTTGGACACAGAAGTTACGTTCAGCTGGTTAGATGATGAGGCTACAGATGGCGTGGTAGCGGGAAACAACCACGGAGAAAGGGGAGTGACAGAAAATAAATCCTTTGATGATGGGATTGGTTTAGGGTTGATAGGTGGACCGGATACGCGGGGTAACGATGTTGTGATACCCTTTGATCTCTGTATAGGTGTAGAAGGCGTAGGTCGTTTTGCAGAAAACAAAGGAGGTATGATATATTGGTGTAATGTGGAGGGATGAGGTCCCAATATGGAAGGTGGGTGTGACGATGAGGGTTTTAATTGTGATAGAGGCCCGGATTGCATTCGTCTCCTAGGTGGCGGAACGGATTTATTTTTGGATAGATCGAGTCGCTTAGGTGGGTGTGTTAGACTGGGAATTGGTGAGGTCCCAAGCGTAGGGGAAGATCCGGTTAAGTTGATAGAAGTGGACGGAGGCATTTGGTAGAGGTGAGGGGGGGTGAAGGCGAAGAACAGGGGCATTTTAAGCTTCTGTAAGCACTTCGGGTAGATGGTGGAGACATCAGGATTAGTCATTTGCATTTGAGTAGAAAAAGGGGTACTCAAACGTTCCCATAGGGCCCTGTCTATCTTCCTGTGGAATGACCAGTCTCCAGGTGTGATTTGTAATTTTGGTACGGAAGAAAAGTGAGTTGTAATTCCAGTCCATTGTGGGTGTGACGCAGGAGGCAGATGAGGCACTGTATCAATAGATGTTAGGAGGTCAACCGGTCGTTGAAAAGATTTAGGCGATGAGGGACTAATAGGTAGGAGAGCGTGTTCGAGGAGATCTGTCATGTTAAAAGAATGTGGTGATGTTAGTGTAAGAGATTTCTCGTCTAAGGATGTCAAAAGGAGTGGTGAGCCTTCCTCTTGTGTAGCAAGAGTGGTAGAAGGGGACGTTTAGGAAATAGATAAATTAGATAGCATCCACTCACAGTCTTGTAGGGATGTGGTGTAAGAAGACTCATTGATGGGAAGGGAAGCCTGGGAAGTTGACTCTTCTATGGGTAAAGGAACGATTTCACTTTGGCTTGATGGTGGTAAAGGAGGTTCAGGCTCCTGTGTTAGTGAAGAGGTCTGATTCAAAATTTTCTCGATAGAGGCTTTTGGCTGAGAATCGAAGACTGCATGGATCTCATGAACACTCTCCTCAGCTAAGATATCTTGGTTCAGGTTGCTGCTGGACGAGTGATTCAGGAATGGCTTGTTGAAAATTTTCAGATTTCGGTTAGCAGGAGCGTTAGGATTATCGAGAGGTTATATCCCCTTGCGTCAACCATTTCCTGCACTATGTTTTTCAACATCTTGCAGTTTTCATGACTATGTCCTTTTATGTGGTGAAAGTTACAAAAGTCATTTTCTTTATACCAGGAAGGTATTGCACGGGTGGAGTCAAACCCAGAGTGAGGTTTAACAGGGGGCAAGGTGATAGCCCCAGCTTTGAGCAATTTTTCCAATATCACACCATAGGTTTCTCCCAAGGGAGTGTAGCTGATGGATTCGGCTTTGTATTTATAGGTGGTTTTTGGTGGAGTATTGGACGGTGGTTGGGATTTGACCATCACCGCATGGACAGCTCCTTTTGATTTAGAAGAGGTGGACACGTGAGGAGTGGTGGTATTTGGTTTATTGGTAGAATCAGGAGTTCAGAAAGTGGAGTTCTTGTTGCGCAACCGCAATTTCTCTTCCTCTAAGGCTCGAATTTCTAATTTTCGAGCCATAGTAAAGGCCTCGTCGAATGTATGGAAAGTTTGAATTTGGAGGGTAGGGGAGATGTGCTTAGCGCAAGCCCATGTAAATAGTTCGATGAGTTCGGTTTTGAGGCAAGGCATACGTAAGTTGGTTGCTAAGGCCCCCGCCATCGTCCAAACCGAAATCTGCGATAGATTCGTCTTCAAATTGTCGGATGGCATAGAGGTCAGTGATAGATACTTTCTTGGCAATGTTAATGGAGAAATGATCCAAGAAAGATTGGGCTAGTTGGTTAAAAGAGAAGATTGAGTGCTGGGTTAAAGCATTGTACCACTCCAAGGCAGGTCCTGATAAGGACATGGGAAAGGTGTGGAGTAACAAGGCATCATCATGGGCAATCAAATAACAAGCATGTCTAAATGATCGCAAGTGTTGTTGAGGATCCTCTTTTACTGTTAAAATGAGTAAACTTTGGCAACTCCCATTGAGGAGGATATGAATGAAGGGGGACAGAAGGGTGAATGGGCTCTCGACCAAACTTGCTCGTATGTCAAGGCGCTACGACTTCCTGAAACGGAAGCCTCCAGGTTTTGCATTTTGTCCATCATTTGCTTGATGAAATCTGTGGTTAGATGAGATGATGGTGCCACAGAATAGGGATGGTCCCATATAAGGTGTTGAGGTTACTGGATACGTGTATGGGAATGAAAAGGTAGGCAGAGCTTGAGAAGGAAATCTCGTTTGAATAGGTGGCAGAGAGTAAGTCATGAATGGAGTGGTCTGAAAAAGAGATGAGATAGGGGCAGTTGGTGGTAGCGATACGTGGGGTCCAAGGTTAACCAAAGGAAAGCTAATCGGGGTCGTATGAACCTCTGAAGCTATCGGATTGGGAGACGGGGCTAGTGATGCAGGAAGTAAGGTATTGTTATCAGGAGGAGTGGGAGCTAAATGAGCAGCTATACTAATCAGGCATGCCCATAAGGAGCTGACCATCAGGCGTATGTTCAGGGGTATGAGACAAATAATATTGCACAGCGCCTGGGATTCAAGCATCCAGAAATTTGGCAAAGTCCTTGTCTCCTATAGGAATTTGGGGGATCTCACTCGGTGTCTTTAGGGTTCCCTATAGAAGGTGAAGGGGGTGATTCAGGCAAAGACACAGAGCAGGCATGTGAAACCATGGCGGCGGCATTGCTTCCGAGTGATAACAACCATAGACTAGAACACACAGGAAAGTTTCAATCTATCAAGAACAGAAACAACCTCTGAATGGTGAATTTGACAAGCTACCTGGTTTGTCAGGGGCTGATGAAGACAGTAACCGATATCGGTTTAGTAACCGGTGTCGGTCACAGCTCAAACGACGTCGGTCCCTTAACCGATGGCGGTGTTAAAAGTCTAGGATAAGAAGATATAAAAGGCTGCTGATTTGATTTAGCAACGTTGAGTATGTTTAGCAACTTATTGATCACAGAAGACAAAGTATGACAGAGAAAACAGGATTTGAAAACAAGCAAGAGGCACACGCAAATCTAAGAGACTAACCCTAGGGTTAATTTTGGTTATCGTGGGCTTATGCCTTTAGACGTAGAATGATGTTAGAATCCTAAACAACAAGACCTAGGGGAAATGTCAAGTTTGTTTTGGCTTATAAGGTTACCTCAATCGGGCGGAGGAATACCACGGAAAAGGGGGGATGTTTGAGCTGTTGTGTTAATTGTGAAGTGATTCGGTATGTGTTGTGCAGTGAAACTAAGGTTAATTTCCTGTCAATACCGTGGATATCACCCCCACGTGTACGACTTGTTACTTAATCTATGT
This sequence comes from Taxus chinensis, assembly GCA_019776745.2. Classification (NCBI taxonomy): domain Eukaryota; kingdom Viridiplantae; phylum Streptophyta; class Pinopsida; order Cupressales; family Taxaceae; genus Taxus; species Taxus chinensis. Next base: position 77,563,484 of record CM034147.1, on the reverse strand, counting down.
TCACTAGAATTGGAGAACAACAAGCAGGGATGCAATGCACGTGTTTTATATCCAAATTGAAAATTATATTCGATGAAGCAATAGAGATGACTTTCACTAATGCGAAACCAGGAAAGCAAGACAAATTCTTTACTAAATATATAACAAAAATAGTAACAACATATATGCTTCCTAAAATGAAAATAAGCAAGAGAAAGAAACCCAAAATGGGTCCCACCGGGCGTGCCAAAATGTTTCCACTCGGAAAATGCTTCGTTCCTTATAGAAACAGATAAGGTTAGGGTTAGGAGGAATACCTGTAGGATGTCGAGATGATGTGTGCGTACCGTAGAGAAAGATCAGGTTGACTGCGGAGAACTCCTTTTTGTCTGGGAAGGACTACCTGCAAATAAGAACACAAGACCACAAGATTTGATTAAACAATAAATGAGGAAACTGCCTTGGGCCCAGGAAATGTAAAACTTCCTTTCGAAGGTGGTCAGTTTCCCTGCTAACGTGAATTAACACAAAAGACTGTAAAATATCAATTAAATTGCTTGGCTGAACTGGGTAGGGGAAAGGCTATTTTTCCTGGTTTTTGATCAAAGGAACCGATGCCGGTTACGTATAACCGATGGCGGTTACTGATAACCGATACCGGTGGGTTCTAGGATCTTCTGGGCTGGTTGTGGAGTTTGTAATGGCTGGTTTTTGGATAGTTTTTAGGAAATGGGATGGTTAGAAACAAAAGAATGACAGCTAGAGGCAATGGTATGTTGGATAATGGATTCAGAAACGGATTTGGGAGGACTGTAATTCCAAAAGCATAAGAAATGTTACAATGGAGGACATGCAAGATGTAACTTACTGGTTTTGATGAAGGTGTAAGTTGATCTCCTTTGCTATAAACCCGTCTAATATTTTCACTCGTCTCTGCTTGGTCAAGTGAAGATCTGGACTCTGTTCCTCGTTCGCAATGCCCTTGCTTGATCCAGAAATCCTTTTATTGATCTCTCAAAAATGAAATTCCGATGTGTTGTTTTGGTTTGGGAAGCCCATTTACAGGGAACCGATGGCGGTTGCGTAACCGACGGCGGTCGAGTAGGAACCGGCATCGGTTAGGAAAAAGTAGGCTATTTTTACTAAAATAGCCCACCTTCCCTGTTTTTCTCCCGAGAGATCAGTTGCGGGCTTGGTCAAGTGGCTAGAAGGTCGGCTTTTGGTGCGAGTAAGGAGGCATTAGTTATGGATGTGAGTCTAGACCAAGTCATGGGTCTTAATTAGCTTAGTTTAGGGTTAGGGCTAGGTCATGATGAGGTGGCAAGGTGAGGTGGCGGGTAAGGTGATGTGGATTTATCAATTACAAGGTAATTAATAAATGATTGTGTAAAGTTTAGGTAATGAGGTTAGGTTGCGAAATGGGATGCGGGTCACAAGGGGTCGTGAGACACGAATTTGGTGTCTACATAACTTTACATAAAAACTTTGCAAATAAATGAGAAGCAATATTATATATTATTATGGAACTCAATGTAATACATTGAGAATGGGCCTTTCTTAAATAGGAAGGAATAAACATCTAAGAACCCATCAAGGTTGTAGATCAAGCCATGAATCAAGGAAATAACTAGTCATCAAAGAACTAGTCAAGACCATAGATTTGGGAGAGAACTAGACATCAAGGATCTAGTCAATACCATAGATCAAGCAAAGAACTATACCTAACAAATAGATAATATCTCCTAATATCAAAATAAGATAAAAGAAATATCCACACACATAAGTGGGTGAGGATAAATACAATAAAGGTAAATAAAGTACCTAGGTGAACATGAGCTAAGGTAAATACCTATTCTAACACCCCCCCTCAAATGAAGCTAGAGGCCAAAATAGATGTGGCATGTCCACAGTATGAGTCCCAGCAACTAGGCCTGATGAGGTACTCATGTACAATAACTGGGAAAAAAGGGACACCGTAAGGTACCCAAAACCAGTAACAACAAAGTGAAGAGAGTAAAGATCTACTCCAAGGCATCCCAAGAAGCTCAGATAAAAAACTTGTACAATTCTGAAGAAGTTTGGTGTGCACCATGGTCTAAATCCACTACTCGATCACAAAACTCAAAAACAACTGACACTGGTCTCCACCAAAATAGCTCCATACAAGGAGACTATAAACGGAGTGATGTCGAAAGTGCCAAAAAAATACCAAACATAATTTGATCAAGTGCTGCAAATAGGTGTGCCACGATCCAAGTACAATAACCAAAGCAACAAGGCAAGGACACAAACTCTAGAGTGTCATGATCCAAGAAAAGCTAAGGTAACAAGGTAAGGATACAAAACCCAAAGAAGCAGGATCAGTACCACACACTCCCATACTGCTGAATGGGTGGAGTGATGCTGTTTCACTCGGAATGTTTCGGCTTCTGGGAATAGAGTTGCTTCTATCCTTTCATTCCTTTTAGAAACAGATGAGGTTAGGGTTAGGAAGAATACCTGTTGAATGTCGAGATGGTGTGCGTGTACCATAGAGAAAGATCAGGATGACTGCGGAGAACTCTTTTTTGTCTTGGAAGGACTACCTGTAAATAAGAACACAAGACCAAAAGATTTTGATTAAACAATAAATGAGGAAAATGCCTTGGGCCCAGGAAATATAAAACTTCCTTTCGAAGGTGGTCAGTTCCCCTGCTAATATGAATTAACACAAAAGACTTGCAAAATATCAATTAAATTGTTTCGTTAAACTGGGTAGGGGGAAAGGCTGGTTTTCTGGTTTTGATCAGAGGAACCGATGCCGGTTACTGATAACCGATGCCGGTTACTAATAACCGATACCGGTGGGTTCTAGGATCTTCTTGGTAGCTATGGTGTTTGTAATGGCTAGTTTTTGGATGGTATTAGGAAATGGGATGATTAGAAGCAAAATAATGATAGTTAGATGCAATGGCACGTTGGGTAGTGGATTCAGAAATGGATTTAGGAGGATTGAGATTCAAGAAGCATAAGCAATGTTATAACAAAGGACATGCAAGATGTGACTTACTGGTTTTGACCAAGATGCAAGTTGATCTCCTTGGTTGTAAACACTTCTGGTTTCTTTACTCGTCTCTGCTCTGTCAAGTGAAGATCTGGACTCTGTTCCTCACTCGCAATGCTCTCTGTTGATCCAGAAATCCTTTGACTATCTCCAAAATGAAATTCCAATCCGTTGTTTTGGTTTGGGGAGCCCATTTACAGGGAACTGATGGCGGTTGCGTAACCGACGGCGGTCGAGTAGGAACCGGCATCGGTAAGAAAAAAGTAGGCTATTTTTAGTAAAATAGCCCACCTTCCCTGCTTTTCTCCCGAGAGATCAGTTGCGGGCTTGGTCAAATGGCTAGAAGGTCGGCTTTGGGTGCGAGTAAGGAGGCATTAGTTATGGATGTGAGTCTAGACCAAGTCATGGGTTTTAATTAGGTTAGTTTAGGGTTAGGGCTAGGTCATGATGAGGTGGCAGAGTGAGGTGGCGGGTAAGGTGATGTGGATTTATCAATTACAAGGTAATTAATAAATAATTGTGTAAAGTTTAGGTAATGAGGTTAGGTTGCGAAATGGGATGCGGGTGACAAGGGGTCGTAAGACACGAATTTGGTGTCTACATTAGCCCCTTATTGTCGTGTAGCTTGTTCTGTAAAGCTGCGCGGACAATAATATGAAGTGGTTTCTCATGTTAAGGATATAGGTAATCCCCCTCAAATCTACCACAGATTGAGTGAACGGGAAATCAGGGATAGGGTTGATAAAGGGTATATGTTGTAGAGAGGATGGTAAGGTGGTGGGGTAGGTCCAAGGAAGCAAACGCATGTTGAAATGCAATAGTACGACGAGGGTACATGATTTGACAAGCAAACCAGCAATGTGTAGGCAAAGGTCGAGAGTTTATCCAAACAAGGGTGATATAATCTTGGTATCCAAGGCATAGGAAGTAGCTCCAGGGTATATAACAGGTGAGGTACAGGAACGTTTAGGCATGTTCGGCAGTACCAAATGGTTGGTTTGGTTGAGATAAACGTCACGGTCTAGGTCTAGGTAAAGTTGGTCGACAGATCAAGTCAAGGACCCTAATCATGCTAAAACACGAACAAGTGAGCTCGATTGAACACAAGGTACATGATGGATGGATAAAATAAAACGTGATTGTGGGTATGGTATTGAAGTGATACGGCCTTTTGGTCAGGCCAAGTGGTTGGGCGGTGGCCCTGGTCAGGTTAGATGGTGGTTGAGGCCTTGGGTCGGGCCTAATGGTTAGGGTGAGGCCTTGGTTGGGCCGAATAGGTATGGCGAGGCCTTGGTCGTGCCAAATAGTAGGTTGAGCTTGGGTCGAGCCAATTGTTAGGGCGAGCCTTGGTCGGCCAAAAAATGGTTAGGGCGAGGCCTTAGGTCGGGCCAAATAGGTTAGGTGCTAGCCTTGGGTCTGGCCGATTAGTATGTGATGCCTAGGTCTGGCCGAATGTTAGGTTGATGTGTTTGGGTCGGCCAAATTAGTTAGGGCAGGGCCTATGTCAGGCTAAATAGGTTAGGGCGAGGCTTGGTCGGCCAATTGTAGGTTGGGCCTAGGTCGGGCCGAATGGTAGGTTAGGCCTTGGGTCGGCCAAATAGGGTTGGTCGAGCCTTGGGTCGGGCCATTGTAGGTTGAGGGCCTTAGGTCGGGTGAATGTAGGTTGAGGCCTTGGGTTGGGCCACATAGTAGGGCGAGGGCCTTGGGTCCGGCCAATGGGTACTGGTTTAGGCTTTATGTCGGGCTGATGGTAGTTTGGCCTTGGTTTGGGCCGAATGTTAGGGCGATGCCTTGGGGTTGGTCCCGAATATGTAGGCGAGGCCTTGGGGGCGTGCAATGGTCATTGTTGAGCCCTTGGTCGGGCCAACTAGGTAGGTTTAGGCCTTGTGTCGGGCCAAATAAGTAGGTTGAGTCCTTGGTCGGGCCAATCGTATGTCGCTGCCTTGGGTCCGGGCCAATAGGTTAGGTTAGGCCTTAGGGTCAGCACATGTTAGTGTTGAGGCCGTAAGGGTCGGCTGGACAAGGGAACAAATGTTGTGCACAAGGTGGATAGAGGCGATATGGTGAAAAGAGGCACGAGTCAAGAAGGGCACAGAATTGGTGTAACACGTTGGGTTTCGACCGATGTCGCTTCTGCATGACCGATATCGGTTACGGGACCGATCCCCGGTTCCTTATGGCAAAATGAAACCGATATCGGTGAAAGCTGAAAAACCTATAAAAAGAAAAATAAGGGCTTGTCATTGTCACTTTGTTATTTGCATCCAAATCGACTTGTCTGACATGGAGACTTGGGATTAGAGGCTGGATTGAGTGAGGTGGAGCTATTGTATTGGCAGAGAGAGTTGATAGTGGGCCCGATGTAAGGAGAAGGCAGCAGTTGATTGGCCGGGGACCCAGCAGATCAGGATTAGAGCCATGGCACAGGCAGGAGGAGCTGGAGGGGCTGGACCAACTGGACCGCCACCACCCATCCACCACAACGACGTGTCGTCGTTCGGGTAGATTCCAAACTCTTTAATTGGTGATTTGGCTGTATTATGCTAAATTGGGGGTTTGGGTAGGAATTAAAACCTTTTTTAGGAAATAATGAGAAAATGGAAATGATTTGAGAAAGGGAGAGGGTAGATAGGTTAGATAGGCTAAGGTGGGTAGGTGGGTAAGTTTTTTAGGGTTTTTGGGTGGGTAGATGGGTAGAAATAGGTAAAAAAATGGGTTTTGGGGCCGCGCGGGGGTTCGGCTCAGGGAGAGGGACAGTGACCGATGTCGGTCACTAAGCGACCGGCATCGGTCGCACAATTTTAGGAAAGGGAGGGTTGTGGGTGACCGACGTCGTCATGTATCGCCGGCGTCGTTGTGGGGTTTATGTAGGGGTTGGGTTGGGTTGGGGTGGGTGTGGGGTTTGGTTTGGTTGTTTTGGGGTTGTGGGGTGGGAGTGGGAGTGGGGTTGGGTTGGTTGTTTTGGGTTGGGTTGGCGGGGTCGTGGTGGGGTGGGGTTGGTTTTTTGGGTTGGGTTGCGGTCGGAGTGGGGGTTGGGTTAGGGGTGGAGAAGGGTTAGGTGTGGGGTGAGTTTTGGGTTTTTTGGGTTTGGGTTGGGTTGGTGTGGGGTGTGTGGGGTGGTAGATTGTTTAGAGGGGGGCGGTAGAGAGTCAGGGGTATCGTCGGGGGGATAAAAGGGTGTTTAGATTGTCAAAGTAGATGTTGTAAGAAAGAGTAGGTCTAAGGATGTGGGTTGGTTTTGCAGGCACGTCAGTAGTTGACGATGCGGGATAGGATGCCCCCGCTGTTGGTACGGATGAGGCCACACGTATCTGTGGCTCATTAGGCCATCATGCGTGAGGTGGGACTCGGCAGAGTCCAGAGGTACAGAGCGATAGAGAGAGATCACAGCCTGATGGTCGCCCTCATCGAGAGATGGGATCCGGCGACCAATGTGTTCCATCTCCCGACTGGGGAGATGACCGTCACATTCGCGGATGTGTATCGCATCCTTCGGTTACCTATCGAGGGAGAGGTAGTCTTCCAGGTAGATTCAGAGACTGCGATGGACAGGATACTGCAGGTTTTTGGGGATGGGCAGCCGCGCTACTGACCTACCATAGCTTGAGTATCGGTATGGTGACATGTACCGTACGCATCGTCACGAAGACACGACTGGCTGTGTTGATGATGGTTGGGATCACCTGCTTCACCCTCCCAGACTCAAAGGGAGGGCCGCTTCCCACGAGCATTGATGTGGGGTACTGCTAGAGATGGTGGAGGAGCACACCTGTTACGCCTAGGCACCAGTATATCTGGTGTAATTATACAGGGAGCTATGGGGCTATCGCCGGAGGAGGCGATTTGGTATTTGTTCTACATTTTTGTTGCATTGTTGGGCATGTGAGCACATCGTATGCATCAGGCTAGTAGGGTTACCCCAGCAGCCAGGGCCACAGGTCATATATCAATATGGCTTTCAGAGGTGGTTGGGGGTCGTGGGCCAGCCACGAGCAGTTATGGCAGGTCGGGATGTGGCATACTATAGACATCTGCTAGAGGGCCTTACAGCAGTAGACATTGTATGGAGACCCTACAGAGGTCACCATCCTGGTAGAGGAGCCCGCTCACAGTTGCGCCTAATCCAGTACACATTCTGGATAGCAGGACGGAGGTCAGGAGAGTACGAGTGGATACCCCCTGGAGAGGGTACGCAGGCAGATGGGGCTGCGGACAGGACGAGCCACCTCCCGTTCCTCAGTAACAGGAGAGATGATGTAGAGGCCCCACTGCCTACACCACAGCCTTTGGATCCAGATTGGGTAGCAGAGAGGCCAGCAGGTGAGGGTATAGATGATGCTTGGGTGCACGGGATCATACAGGGTGTGGTGGGCTGGGCAGAGAGCAGCCCCGGATTATTACCTAGCCTTCCTTCATTAGCCAGACTTGGCTGTGCAGTTATCGGAGAGAGAGATCACTCAGGGGTCAGGTGCAGCTCTTACGGGGCAGCTATCTATAGAGCACAGGCCAATAGGTGTCTTCCAGGGCCCTAGCCTCAGGCTCATCAGCACAGGCACAGCAGCACCACCACCCTGCCCCACAGCCCAGGTTGCAAAGGTACGGTACACGGCAGTGCACAGTACCATCACCACCACCAAGTAGCTGTACAGCCACTCCCCCCCCAGCACAGTACAGGTGCATGTACCACAGCCACACTCAACACAGGGGCACTACCACAGGCAACAGGGGCACTGTAGTAGGTTCAGGGGACTCAGGCCCCTGTACCTAACGGTGGCATCGAGAGCGTTACATTGGAGGCTGAGCGGGGCCCGTACTATCCGGATATTCTTGATGGAACCGGGCTGATTATCAGCCCGGATGCCAGCAACATAGATCAGACCTCGTGAGCCATAGTTCTCATGGGTGTGCAGCTACACTGGTGAGCATAGGTCCGTCACAGCAGGAGGCAAGAGGCACCACAGGGACCAGTGGGAGAGGTGCCGAGGGTAGTGGGGAGACGAGGGATCCCAGATGAACTTTGTATTTAGAACTGGGCACCGTTCTGCTAACTGGGTGGTGACTTGATAGGGCCTGCGTGCCTAATTATTATTCATGTATTCAATTTATGCGTTATTGTACACGGGCCTGCGAGCCGATAGGGGTTTTATAGTTGATGACCGGCCTGCGATCCACGTATATATCTATTTTTGATACAAGGGACTGGCCTGCGAGCCGAGTCAGATTTTGTAAAGGTATGATTGGCGGCCTGTGGGTGCCGGCCTTTGGGTTTATATAATCACAGATTCCCGCGATGTAGGTCCCTTAACCTATGGCGGTGTAAATCTAGATAGAATATATATAAAAGGCTGCTGATTTGTGCTTTTTTCGCCAACGTTTGCGTATGTTAGCAACTTTAGTGATCAACAGAAGCCAAAGTATGACAGAGGAAAACAGGATTTGAAAACAAGCAAGCGGCAAACGCAAATCTAGAGACTAACCCTAGGGTTAATTTTGGTTCTCGTGGGCTTATGCCTTAGACGTAGCTATGACTGTCAGAATCCTAAACAACAAGACCTAGGTGAAATGTCAAGTTTTGTTTTGGCTTATAAGGTTACCTCAATCGGGCGGAGGAATACGCGGAAAGGGGGGATGTTTGAGCTGTTGTGTTAATTGTGACGTGATTCGGTATGTGTTGTGCAGTGAAACTAAGGTTACTTTCCTGTCAATACCGTGGATATCACCCCCACGTGTACGACCTGTTACTTAATCTATGTTCACTAGAATTGGAGAACAACAAGCAGGGATGCAATGCACGTGTTTTATATCCAAATCGAAAATTATATTCGATGAAGCAAGAGAGATGACTTTCACTAATGCGAAACCAGGAAAGCAAGACAAAATCTTTACTAAATATATAACAAAAACAGCAACAGCAAATATGCTTCCTAAAATGAAAATAAGCAAGAGAAAGAAACCCAAAATGGGTCCCACCGGGGCGTGCCAAAATGTTTCACTCGGAAAATGCTTCGTTCCTTATAGAAACAAATAAGGTTAGGGTTAGGAGGAATACCTGTAGGATGTCGAGATGATGTGCTCGTACCGTAGAGAAAGATCAGGTTGACTGCGGAGAACTCCTTTTTGTCTGCGAAGGACTACCTGCAAATAAGAACACAAGACCACAAGATTTGATTAAACAATAAATGAGGAAAACTGCCTTGGGCCCAGGAAATGTAAAACTTCCTTTCGAAGGTGGTCAGTTTCCCTGCTAACGTGAATTAACACAAAAGACTGTAAAATATCAATTAAATTGCTTGGCTGAACTGGGTAGGGGAAAGGCTGTTTTTCCTGGTTTTTGATCAAAGGAACCGATTCCGGTTACGTATAACCGATGGCGGGTTACTGATAACCGATACCGGTGGGTTCTAGGATCTTCTGGGCTGGTTGTGGAGTTTGTAATGGCTGGTTTTGGATAGTTTTTAGGGAAATGGGATGGTTAGAAACAAAAGAATGACAGCTAGAGGCAATGGTATGTTGGATAATGGATTCAGAAACGGATTTGGGAGGACTGTAATTCCAAAAGCATAAGAAATGTTACAATGGAGGACATGCAAGATGTAACTTACTGGTTTGATGAAGGTGTAAGTTGATCTCCTTTGCTATAAACCCGTCTAATATTTTCACTCGTCTCTGCTTGGTCAAGTGAAGATCTGGACTCTGTTCCTCGTTCGCAATGCCCTTGCTTGATCCAGAAATCCTTTTATTGATCTCTCAAAAATGAAATTCCGATGTGTTGTTTTGGTTTGGGAAGCCCATTTACAGGGAACCGATGGCGGTTGCGTAACCGACGGCGGTCGAGTAGGAACCGGCATCGGTTAGGAAAAAGTAGGCTATTTTTACTAAAATAGCCCACCTTCCCTGTTTTTCTCCCGAGAGATCAGTTGCGGGCTTGGTCAAGTGGCTAGAAGGTCGGCTTTTGGTGCGAGTAAGGAGGCATTAGTTATGGATGTGAGTCTAGACCAAGTCATGGGTCTTAATTAGCTTAGTTTAGGGTTAGGGCTAGGTCATGATGAGGTGGCAAGGTGAGGTGGCGGGTAAGGTGATGTGGATTTATCAATTACAAGGTAATTAATAAATGATTGTGTAAAGTTTAGGTAATGAGGTTAGGTTGCGAAATGGGATGCGGGTCACAAGGGGTCGTGAGACACGAATTTGGTGTCTACATAACTTTACATAAAAACTTTGCAAATAAATGAGAAGCAATATTATATATTATTATGGAACTCAATGTAATACATTGAGAATGGGCCTTTCTTAAATAGGAAAGGAATAAACATCTAAGAACCCATCAAGGTTGTAGATCAAGCCATGAATCAAGGAAATAACTAGTCATCAAAGAACTAGTCAAGACCATAGATTTGGGAGAGAACTAGACATCAAGGATCTAGTCAATACCATAGATCAAGCAAAGAACTATACCTAACAAATAGATAATATCTCCTAATATCAAATAAGATAAAAGAAATATCCACACACATAAGTGGGTGAGGATAAATACAATAAAGGTAAATAAAGTACCTAGGTGAACATGAGCTAAGGTAATACCTATTCTAACACCCCCCCTCAAATGAAGCTAGAGGCCAAAATAGATGTGGCATGTCCACAGTATGAGTCCCAGCAACTAGGCCTGATGAGGTACTCATGTACAATAACTGGGAAAAAAGGGACACCGTAAGGTACCCAAAACCAGTAACAACAAAGTGAAGAGAGTAAAGATCTACTCCAAGGCATCCCAAGAAGCTCAGATAAAAAACTTGTACAATTCTGAAGAAGTTTGGTGTGCACCATGGTCTAAATCCACTACTCGATCACAAAACTCAAAAACAACTGACACTGGTCTCCACCAAATAGCTCCATACAAGGAGACTATAAACGGAGTGATGTCGAAAGTGCCAAAAAAATACCAAACATAATTTGATCAAGTGCTGCAAATAGGTGTGCCACGATCCAAGTACAATAACCAAAGCAACAAGGCAAGGACACAAACTCTAGAGTGTCATGATCCAAGAAAAGCTAAGGTAACAAGGTAAGGATACAAAACCCAAAGAAGCAGGATCAGTACCACACACTCCCATACTGCTGAATGGGTGGAGTGATGCTGTTTCACTCGGAATGTTTCGGCTTCTGGGAATAGAGTTGCTTCTATCCTTTCATTCCTTTTAGAAACAGATGAGGTTAGGGTTAGGAAGAATACCTGTTGAATGTCGAGATGGTGTGCGTGTACCATAGAGAAAGATCAGGATGACTGCGGAGAACTCTTTTTTGTCTTGGAAGGACTACCTGTAAATAAGAACACAAGACCAAAAGATTTTGATTAAACAATAAATGAGGAAAATGCCTTGGGCCCAGGAAATATAAAACTTCCTTTCGAAGGTGGTCAGTTCCCCTGCTAATATGAATTAACACAAAAGACTTGCAAAATATCAATTAAATTGTTTCGTTAAACTGGGTAGGGGGAAAGGCTGGTTTTCTGGTTTTGATCAGAGGAACCGATGCCGGTTACTGATAACCGATGCCGGTTACTAATAACCGATACCGGTGGGTTCTAGGATCTTCTTGGTAGCTATGGTGTTTGTAATGGCTAGTTTTTGGATGGTATTAGGAAATGGGATGATTAGAAGCAAAATAATGATAGTTAGATGCAATGGCACGTTGGGTAGTGGATTCAGAAATGGATTTAGGAGGATTGAGATTCAAGAAGCATAAGCAATGTTATAACAAAGGACATGCAAGATGTGACTTACTGGTTTTGACCAAGATGCAAGTTGATCTCCTTGGTTGTAAACACTTCTGGTTTCTTTACTCGTCTCTGCTCTGTCAAGTGAAGATCTGGACTCTGTTCCTCACTCGCAATGCTCTCTGTTGATCCAGAAATCCTTTGACTAATCTCCAAAATGAAATTCCAATCCGTTGTTTTGGTTTGGGGAGCCCATTTACAGGGAACTGATGGCGGTTGCGTAACCGACGGCGGTCGAGTAGGAACCGGCATCGGTAAGAAAAAAGTAGGCTATTTTTAGTAAAATAGCCCACCTTCCCTGCTTTTCTCCCGAGAGATCAGTTGCGGGCTTGGTCAAATGGCTAGAAGGTCGGCTTTGGGTGCGAGTAAGGAGGCATTAGTTATGGATGTGAGTCTAGACCAAGTCATGGGTTTTAATTAGGTTAGTTTAGGGTTAGGGCTAGGTCATGATGAGGTGGCAGAGTGAGGTGGCGGGTAAGGTGATGTGGATTTATCAATTACAAGGTAATTAATAAATAATTGTGTAAAGTTTAGGTAATGAGGTTAGGTTGCGAAATGGGATGCGGGGTGACAAGGGGTCGTAAGACACGAATTTGGTGTCTACATTAGCCCCTTATTGTCGTGTAGCTTGTTCTGTAAAGCTGCGCGGACAATAATATGAAGTGGTTTCTCATGTTAAGGATATAGGTAATCCCCCTCAAATCTACCACAGATTGAGTGAACGGGAAATCAGGGATAGGGTTGATAAAGGGTATATGTTGTAGAGAGGATGGTAAGGTGGTGGGGTAGGTCCAAGGAAGCAAACGCATGTTGAAATGCAATAGTACGACGAGGGTACATGATTTGACAAGCAAACCAGCAATGTGTAGGCAAAGGTCGAGAGTTTATCCAAACAAGGGTGATATAATCTTGGTATCCAAGGCATAGGAAGTAGCTCCAGGGTATATAACAGGTGAGGTACAGGAACGTTTAGGCATGTTCGGCAGTACCAAATGGTTGGTTTGGTTGAGATAAACGTCACGGTCTAGGTCTAGGTAAAGTTGGTCGACAGATCAAGTCAAGGACCCTAATCATGCTAAAACACGAACAAGTGAGCTCGATTGAACACAAGGTACATGATGGATGGATAAAATAAAACGTTGATTGTGGGTATGGTATTGAAGTGATACGGCCTTTGGTCAGGCCAAGTGGTTGGGCGGTGGCCCTGGGTCAGGTTAGATGGGTAGGTTGAGGCCTTGGGTCGGGCCTAATGGTTAGGGTGAGGCCTTGGGTTGGGCCGAATAGGTAGGGCGAGGCCTTGGGTCGGGCCAAATAGGTAGGTTGAGGCCTTGGGTCGCGCCAAATTGTTAGGGCGAGGCCTTGGGTCGGGCCAAATAGGTTAGGGCGAGGCCTTAGGTCGGGCCAAATAGGTTAGGGCGAGGCCTTGGGTCGGGCCGATTAGTAGGTTGAGGCCTTAGGTCGGGCCGAATGGTAGGTTGAGGTGTTGGGTCGGGCCAAATAGGTTAGGGCGAGGCCTTAGGTCAGGCTAAATAGGTTAGGGCGAGGCCTTGGGTCGGGCCAATTGGTAGGTTGAGGCCTTAGGTCGGGCCGAATGGTAGGTTGAGGCCTTGGGTCGGGCCAAATAGGTAGGGCGAGGCCTTGGGTCGGGCCAATTGGTAGGTTGAGGCCTTAGGTCGGGCTGAATGGTAGGTTGAGGCCTTGGGTTGGGCCGAATGGTTAGGGCGATGCCTTGGGTTGGGCCGAATAGGTAGGGCGAGGCCTTGGGTCGGGCCAAATAGGTAGGTTGAGGCCTTGGGTCGGGCCAAATAGGTAGGTTGAGGCCTTGGGTCGGGCCAAATAAGTAGGTTGAGTCCTTGGGTCGGGCCAAATAGGTAGGGCGAGGCCTTGGGTCGGGCCGAATAGGTAGGTTAAGGCCTTAGGTCGAGCCAAATGGTAGGTTGAGGCCGTAGGTCAGGCTGGACAAGTGAACAAATGTTGTGCAGCAAAGGTGGATAGAGGCGATATTGGTGAAAAAGAGGCAAGGAGTAAATAAGGGCAAAGAATGGGGTAAAAGTTGGGTAGCGAACCGATGTCGATTCTGCATGACCGATATCGGTTAAGGGACCGATACCGGTTCCTTAGGGCAAAATGAAACCGATATCGGTGAAAGCTGAAAAACCTATAAAAAGAAAAATACGGCTTGTCATTGTCACTTTTGTTATTTGCAATCCAAATCGACTTGTCTGACATGGAGACTTGGGATTAGAGGCTGGATTGAGTGAGGTGGAGCTATTGTATTGGCAGAGAGAGTTGATAGTGGGCCCGATTAAGGAGAAGGCAGCAGTTGATTGGCCGGGGACCCAGCAGATCAGGATTAGAGCCATGGCACAGGCAGGAGGAGCTGGAGGGGCTGGACCAACTGGACCGCCACCACCCATCCCACCACAACGACGTGTCGTCGTTCGGGTAGATTCCAAACTCTTTAATTTGGTGATTTGGCTGTATTATGCTAAATTGGGGGTTTGGGTAGGAATTAACCTTTTTTAGGAAATAATGAGAAAATGGAAATGATTTGAGAAAGGGAGAGGGTAGATAGGTTAGATAGGCTAAGGTGGGTAGGTGGGTAAGTTTTTAGGGTTTTTGGGTGGGTAGATGGGTAGAAATAGGTAAAAAATGGGTTTTGGGGGCCGCGCGGGGGGTTCGGCTCAGGGAGAGGACAGTGACCGATGTCGGTCACTAAGCGACCGGCATCGGTCGCACAATTTTAGGGAAAGGGAGGGTTGTGGGTGACCGACGTCGGTCATGTATCGGCCGGCGTCGGTTGTGGGTTTATGTAGGGGTTGGGTTGGGTTGGGGGTGGGTGTGGGGTTGGGTTGGTTGTTTTGGGTTGTGGGTGGGAGTGGGAGTGGGGTTGGGTTGGTTGTTTTGGGTTGGGTTGCGGGTCGGTGTGGGGTTGGGTTGGTTGTTTTGGGTTGGGTGGCGGGTCGGAGTGGGGGTTGGGTTAGGGGTGGAGAAGGGTTAGGTGTGGGGTGAGGTTTTGGGTTTTTTGGGTTGGGTTGGGTTTGGTGTGGGTGTGTGGGGGTGGTAGATTGTTTAGAGGGGGGCGGTTAGGTAGAGAGTCGGGGTATCGTCGGGGGGATTAAAAAGGGTGTTTAGATGTCAAAGTAGATGTTGTAAGAAAGAGTAGGTCTAAGGATGTGGGTTGGTTTTGCGAGGCACGTCAGTAGTTGACGATGCGGGATAGGATGCCCCCGCTGTTGGTACGGATGAGGCCACACGTATCTGTGGCTCATTAGGCCATCATGCGTGAGGTGGGACTCGGCAGAGTCCAGAGGTACAGAGCGATAGAGAGAGATCAAGCCTGATGGTCGCCCTCATCGAGAGATGGGATCCGGCGACCAATGTGTTCCAATCTCCCGACTGGGGAGATGACCGTCACATTCGCGGATGTGTATCGCATCCTTCGGTTACCTATCGAGGGAGAGGTAGTCTTCCAGGTAGATTCAGAGACTGCGATGGACAGGATACTGCAGGTTTTTGGGGATGCAGCCGCGCTACTGACCTACCATAGCTTGAGTATCGGGTATGGTGACATGTACCGTACGCATCGTCACGAGACACGACTGGCTGTGTTGATGATGGTTGGGATCACCTGCTTCACCCTCCCAGACTCAAAGGGAGGCCGCTTCCCACGAGCATTGATGGGGGTACTGCTAGAGATGGTGGAGGAGCACACCTGTTACGCCTAGGCACCAGTATATCTGGTGTAATTATACAGGGAGCTATGGGGCTATCGCCGGAGGAGGCGATTTGGTATTTGTTCTACATTTTTGTTGCATTGTTGGGCATGTGAGCACATCGTATGCATCAGGCTAGTAGGGTTACCCCAGCAGCCAGGGCCACAGGTCATATACCAATATGGCTTTCAGAGGTGGTTGGGGGTCGTGGGCCAGCCACGAGCAGTTATGGCAGGTCGGGATGTGGCATACTATAGACATCTGCTAGAGGGCCTTACAGCAGTAGACATTGTATGGAGACCCTACAGAGGTCACCATCCTGGTAGAGGAGCCCGCTCACAGTTGCGCCTAATCCAGTACACATTCTGGATAGCAGGACGGAGGTCAGGAGAGTACGAGTGGATACCCCTGGAGAGGGTACGCAGGCAGATGGGGCTGCGACAGGACGAGCCACCTCCCGTTCCTCAGTACAGGAGAGATGATGTAGAGGCCCCACTGCCTACACCACAGCCTTTGGATCCAGATTGGGTAGCAGAGAGGCCAGCAGGTGAGGGTATAGATGATGCTGGGTGCACGGGAGCATACAGGGTGTGGTGGGCTGGGCAGAGAGCAGCCAGGATAGTACCTCCTGCATAGCCAGACTTGGCTGCAGTGATAGGAGAGAGAGATCAACTCAGGGGTCAGGTGCAGCTCTTACAGGGGCAGCTAGCTATAGCACAGGCACAGATAGGTGTCTTACAGGGGCAGCTAGCCCAGGCTCAGGCACAGGCACAGGCAGCACCACCACCAGCACCACAGCCACAGGTGCAGGTACAGGTACAGGCAGTAGCACAGGTACCAGCACCACCACCAGTAGCGGTACAGCCACAGTCCCAGGCACAGGTACAGGTGCAGGTACCACAGCCACAGGCACCACCAGTGGCACTAGCACAGGCACAGGGGGCACTGGTAGTAGGTGTCAGGGGACCAGCCCCGGTACCTACGGTGGCTCGAGAGCGTTACATGGAGGCTAGAGCGGAGGCCCGATACTATCAGGATATTCTTGATGGTACCGGGGCTGATTATCAGCCCTATGCAGCACATAGAGCAGAGACCTCTCGGAGCCAGAGGTCTCAGGGAGGTGCAGCTACAGCTGGTGAGTCCGTCACAGGCAGGAGGCAAGAGGCACCACAGGGACCAGTGGGGAGAGGTGCCGAGGGAAGTGGGGAGAGCTGAGGGATCCCAGACATGACTTTTGTATTTAGAAATGGGCACCGGTCTGCGAACTGGGTGTATTGATAGAGGCCTGCGTGCCTATGTATTATTCATGTATTCATTTATTCATTTATTGTACACTGGCCTGCGAGCCGAGTAGGGGTTGTATAGTGGATACCGGCCTGCGAGCCAAGTATATATCTATTTTTGATACGAGGGACTGGCCTGCGAGCCGAGTCGAGATTTTGTGAAAGTTATTGCGGCCTGTGTGCCGGCTTTGGTGTATTATGAGATCACAGAGGCCCCGATGTAGGGCACATTGTATTTTTGAAAATTTGTATATATATAGAGACGATGTTTTAATCCTCGTGTAGTGTTCAAAATGTGTTTAAATATTTTGTTAATGGTTGGTAATATGTAATGTATGATAAGTTTTAGTTGACATGTTGATAGATGGATGATGCTGATGTTTTTGTTTTTGCACGTATATATGAATGTCAGGTTATGTGATGAATTGGTGGTTTTGTGACATTGTGATATATGTAACTGATGAGTTGGATCCAAATGATGTATAGATTGATAGTTTCTTGATATCCGTAGTTGATGGTTTGTGTATTTGTATAAAATAAATGATGTTAATGAAATTGTAATGCTATGTGTGGTGGATGAATAAATGTGGTAAATTGTGTTGTTTATGCAGGAAAAGAGGCGGGCGCGACAAAAATTTAGGTGAGAAATGAAGAAAAGAATGCTGTTGAGAAAAGATAGGTGTGTAACCGATATCGGTTAAGGAACCGATATCGGTAGCTGATAGACCGATATCGGTTAAGTAACCGATACCGGTTATTTAGGTATGAGCTTTTCTAAAAATAGAAAAGCTAGGGTGGCAACTTAAGTTTTAATTTTAGAGCCATGCAAGAGGTTAAATACGCGAACGCGACGCTTTTTGATGACTGAGACAGGTATTTGCATGAGAGATTTGAGTGATAAGGAGAAGAGAGACAGGAATTTGTATGAGAGATTTGGGTGATAAGAAAAGAGACTGGGAAGGTGAATGCGATCGGAGATTCAGAAAGTAGAAAGGAGAATTTGAAAAGAGTGGTGATAATGGCGGGACGAGGGGAAACATCCAGCAGGCAGGGACAAGAGGGAAGACAAGGGCCACCTCAAACTACTGCAACCCCAGAGGTAAATGTTTTGGTTGTGATTTGATGTTTGCATGTGTTATGAATAAGAGATTAAGTGGGTAGATATGAAAAAGAAAACATGATAGCAAGGGTTATAAGTGAGGTAAGTGTTATGTGGTAGGTAATCACGGGTTTCAGGTATGTCTGTGTATACAGAGAGGAATAAACGAGCAATTTATTGTCGTAAGTAGTTGTTTTAGGCAAGATGTATGTAATTGACAGTGACCGGTAGCGGTTAGGAAGAACCGGTATCGGTTACTCAACCGATATCGGTTATGTATAACTGATACCGGTTACTGGAGAAATTTCCAGAATGTTTGAAAAACCCTGACGGATTGAATGGTTGTTTGTTGTTTTGGTGTATGCAGGCAGAGGTAGGATTGAGGATGAATGATAGTGTGCCAGCGCTGTTGTCACGAATCCGAGTAGGTGTAACACCAGCTAAATGGACATTGATAAATCATTTGGGGTTAAGTGGAATCCGCTATTATTCACGAATCGCACGTAATCATGCTATGTTGTAGGCATTGATTGAGAGATGGAATCCGGAGACAAATACCTTTTATCTGCCAACAGGGGAGATGACAGTAACATTGGAAGATGTGTTTCGGATTTTGAGACTCCCTATTACAGGAGAACCAGTATATCAGGCACTACCTAGCGCGGCACGGGGAGCGATAACATCAGTATTTGGTCCATACGCACGAGATTTGACACAGCGGGGTTTATCTTTTACATATGGGGTAATGTATGCAGCACACCCTAAGGAGACAAGGTTAGCAGTGATATTAATGATAGCGGTAGGGTATTATACGTTACCGAGGGCAGAAGGGGGAAGATTTGTAAAGGCATTGATGTGTGTTATTTGGGAGATGATACAAAGGAACGTGACTTTTGCATGGGCACCTGCATATTTGGCGGAGCTACACAGGGGTTTATGGGCTTATAGGCGAAATCACAGGACGACACTGGATAGTTCATACTTATTACACTGTTGGGCCTATGAGCACATTGTTTGTGTGCGACCAATAGGCTGACCCATCCAGTCGAGAGAAACCGGAGTGCAGAGGTTAGGATTCAGACGATGGGTCCAGACAGAACAAGAGGCCAGATCCCAGCCCGTGACGGGTGATATTGAGTATTACAGGCAGGGATGGGAGAGAGTGACAGTTGCGGATATCTATTGGAGGCCATATGGAAACTATATGGTAACAGAGAACATAGCTGAGGAGTTGAGGGGTGTAGAGCGATTGAGGTGGATCGCAGGGCACAGGCCAGGTGAGTATGAGAGGATTCCTATAGATCGCGTGTGGTGACAATTTAGATTTGTGCAGGATATACCCCTAGCTTATAGACCATATATGAGGATCGAAGCCGAGGCAGCATTCTCACCTCCCCGGCCAACACCTCCAGAAGGGCCTGAAGAGGTAGCAGCCGATCGCAGGGTAATGGATGCGGGAACGACAGAGGCCTATAGATTATGGTGGGTAGCAGAACTGCGACGTGTACGTGAGCGTCCTGACATAGCGGTGATTACAGCAGAGAGGGATCGTCTGCAGCGTTTGGTTCAGCAGCTCCAAACGCAGGTGAATGAGATAAGAGGATTGTTAGTGGTTGCGGAGTCACGGGCGGGGAGACTAGAGGCTGGAGTCCTCCATGCGAGAGGGCGTATTCATATGTTACAGGAGAGATTGGCAGATCAGTGGGCGGTACCAATAGCCGTGGTACCTTTGAGGACAGAGAGGCCCGGCGAGAGGGGTCGACGATCACGATCATCACCTAGTTCAGGATGAGGCGTGAGGGTCTGAGTAAATGTTAGCAAGGTATAAGAATAAATAAGGATGCCGACCTGCGTGTCAATGATAGAGAAGATGTATTTGTTTAACATCTAAATAAAACTAAATATGTATGTTGATTTGAGTTACGATAATAATAAGATTGTTTGTGTTTTGATTTTCGGTGTTTTGAAAAAAGGATAAAGAGGACTGTGATTAAATAGAAATACACAAAAATATTTATATTCACCACACAGGATAGGTTATGGTAGGGGATGGTCGAGCTAACCTTGGGAGACCCCATGTCTCCGAAGTGCTGCCTACATAGCCCATTGCACAAAGTAAGGAGG
Organism: Taxus chinensis; assembly: GCA_019776745.2. Classification (NCBI taxonomy): domain Eukaryota; kingdom Viridiplantae; phylum Streptophyta; class Pinopsida; order Cupressales; family Taxaceae; genus Taxus; species Taxus chinensis. Next base: position 77,543,467 of record CM034147.1, on the reverse strand, counting down.
GGCCTCAGACTGATGTAGTTCTCCCTTAGGATCAGGGAGAGGCGAATTCAGGCAATTGGGTACGGTTTAGGTAATTGGTTGGTTGGTAAAAATATTAAGAGTAGTAAAGGTAAGGTGGATGGTGTTGGTAATGAATTGGTGATGCTGTAAAAGGTATGAGGAAAGCGAAAGTTAGCCTACCCAAGTAGTAGGGAATCGGGTCCTGATTAAGGTCAACACACAATCCTAGATGTGAGGCAAAGTAGAAAGAGTGCTCCGTAGATGAAGAGAGCTAAACAAACCACACCACGTAGAACAAGCTTAGAGCCCTAGGTACCGTGCATAGACAAGAAGTCAATAGGTGAAAAGAGTTGTGTGATCACAATATATCGAGCGTACATTACGTCCCTTGAGTTGAAACAAATGGTGAGGTGAGGTGGATGATATAGCTGAGGTACGGAGAACTTATTACAAAGTGAGTGTTCTAACGAAAGAGAACCTACCCTAAATAGACAAGTCCATGACTCAAAAGTCCTTTTGAATGAGGCTTTTCTTTTATTGAATGTAGACTGATCGATGTGAGAAGTCTACAAGGGATATTGATTGTATTATTCTTGAGGTCTTCACGAAGCTGATCAATGTGAGAAGCTTCTGATAAAGGCTGACTGTGTATAGCTGTCCTTCGAGGGAGCAGTCTATTTATAGTAGCAGATATGATTGTAATGCATAGCTGTCCTTCGGGGGAGCAGTCTATATATAATAGCAGCAATAGTTCGGCATATAGCTGTCCTTCGAGGGAGCAGTCTATATTTAATTTAGATGACTAGATGTTCATTTGGCGTGAAGCATCTAGTTTAGTAGGAAGTTTGACTCAAGAAAATCCCATAAGAATACGGCTTATTTTAATATTTTGAAGTCATGGACTAGACTAAAAAGGGGAAGGCTTCATCAAGGGGAGGTGAGGATCAAACTATGTGAGCTTGATTGTTATTATGATGTGTAGGAAACAGAGTGTAGGTAGTGGTAAGTGAGCTCAAGGGATGAGCGGCAGGTAGATAAGAAGTGATATAACACTAATTTCAACAGTAGAATGGTCGAAGATGCAAGGCATTAAGGGGTTCAGGCTCAGGTTTACCATTAAGTGAAGCTGAACGATAAGTACCAGATCCATAGGAATGAGTGATTATATAAGGCCCAATCCAATTGGGAGCAAATTTTCCACGTTTGCTCTTTTCTAGTTTGGTTACATGTTGATTCTCTTTGAGAAAAAGATCACCAACCTTAAAGGTATGCTCATGAAGTCGCTTATCATAAGCACGTTTAATGCGTTTTTGATAGATTTGAAGGTGATCAAGAGCTGTAAGACGGCGTTCGTCAAGAAGCTCCAATTGGGCTAACCGTTGTTGGCGGAAATCATCATTGGTGAGAATATCCTGAAGAGATATTCTAAGGGAGGGTATTTGTATTTTGAGAGGCAAAACAGCCTCGGTACCATATACCAAAGAAAAAGGTGTGGCATTAGTAGAGGTACGAATGCTAGTACGATAAGCCCAAAGGGCAAAGGGAATGTGATCGTGCCAATTTCTTCCGGATTCATTGACAACTTTCATGAGGATTTTGGTTAGTGTTTTATTAGAGGACTCGGCTTGCCCATTGGCTTGTGGATAGTAAGGTGATGAGAAACTAAGTTTGATACCAAAGTTGTCACAAAGGTCTTGCAACAACTTGTTTTTGAAATATTTTCCATTATCTGTTATCAGGCGATGAGGAACACCAAAACGACAGATAATGTGGTGGTTAATGAACTCGACAATTTTTTCTTTTTTGATTGAAATGAGTGGAATAGCCTCCACCCATTTTGTGTAATATTCGGTCGCTGTGATTATCCAACGGTGACGTTGTGAAGAGGTTGGGTGAATCTCACCAATAAGGTCTAAACCCCATTGTGAGAAGGGCCAAAGATCTCGAGCGATCTGGAGCGGGTGGCTAGGAGTATGTTGAAGTTTGGCATGTTGCTGACACATAACACAACGCTTAACATATTCGTAGCAGTCGTTATTGATAGTAGGCCAATAATAACCAAGGCGAAGGATTTGTTTGGCCACGGCAAGGCCGCTAAAATGTCCACCACAAATACCGTCATGGACCTGTTGGATGGTATGAGTGGCCTCCGCGCCAGTTAGACAGTGAAGGAGGATGCCATCAAAGCCACGTTTATAGAGGAGTCCCCCCATGACAACATAACGTGAAACACTTTTAAGAAAAGCACGTTTACCGTTACTAGTAAGGTCAGGTGGGAGGACAGAGATTGTAAGGTAGTCGTGAAATTGGTGGTACCAGGTATCCTGTGAATTAGTAGACACAATATTTATCATACAAACTACCAGGGTTGAATACGATGGGGAAAAAAGTTGTTGGACCACGACGAATAATTCAGAGTCAGTTGGCGCGGCGGGAATTCGCGAGGCTAAGCAAGCCATAGTATCCGCAAATTTGTTAGTGGAGCGGGGAATGGTTTGTATAGAATAGTGGGTAAATAAGGCTAGAAGTGAATCCAGGTAGTGTTTGTATTTTTTAAGTTCCTCATTTTTGCATTGGTAGATGCCCATAACTTGATTGACTACCAATTGAGAGTCGCCAAAAATGTTGATAGATTTGATACCTAAGTGTAACGCAACTTAGAGACCCAGAACAAGGGCCTCGTATTCCGCTGTATTATTAGTGCAAGGGAAATCAAGTCGAAATGAAAGAGGCATAGGTTCAGCGTTGAGAGGAATGAGAACAACGCTGGATCCTCCGCCGCACTGGCATTTAGATCCATCGAAGAAGAGGGTCATTGGGTATGACTCCTCTGTGAGGGAAAGAGTAGCGATGAGTTCGTCGGGAAATGTGAAATTGGTAAATTGTTCCCCCGGTAAAGGAGCTTCCGCAAGTTGGTCTGCGATGGTTTGTCCTTTGATTGATTTTTGGTGGACAAACTCAAGGTCGAGGTCGGCGAGAAGCATGAGCCATCTAGCAATGTGTTGGTTTAGATGAGGTTTGGCATACATGTAATGGATGGGGTTTGTATTGGTGAAGACGAAAGTCTTGTGATTTAGAAGGTAGTGTCAGAGTTTGGTGGCCACGAATGATAGGGCAAGGCACAATTTTTCTACATGTGTGTACCTAGTCTCATAGTCCACCAAAGTACGACTTATATAATAAATGGCTTGTTCGCGATTCTCAGAGTCATGATGTGCAAGCATGGCTCCTACAACGTGGTCGGTGGCGGAAAGGTAGAGGTAGAAAGGGAGGTCGTCTTGGGGTGGGATAAGCACGGGTGGCTGCAAGAGATAGGATTTGAGAGCTTCGAAGGCTTGGTGACATTCTTCGCTCCATTGGAATGCAATATCCTTTTTAAGGAGGCGATGGAAAGGTTGACATCGATCTGAAAGTTGGGAGATGAAACGTCGGATAGATTGGAGCTTACCTTGTAAACTACGTAATTGTTTGAGATTTTTGGGTGGGGGCATTTCTAGGATAGCTTTGACTTTAGATGGATCGACCTCAATGCCACGCAAAGAGACGATAAAGCCAAGAAGTTTTCCCGAAAGAACACCAAAGACACATTTCTTCGGTTGAAGGCAGACAGAATATTGTAACAGGCGATCAAAAATAATGGTTAAAACATCTAGATGTTCACTACGATGTTTAGACTTGCCGAGAATATCGTCGACATAATCTTCAAGGATAGTGTGCATAATGTCATGAAAAATGTAGGTCATAGCCCGCTGATAGGTAGCACCAGCATTCTTAAGGCCAAATGGCATGACACGATAACAGAAGGTTCCCCAAGGAGTTATGAAGGCAGTTTTGTGTTGATCGGCAGGGGCAACCAAAATTTTGTTGTATCCTGAAAAGCCATCCATGAGAGAGAGCATCTCATGACCTGCAGTTAGATCAACAAGTTGGTCAATGCTAGGTAAGGGGAAGTCATCCTTAGGGCAAGCGAGGTTAAGATCCCAGAAATCTATGCATATCCGAAGTCCCCCTGTCGCTTTAGTGACAGGTACGATGTTAGAAATCCATTGAGGATAGTCAATAGGCAAGATGAAGGAAACAGAAAGGAGTCGTTGGAGCTCCTCTTTGACCAAGAGAGCAATGCGTGGATGCATTTTTCTCAAAAAAAAATTGACTGGTTTGGAATCGGGGTTTAGGGTGATGTTATGGACGGCGATGGTAGGATCAATTCCTGGCATGTCAGCGTAAGACCATGCGAAAGCTTGGTTGCGAGCACGGAGAAAGGTAGTAAAGGCGGCTTGTTCTGTTGTGTTAAGGGATTGTCAATTCTTCACAATGTGAGGATCCTTCTCCGTGTGGGTGTTGATTTCTATGGTAGATTCGTTCAGCATAGTTTGGGTTTCAGATGGTAAGGCTCGTTGAATATAAGAATCATCCGCGCCAAGGTAAGTGAGGATGGAGTCGTCATCCTGGCATTCAACAACATTAATCAAAGGCAAATCCTCTTTGATCATGTCTGGATAAAGAAGGGGCAAAGAAGATGGGTCATCATTATCACGTTGATAAGTGAGAGGACCTATGAAGATAGCATTTATGAAAAAAAAAAGTTAGGAGGGATGGATTCAGGGTCTATAGATTCTACGGGTGATGATGGCAAAGTGGGTGATGATGGTTTGGTAGGGACGACGTCTTCTTCTTCCAGGATACAGCTGACAGGAGGTGTCTCCTGTGTAGGTGTTTCAGGAAAACTGAGACCACTGCGATCATTGTGTTTACGGGTAGTCACGGGAATGAGTGTATGTCGGCCTTGTTCGTAAAGGCCAAAACCAAAGCCTTTCCATGCACAGCGAGTCAAGAAGGTGAGGGCAAAACGACGATTTGTCAAGTATTGAAAATCGGATTGGAAAGGAACCACACCAAGAGGAGGTTCAGGGGTAATGGAGGATGCGTCAACACCCCCATACGTTAGGTTAGTGCGGCAATGGGGTGGTCCGTAAGAGATTATCTCCCCCACGCGACGGTCGTAGGTGGGATGTGCATGTAATTGTCCATACTCCTGCGGGGTAGGGAAAGAAGTAACGTTATATAGGCGATACTCCCCCAGCGTAAGGCACTGAAAAACATCTACTAAGGGGTCGGACGTTGGAATGTTAGCTGCGGGAAGGGAAGTGGTTTTTGTGATGGTGGTTTCATCAATTGAAGGCGTAGGCGCGGTTGAGGTGGATGGTTGAGGTACATTTGAGGAGGATGGTTGGGTTGAATGTATGGGTGTCTTGATTGGTATAAGCACATCGTTAGGGCGGTATAACATATTGCAGGTTTTAAAGGGGGGAGGGTCAACTTTTACGGTGTAGGACTTCCCCTCGTACTCAAATTTTATGCATCTATGTAATGTTGAGGGAACGCATCCCATGGCTCGGATCCAAGGACGACCCAGCAATATATTATATTGGAACTCTCCCTCCAAGACATAGAAGAGTTTGGGTAAAGTACGTGGTCCTACCCGAATGTTGAGGATCACGGTGCCTAAGGTAGAAGTAATAGCGTCATTGAATGACCGCAACATGATGGGGTTGGCACACATGCAACTAGAAGGGATCTTCATTTGTTAGAAGGCTTTTGAAGAGATGATGTTTAGGCTAGCGCCCCCGTCAATCATAACCCGACGTACTCGAATGTCTCGGACGTAAGCGGAAATGAAAAGGGCAGGGTCAGGGTCTTCTGTACCAAAGTCAACAATTTCATCTTCAGAGAAACTGACTGCAGCAGCTTGTGGTATAGAGACAGAAGTGATTGGAGTAGTGGGCTGTTTAGTGAGAGAGGCAACGTGATTGGGTGTTAGAATGGAGGCGACAGGCAGAGTTTCATTAGGTAAAACCTCTATCCCTTGAAGGATCTCAACAAGAGCTTGTCGATGAGATTCAGAAGTCTGAATGAGATCATACAATGTCATTTTTACGGGTGATTGGTGAAGTTGTTTCATCAATTGAAGGCGTAGGCGCGGTTGAGGTGGATGGTTGAGGTACATTTGAGGAGGATGGTTGGGTTGAATGTATGGGTGTCTTGATTGGTATAAGCACATCGTTAGGGCGGTATAACATATTGCAGGTTTTAAAGGGGGGAGGGTCAGCTTTTACGGTGTAAGACTTCCCCTCGTACTCAAATTTTATGCATCTATGTAATGTTGAGGTAACGCATCCCATGGCTCGGATCCAAGGACGACCCAGCAATATATTATATTGGAACTCTCCCTCCAAGACATAGAAGAGTTCGGGTAAAGTACGTGGTCCTACGCGAATGTTGAGGATCACGGTGCCTAAGGTAGAAGTAATAGCGTCATTGAATGACCGCAACATGATGGGGTTGGCACACATGCAACTAGAAGGGATATTCATCTGTTGGAAGGATTTTTAAGAGATGATGTTTAGGATAGTGCCCCCGTCAATCATAACCCGACGTACTTTAATGTCCCGGATGTAAGCGGAGATGAAAAGGGCAGGGTCAGGGTCTTCTGTACCAAAGTCGACAATTTCATCTTCCGAGAAACTAACTGCAGCGGCTTGTTAAACCAAGACAGAAGTGGTGGGGGAGATGGATTGTTTGGTGAGAGAAGCAACGTGATTGGGTGTTAGAATGGAGGCGACAGGAAGGGTTTCATTAGGTAAAACCTCTATCCCTTGAAGGATCTCAACAAGATCTTGTCGATGAGATTCAGAAGTCTGAATGAGATCATACAATGTCATTTTTACGGGTGATTGGTGAAGCTGTTTAATCATATTTCGGTGGGCAATGCCATTAGAGACGGGATAGGCGGGTCCGCGAATGACCACTTTAGGTGGTGGTGCAATCGGGATGTTTGACGGAGAAAGAGATGCCGCAGGTGTGTTTTCTTTTGCTTTCCCATTGTTCTTCTGACCTCGAGTAGCGACACTAATCATATTAATCTCGTAGACCTGAGATGAGGAAGATGGTTGGGATAACTCATGGTCTTCAAGAGGTGGGGTTGTAATAATGATAGATCTTGGTGAGGCGGGGACAGATGGTATAGGAGAGGGAATGGAAACTAAAGGTCTCTCCCTTCGTAAGTTGTCTTTCTTAATCTTTCTATCCGGGAGAGGTGACTGGCGAAGGATGGTTTTTAGAGCTTTGCATCCCTCCACATCATGTCCTGGTGTGCGGTGATAAGCGCAGATTTTAGACTCATCATAACCCATAGGTCGGGGCTTAGATGGGTCATAAGGTCTAAGTGGAGGTAGGGAAATGGTCGCATTCTCCACCAACATAGCAAGGATTTTGGCGTAAGATCCTTTGAGTGGGTCAAAATCGGAAGAGGATGAGGGTATTGGTTGTGCGGGTTTTGGTAATGCTTGGGCATGGTTGGTTCGCACGGGTGGTGGTTTAGCCGAGGGGTGTTGATACATGGTTTTACTAAACGTGATTTCTTTGGCGCAGAAGCTATGTTGGATGATGAGGCCGCAGATGATGTGGTATCAGAAAACAACCACAGGGAAATAGGAGTGACTGAAAACAAATCTTTTGATGATGGAATTTGTTTAGGGTTGATAGGTAGACAAGATACGCGGAGTGATGGTGTTGCTATACCCTGGAATTTCTGTATAGGTGCGGAAGGCGTAGGTTGTTTTGAAGAAAACGCAGGAGGTATGATATATTGATGTAAGGTAGAGGGATGGGGTCCCAATATGGAAGGTAGGTATGACGATGATGGTTTTGATTGTGATAGGGGCACGGATTGAGTTTGTCTCCTAGGTGGCGGGACGATTTATTTTTGGATAGATCGAGTCACTTAGGCGGGTGCGTTAGACTGGGTATTGGTGAGGTCCCAAGCGTAGGGGAAGATATGGTTAAGTTGATAGAAGTGGACGGGGCATTTGGTAGAGGTGAGGGGGGTGAAGGTGAGAACAGGGACATTTTAAGCTTCTGTAAACACTTCGGGTATATGGTGGAGACATCAGGATCAGTCATTTGCATTTGAGTAGAAAAAGGGGTACTCAAACGTTCCCATAGGTCCTGTCTATCTTCTGTGGAATGACAGTCCCTCACGTGTGAATATGTAACTTTTGTACGGAAGAACGACGGGTTGTGATTCCAGTCCACTGTGGGTGTGACACAGGAGGTAGATGAGGCACTGTATTAATAGATGTTAAGAGGTCAACAGGTCGTTGAAAAGATTTAGGCGATGAGGGACTAATAGGTAGGAGGGCATGTTTGAGGGGATCTGTCATGTTTAAAGAATGTGGTGATGTCACTATAAGAGATTTCTCGTCTAAGGATGTCAAAAGGAGTGGCGAGCCTTCCTCTTGTGCAACAAGAGCGGTAGAAGGGGACGTTTGGGAAATAGATAAATTAGATAACATCCGCTCACAGTCTTGTAGGGATGTGGTGTAAGAAGACTCATCGATGAGAAGAGAAGTCCGGGTAGTTAACTCTTTTATGGGTAAAGGAATGATTTCACTTTGGCTTGATGGTGGTGAAGGAGGTTCAGACTCCTGTGTTGGTGGAGAGGCTTGATTCAAAAAATTTTCAATAGAGGCTTTTGGCTGAGAATCGAAGACTGCATGGATCTCATGAACATTGTTCTCGGCTAAGATATCTTGGTTTACGTTACTGTTGGACGAGTGATTCGGGAATGGCTTGTTGAAAATTTTCAGATTTCAGTTAGCAGGGGCGTTAGGATTATTGAGGGCTATATCCCCCGCATCAACCATTTCCTGCACTATGTTTTTCAACATCTTGCAGTTTTCATGACTATGTCCTTTTACGCGGTGAAAGTTACAAAAGTCATTTTCTTTATACCAGGAAGGTATTGCGCGGGTGGAGTCAAACCTAGAGTGAGGTTTAACAAGGGGCAAGGTGATAGCCCCAGCTTTGAGCAATTTTTCCAATATCACACCATATGTTTCTCCCAAGGGAGTGTAGTTGATGGGTTCTGCTTTATACTTATAAGTGGTTTTTGGCGGGGTATTAGACGGTGTTTGAGATTTGACCATTACCGCGTGGACAGCTCCTTTTGATTTAGAAGAAGTGGACGCGTGAGGAGTGGTGGTGTTTGGCTTGTTGGTAGAATCTGGAGTTCGGAAATTCGGGTTTTTGTTACGTAACCGCAATTTCTCTTCTTCTAAGGCTCGAATTTCTAATTTTCGGGCCATAGTAAAGGCCTCGTCGAATGTACGGAAAGTTTGAATTTGGAGGGTGGGGGAGATGTGCTTAGTGCAGGCCCGCGTAAATAGTTCGATAAGTTCGGTTTGAGGTAAGGCATACGTAAGTTGGTTGATAAGGCCGCACCATCGTCCCACGATATCTGCGATAGATTCGTCTTCGAACTTGTCGGATGGCATAAAGGTCGGTGATAGATACTTTCTTGGCAATGTTAATGGAGAAATGATCGAAGAAAGATTGGGCTAGTTGGTTAAAAGAGAAGATCGAGTGTTGGGTTAAAGCACTGTACCACTCCAAGGCGGGTCCTGATAAGGACATGGGGAAGGTGCGGAGTAACAAGGCGTCATCATGGGCAATCAAATAACAAGCATGTCTAAATGATCGCAAGTGTTGTTGAGGATCCTCTTTACTATTAAAACGAGTAAACTTTGGCAAAAACTCCCATTGCGGAGGATATGAATGAAGGGGAACAGTAGGGTGAATAGGCTCCCGAAAAACTTGTTCGTATGTCAAGGCGCTACGACTTCCCGAAACCGAAGCCTCCAGATTTTGCATTTTGTCCATCATTTGTTTGATGAAATCTGTGGTTGGATGAGATGATGGTGCGGTTGTGGTAAACGGAGGCAAGTTGGACCAAGGGCTTCCGCTGGACAATGGTGGGGCTAAGTGTTGATAAGGTATGGAGGATGAGTATGTTGGAGCAACAGAATAGGGATGTCCCATATAAGGTGTTGAGGTTACTGGATACGTGTATGGGAATGAAAAGGTAGGTGGAGCTTGAGAAGGAAAGCTCGTGTGAATAGGTGGCAGAGAGTAAGTCATGAATGGAGTGGTCTGAAAGAGAGATGAGGTAGGGGCAGTTGGTGGTAATGATACGTGGGGTCCAAAATTAACCAAAGGAAAGCTAATCGGGGTCGTATGAACCTCTGAAGCCGTCGGATTGGGAGACGGGGCTAGAGATGCAGGAAGTAAGGCAGTGTTATCAGGAGGAGTGGGAGCTAAATGAGCAGCTATACTAATAGGCATGCCAACAAGGAGCTGACCATCAGGCGTACGGTCAGGGGCATGAGACAAATAATATTGTACAGCGCTGGGATTAGCATCCAGAAATTTGGCAAAGTCCTTGTCTCCTACAGGAATTTGGGGGGATCTCACTGGTGTCCGTAGGGTTCCCTATAGAATGTGAAGGGGGTGATTCAGGAAAAGACACAGAGCATGCATGTAAAACCATGGCGACAGGCTTGCTTCCGAGTGATGACAACCATGGACAAGAACACACAGGAAAGTTTCAATCTATCAAGAACAAAAACAACCTCAGAATGATGAATTTGGCAGGTTGTTGGTTTGTCAGGGGCTGATGAAGACAGTAACCGATATCGGTTTAATAACCGGTGTCGGTCAGAGAGTAGACGACGTCGGTCAGTTAACCGATTCCGGTGTCAAAAGTCTAGGATAAGAAGATATAAAAGGCTGCTAATTTGATTTTTAGCAACGTTGAGTATATTTGTCAACTTATTGATCACAGAAGACAAAGTATGACAGAGAAAATAGAATTTGAAAACAAGCAAGATGCACATGCAAATCCAGAGACTAATCCTAGGGTTAATTTTAGTTATCGTGGGCTTATGCCTTTAGACGTAAGATGATGTCAGAATCCTAAACAACAAGACCTAGGGGAAATGTCAAGTTTGTTTTGGCTTATAAGGTTACCTCAATCGGGCGGAGGAATACCGCGGAAAAGGGGGGATGTTTGAGCTGTTGTGTTAATTGTGAAGTGATTCGGTATGTGTTGTGCAGTGAAACTAGGGTTAATTTCTTGTCAATACCGTGGATATCACCCCCATGTGTACGACCTGTTACTTAATCTATGTTCACTAGAATTGAAGAACAACAAGCAGGAATGTAATGCATGTGTTTTAAACCCAAATCAAAAATTATGTTCGATGAAGCAAGAGAGATGACTTTCACTAATGCGAAACTAGGAAAGCAAGACAAATTCTTTACGAAATATATAACAAAAGCAGCAACAGCAAGTATGCTTCCTAAAATGAAAATAAGCAAGAGAAAGAAACCCAAAATGGGTCCCACCGGGCGTGCCAAAATGTTTCGCTCGAAATGTTTCGGCTTCTGGGAATAGAGTTGCTTCTATCCTTTCATTCCTTTTAGAAACAGATAAGAGTTAGGTGCTAGGAGGAATACCTATAGAATGTCGAGATGGTGTGCGCGTACCGTAGAGAAAGATCAGGCTGATTGCGAAGAACTCCTTTTTGTCTTGGAAGGACTACCTGCAAATAAGAACACAAGACCACAAGATTTTGATTAAACAATAAATGAGGAAACTGCCTTGGGCCCAGGAAATATAAAACTTCCTTTCGAAGGTGGTCAGTTCCCCTGCTAATATGAATTAACACAAAAGACTCGCAAAATATCAATTAAATTACTTGGTTGAAACTAGGTAGGAGGAAAGGCTGGTTTTCTGGTTATGAGTCAGTGGTAACTGATACCGGTTTCTGGTAACCGCCGTCGGTTACTGTCTAGGACCTGTACCGGTTGAATTGGGTAGGGGAAAGGCTTGGTAGCTCTGGTGTTTGATCAGATGGAACCGATGGCGGTTACGTAACCGACGGCGGTCGAGTAGGAACCGGCATCGATTAGAGGAAAAAGTAATGACTATTTTTAGATAAAATAGCCCACCTTCCCTACTGGATCTCCCGAGACGGATCAGTTAGCGAGGACTTGAGATTCAAGTGGCATAAGCAAGGTCGGCTTTGGGTAACGAGTAAGGACATGCAAGATGTGAGTTACTGGATGTGAGTCTAGATGCAAGTTGATCTCCTTGGTCTGTAAACACTTCTGGTTAGTTTACTCGTCTAGGGCTAGGTCAAGTGATGAGGTGGACAAAGTGAGGTGGCGGGTAAGGCTCTCTGTGGATTTATCAATCCTATAAGGTAATCTCCATAAATGAAATTGTCGATAAGTTGTTTAGGTAATGAGGTTAGCCCATTTACAGGGAACCGATGGCGATTGCGGGTCACCGAGGGCAGTCGAGTAAGAACACGGCATTTGGTAAGTCTACACAGTAGCCTATATAACAGTTAAATGGCCCACCTAACCTGCTTTTATCCCGAGAGATCAGTTGCGGGCTTGGTCAAATGTGCTGAGGAAAGTGTCGAGCATCACCTTGGGTGCGATTACGGAGGCATTGCAATTATGAACTGTGCTTTTAGTAGGAATTTATGGGTATTATTTAGGTTATTCTTATTAATCTAGGGCTAGGCTCATGACCTTAGGTGGCATAGTTAGGTGACCACTAAGGTGACTGTACATTTACTCCCAACATAAAAATCTAATTAATAACGATAATTGGAATCCAATAATACCGATATTAGGTAATCCAGGTAATAGGTTGCGAAATTGGGATCCGGGTCACATAGCGATATTGGAATCGTAATAATAGTGAAATTGGAAATCTACAGATAAGTCTACATAATGACTATATGAGTTGGAATCCAATAATAACTAATCAATGGACATCTGGTATAACAAAAAATTGAATACACCAATATAGATCGCCCATAATGGGAGATAAATTTCTTCATGCCAAAACTTTTAATATTAGAGTACTAGATTCACTAGAATATGTCCATATTTACTAGAGAGATAAGCATTATAAGTGCTAAATTATAGAAATGCTAAATTATATTCAATATGGAAGAATCAGAATGAATAAGTTATAGAAAGTGTAGCAATGTTACAACTAATGGATGGAGAGAGAAATGTCTATAGAGTACTCTCAATAAATGCAAATGTCACTTCCTTCGATTGATCTAGACTATCCACCCCATATATTTACATATGCATGGATGAAGAAGATTACTACATGTGACTAAGGGTGCATAATACACATTACCTGCTATATGATTTAGAATCTACAGCACCCCTGGGACTCTGCAACTCGATGGGTTGAGTTTATCTCAGTGCGTATATGTACAACATTTGGGGGACATTTCCCAAGTGTGCCAATTTTGTGATTTATTTTAAAGACCATGTGTCCTTTATAAAATGCTAGGCCAAACCTATTCCTGAATAGGTTCATAATTCACAAACGTAAAAATGCAGAGTGTTCCCTATTTGATACAAAATGTAATTATCCTTATGTGATACAAAGAGAGAAAAATGCATACAAACAAACCTTTGTAAGCATATAGGAGGTCATGCACCTATTTATTAAAATTAAAAAAAGGTTGTATGAATTTTGCCATTGCTAGACACATATGCACACTTTTGGAATGCATTAAAAAACACAAATAAACCCTCATTCTACACCCACAATGGCTATAGAATGGAATGTAGATTTATCATGAAAAACATAGAGGTGTTCACCATTTATACAACAGTCATGCATTCTCTATCATTGCTCCCACATTTTGATGACAATATATTCTAAAGTATAAAATATTTTTTCTTCATAGGCAAACATGCATTACAGGTTTTAAATGGGAGGTTTGATTTTCACAACTTAAGCTTGCCAAAGATTGAAGTAAGGGAGGAGGCACATGTAACAAAATTTAATGTTCAATTTTTTATTTCTTGAAGCCACTGCATGACAGATTTATAGTGCAAGAAATAATACCAAATAAGACTTGAGACAACCAGTGCCAAATCTATCCTAAAACAGCCTCACCTTATAAATAAATAATAAAAATATGGTGGTAGATGAAGAAGATATCATACCCCAAAAGTGGCAAACTGTATATTGCATGTTTAAGAACTATGTGACCACCCAATTAAAAATATTTAATAATAGTTAGGTAGAGTGATTCCGTAGGCTTTCCGATAAATTACAACCTTGTGTGAATTCGGAGCTCCCAGTGGATAGTTATTGGAGATCTGATTATCAGGGAAGAGGGAAATGCTTCCTGTCAACGTTCAGAATGGATGCGCCTAATGAAGGTGAGCCTATAAGCAACAATAACCATATGCATGTTGACAATCCTTTTCAAGCACAAGAAGGTGCAAATATGTTAATGTCAACACACCACAATCAATAAGATGCGCCAAAGGCACATTCATTTGCATGTCATACACTCTTACATAAACCTTTGCAAACAAATGAGCAGCAATCATTTGCATATCAACACTCTATTATGTGTACTCAATGGCGCAATATAATGATAATGTCGACACTTGCTTATATAGCGAAAGAAATATCAATGCGCCAAGGGCGCAACTATTCAAGTGTCGTAGATTCCTTTCTGTGCGCCAAGGGCGCATAGATTTAGGAGAGAAATAGACATCAAGGATCTAGTGCGCCAATGGCGCATTTATCATTTGTGAAAGAACTATCCAATACTTATAGATGCGCCAAGGAAATAACTATTTCCCTGTTGACAACTCATTGATAATATCCCCCTAATATCTAAATGCGCCAATATCCACATCACATAAGTGCTGTCGAGGACTAAATGTCAATAAAGCGTAAATAAAGTACGCTATGGGCTGAACATTGAATTTCTAATGGTAAATACCATACTCTAACACCCCCCTCTATAGTGAAGCTAGGGTCCAGATATATAGAACAGGTGGCATGTCCATAGTATGACATCCCAACAACTAGTGCCTGTATGAGTTGACTCATGTATGACAGCTGAAATCTTAGGTTTCTCAACCCTGAGTGAAGGTGTATGAACGCAAGTGTACCTCAAAATCCAATAACAGACAAGAGTAGAGAGAACAAAAAAAGGAGCACTGTCAATGTGCTGATCCTAATGAAGTCTCTGGCTCAAAAACTCATATAATGCATAAATAATTTTGAATGTACACTTTGGTTTGAATCCACTGCTGGAATCACAGGAAACTCAAAAACAACTGTGACACTAGGCTTCACCTAATGTAGTGAATATCTTTCAGTGAAACCCATAGCATGAATCATGTGAGAACCTGAATGTAGTGGTATGCTTCTCAATAAGAGCCATACATGCTGAGTAGAAGTAGGATACACAGCATGTGGTAACTGCAAGAGGCACAAACCCAGAGGAACATGTAGTAACAAACCTGGTAGGATTAGGAGCATCATGATCCGAAGTTCAAACTCAAAAACTAATAGATTAAGGTCAGTGAGTACAAGAGCAGATAACTGTAATTGGAATAGGAATCATGAATATGAATTGTCCACAATATGATGGTGATGCTACAGGCTAGCAAGTTTGTTGCTGCAGGGAGTGTATTACTGTATCCTTATTGTGAATGAGTGATTTGTAGAAGAGAATTTCACTTCTTGAGTGGTCTAGTTTCTTCCAAAAAATCTTACAATATCCTCCTAAAGTTCACACACTTCAGATAAAAGTCATATCAATCTTAGAATCCATGATAGATATACAGAACTACAACTCCCAAAAGTAAATTTAGGATGTCAGGCTTCAGCAAAAATTACATCCACAGGTGATTATAACACCCCTCCATAATTGGCACTTTATAATGAGTGTGTAGTTATAATATGGAACTTTTAAAATTATAGTGTGATTCTCAAAATAAATATTTCCAATGTAAAGAGCATGAAGAAACAAACACTTTTAAAAAAAACGGCACTCAAAACTGAGTTGCCAATCAAAAGCTACAAGTTTTACAATATTTATGCTCTGTTATTTATTGTAGTTCCCACTAAAACAAAATAAAATGTTGTTGCCTTCACCACACAAATAAAATTAAATGGGGCTGAAGATAAGTGCCTACTAGTAGGAATCACAAGATTTAAGCCCTCATATGTCCATACCATATGACCAAGGGCTAAGGAAACAAAATACGACCAATCCCAAATATATGAATACAAAAATAATTTATTTACAAAATAAAACTTACAGACGGATTTCAATAGCAATCTCTAGCTCTAATACCATGAAAGGAATGATAACCAGATCGTACCAAGCCAACAACACAAATTCTAATCAAACACCATGATCTATAAGATGAAAGCAATTCGCCAGAATAACTTTACATAAAACCTTTGCAAATAAATGAGAAGCAATATTATATATTATTATGGAACCCAATGCAATACATTGAGAATGGGCCTTGCTTAAATAGGCAAGGAATAACCATCTAAGAACCAGTCAAGGTCATAGATCAAGCCATGAATCAAGAAAATAACTAGTCATCAAAGAACTAGTCAAGACCATAGATTTGGGAGAGAACTAGACATCAAGGATCTAGTCAATACCATAGATCAAGGAAAGAACTATACCTAACAACTAGATAATATCTCCTAATATCTAAATAAGATAAAATAAATATCCACACACATAAGTGGGTGAGGATAAATACAATAAAGGTAAATAAAATACCTAGGTGAACATGAGCTAAGGTAAATACCTACTCTAACAGGAATTTTGTAATGAATGGCATTAATGAATCTCCATTTTTACGATCAAACCATCTTGGAAAAAATGAGGGTGGATTTGTTGGAGGTTGTTTGGTATTTCATGCATTTTTATTTTTGCTCTACATGGAGCTATCTGGTTCTTCGAACCAACAGTTTTATTTTCAACTGGTAGCTATTTTTGATTCCCTCGGTCTATTTTCAATTCAAGGGAAGTATTTGAGGCATTTGAGGGGAAAGTATTTGGTTGTTGATTTCATTTGGAGAAGAAGAAGTCTTGGAGGATCGGCTGGAAATATTATTCGAGCCAGTAGAAGAACTATCAGGCATTATAGGCACTATCCACTAATATTTCTTTCTTTTCTCTAAATGTTTCGTTAAAATAACTCTACTTTGTTGCAAAAGAATAGTTGTGTGTTTGATTTTGATATTCTTACTTGTTTACTTTCTTTTTTTTCCTTCTGAACGATGAATCTTGATGAAATGATGATAATGGGTTGTCTTCCTAAGTGGGTTAATGGAAAAATCATCTTGATACTCTCTGTGAATGAGTTAAGCAAAACATTGGGTGATTTGGCTTATATGCCCTGAATGGGTTATAGATATTAAGCTGATGAAGTGGTAACAAAGTTGTTGTTTTAGTCTGTATATTCAGAACTTCATACTTCTTTGTTATTTCTCTATTATGTCAAGGATTGTAATTTTTGTACATATTATTAAGATAAATGTTTGTTAGTGATGGAAAAAGCTAATATTTAAATGGAAGCAGGGAAAGGGTATCATGTTTTACAAAACTATGTACTTTGTTTGTTCATTTTGAATACATGTGATTGTTTTTCTTGAAGGTAAATGATTACCCTTCCATTATTGTATTCCATTTTGTTGAGAGATAGATACTTTCCTTTTTGGGACTGTGCGTGTATTCCGTGTTACAAATCTGAACTTGAAATGGATTTTTAGAAGGTTATTGGGTAAAAGGGAATTATGGATTGATTCTAAACTATTGTATTCGACTTGTATAAAGGGAGCATGAAGGAACTTCTTTCTCTTGACTTTGAAATATATAGAATCATTACTTCGGAAGCTGTGTAGGAATGGTTTGGGAGGTTACGGTTATGTTTCAAGCTTGTGAATATTCTGAAGAAAAATAGTACGTATACTATGTTTTGTTAACGGTTTCTCTCTCTTTTCTTCAGAATCTTGGTGAATTATCTCATAGTTGTTGGGTCTTGTAAGTTATTGTGGAAATAGTATTTGGGGAGTCTTCTCTACTGTTTGCTTGGATTCGAACCCTCCTCTGATATTTTTGGTGTTTATTGGTTGTTTTAACTATGAGTTATGTTGTTAGTAAATGGATTTCTTTAAGTCGACATTGTGACCATATTACTTAACTCTATTCGATTCCTTTAGGAACATTCTTCATGTCCTTGTCTCTTTTGAACCTGGGTTGGTTGATGAGGACCTACTCACTCTTGAGCTAGGAAAATTACATGGTAAATTGTTAGTATATATATTTATGATTATCAGATTGTGAAACTCTGAGGGGTTTTCTGAATAGATAATTTACTCTTAGATTCTTAGTTTGTTAAAGATTCATTCTATGTGTGTGTCTCATGCACCCTTTGTGGAATGAACTTTGCATATCAATGATAGTTTTCATTCTTAAAAGGAGAATTACTTATAGACTAACTTGAAGGATTCAATTTTATGTGCATTCAATTCTGTATCTTCTGTTCCTGATTATATTTCTTGAAAGAATTGTGGGTTTGAGAATGGTCTTTTCTGGTCCTTTTTCTTCTTGTATATTTTGGAAACGATGACTGGAAACCTCTTCTAAGCTTAACTCCTTATTCTTTCATTCTAGGAGGTAAGTTCTCTATCATTTTTTTGGATATTGTGGGATTTGGATGTTAAATCCTTCGTTTCTAAAATGAATAAGGGAATGTAGGATAACTCAAAGGTAAAGGATGTTTAGATGGTTTATGTTAGTTGTTCTTCCATCTAAATATAAACCTGGTAGTAGGTTTCATTGATTCAAATGTATTACTTTTATTTGAGTAAAATGGGTAAAAGTTGTTAATACTTACCTCTCTGCTTGTATTGTATTTAAGGAATTAAAACATTGTTATAGAGGTATGAAGTGGTGAATGTCACTAAGTAAATTCTAATCCATTATAGACATGAATCCTATCTATGAACCTAAGCAATGTATCAGAATTATAATTAGGATGCCACATTTGAAATGTGATTCTCTTATTGTATAACATATTATATGAATCATCCTAAAACCTTTACGATGTTGTATCAAACGTGACTGTGCATGCTTTCATATGGTACCTGGTAAACGGTGAAGAAGGTTCTTATTTCTAAAATTAACTCTCTTGTTTATTTAATGAAATTGGTTCTTAATTTCAAAAATAAATAGACTTTTGAAGTTAATTGGTAGGAACTTTTGTTGATTTAGATAAGTAATTGTTTGGAATTTTACTTATCTCTTATGATGTTGTAAATTGGTTGATTGCACTAAGATATTTTCTTATAATTTACTACTTATTGAGTAATTGTACCCTTTTTGTAATAGTTATTACTTATGAAGGTTTGCTTGCTTACTCTTGTTGTTCATAAAAATAGAGTTGTTTTAATGAAACAGTTATTTGAAGGCATCTTGTTTTAACGTTTAGTTCTTATCATGCTCAGTTCAATGAACTGATTCGTGCCAACAATTTTTGCAAATGGAATTTGTAAGTGATAAATGGAGGCATTATCTAATGTGATGTATTGGTTGCTTAAAAGTCTGGATATTTGTTAGGGAAATTTTGATTCATTGTTTAAATATGTTGAAGAAGGAAAAGTTGTATTCTTATTGATCTTGATGTTGTTTGACATGCAATATGTCTAAAATGCTTAATCTTGTAAAAAGTGTATCGCATCATGATGAATTGAAAGTCTAAAAGTTACTTCGACTTGTGGTGTAAAATTATCTTGTTCATTCGTGAAGGAAATTTGTACTCCTATCTTGGTGTTATGGTTTATATGATTTATTTCCTTAGTATTTTGGTCATTTAATCGAATGAGTGAATGGGAAAATAGTGTAATTTTCCTTACTAGAATTATTGGTCTGAAAATCTGTCGGGTGGGTAGATCTATGGATAGACGAGCCAATAGTGTGCAGGGCATAGCCCCTCTTTAAGAAAACAAAGTGAAACTGGTTTATTGCTATCTACCAACAGGAATCTGTGTAAGTCTCACAATATTCTGCCTTCGGGGGTTTGGGATCTCATCCCAGTAGAGGTGCTTCCAACTATTAAAAGAAAGGAATGGAAGGGAAGACGAGGAAAGAATGGGTCTGAAGGGAGAAAAGAAATGAATTACAAAGCAGAAAGGTCAGTGGGTTTATGTTTTGGGATTGGTAATAAATGGAGCCAAACCTACTTGCATAAACGAACAAAGCAATACTGATGAACAAATGACAAGAAAGTAGAGATAGATCCAATAGAATAAATACACAGATTTGACATAAAAAAGATCAGATGCCCATAACACGCATATTCAGCACAAAGTCTTAATATTTGTATTAATGTTCTTTTGTTACAAAAAGTATAAAGCCTTTTCTTCTCACTTCTATTTTTTTATCTAAAAAGTGTCCACCCCTTGAATATAACAAGTATTCAAGTATTTATAGCAGGAGGAGAACAGAGAAGGCAAAAAGAAACCAACAACTAAACACAAAAATTTACAAAATATCTAAAAGTCAACTGTTGACTTTTGGGACAACTTGGTGGATGAAAACATCCCATGGTGCAACATGGATGATGTCATCATTTGTGCCAACATACTTTTAGATTTTTACAAAAAGAAAGCCAAGAGGAGGAAGGCTATTCGTCGTCGTCTCGCAGCTAGAAGGGAGTATCTTGCTTCTGCTCAGGAGAGGCAATGTGGAATTGAGCCTGGTACTCCATGAATTTGCTGACCATCAGCTGAAGTTGATCCTGGGCAGGACCCTTGGTATGATCACCGATGACCTTGAAAGTCTCTCATTCATCTCTGAGTTTTTTAGGGAGCTTGAAGTATTCATTACCTACCTCCATCAGGTACCCTACAAAATCATGGCAGGACAGAAGATTATTGATGGATTCAGCGTTGAAAGTAGCTTCTAGCCCTAACCCTTGCGAGATGATCTCTTTGAAGATCTAGATGGTTTCATTTTCCTTCCTCAAGGTGAATGATGGAGTGAGCAATCTCGGATACATCCTTAGGATAATTTTCTCCATTTGATGCATTGCATCCAGGGCTTCCTCCTTGACCTTATCTACCTTCTCCAGGAAAAATTCCATCTGATCAGCCCGGTAGTCCAAAGCAGCAAGGATTTTTTTGGGTGCTCTGGGGTGATTGAAGACGCCGAATTTAACTAAATCTTAAACCAAATAGTCGATCATCTTCTGGAATGTCTCATGTTGCAACCTATTATGGTCCAACTCTTCAGAGATAGGTCCTGCGATCACCTGGAGTTCCTTGTTCACCTGATTAATGTTCTAATATAGCTCGGTGAACTTGATGATTACTTCCTCACTATCTTTGAGGATCTAGTCTCTCCAGGTGGATACTACCATGCCTTGTTCACCAATCTTGGTGTATTCATTTATCTTATCCTGTCTAAGGACCTCAGGAGTTTCAGTGGCAGTTGTAGGAGGTGCACTGCCCATTTTCTGTAGGGCATGGAGAAGATGCTTATTCTACTCTTTTAGTAGCCTCTCCTCTTCCTTTGATTCTTGAATCTTATTGCAAAGGGCATCCACCACAGATAGGGACTCTCCTTGAAGGCTCTCGGATGACGTTCCCTTTGTGACCTACATCACTGTATAATCTGTAGGGGACAGATCCTTTTTATCCTTTGAGGGATCAGGATACATGATCTCCATTACTCTTTCTCCCTATGCACTCTGAGAGAAGTGGGTTATCAGTTTTTTCTTCTTAGCCCCTTTTGATGGGATGACGGAGAAGTCCATAGGTGAAATGGGGACTTTCCTCTCATGCTAACTCGAGTGCTGCGAGATCCATGCTGGACTTAAGGGAGTGGGGCCAGAGGTGGAAAAGGGAGTAGCTATAATGGATGAGGGGAAATGGGTCAAGACACTTGGTGGTGACATCGAGAGAGAGGCCAAGAAAGTGCACACTGGAGGAGGAGACACTTCAAGGGAAGTAGTCATGGGAGTGGAAGGGAGATGAGAGATGAGAGAAGAAATGGTGAGGGACAGCTCCGCAAGGGAAAAGAAAATGGAGGAAGAGGAAGGGGGAACAGAAGAAGGTGGGGGAGAGGATACAACCAAAGGAATGGCTGCTTTGGTGACGGGAGGAGGGGAAGGAGGAGTGGGAGAAGGGACAGTGGAAACCTCAATGGTTATAGTAGTGGAAACATCATGAGTGGATGTGCCTGTTGGAACACTCTCTGCCACTTCTTTCTCTGGAGGTACCAGGGTTACAACCTATTCCTGTGCGATGGGAGGAGGGCTCTCATGAGCTTCTTCTTGAGTGGAAGCAGGAGTGATCCTTTCTCCTAAGTTCAACCTTGTGATATAGGTCAATGTAGATGTCCTCGATTTTTGGAACATGGATCGGATCGATTTTTGCCTTTGGGAGGCAATTCCATGGATCAAAGGTTAGCCTTGCTAGGAAATTGTGCTTTAGATTAAGTAGTTCTAGCTCTACGAACATTTCCTGGGCCTTGGTGTGAGAAGTGTAGGTGTACCTGCCCACTGTGAGGGGGAAAGGAGTTCCACTCTTCTTCCTATCTAGGCACTTCTCATGATATGTTATGAGTTGTCTGGACATCTCTAACAAGATCAACTTAGGGCCTGCATACCTCGATAACTTGGTGGGCTCTCCCAAGAAGTTAGTTGCTTTGAGATAGGTGAAAGTGGGGAATTACGTAAATAACACCCCCAACTTCTTGGTTGCAGTGACTATGCTCTTGGTCGTCCGACCATGAGTCATATTGGGCCTCAATAGGTAGATGATTCTATAGAAGAAAGCATCATTGATCTTGGTGAATTGTGGGATGCTGTTCTCCAGCTTCAATTCTGGGTAGTATTCATATATTTTTACCTGGGGCCATACCCCGCATGAGCTCAACGTTGGATAGTATCTCTCTGAGGGTGAAGCATAGACTACGTAGGAGTTCATGTAGAACCTCCCTGTTGTGGTGAGTTGTTGGAGCTACTCAAAGATGGTTCTGTTGATGATCTCTGCCCACTCAAAACGTTGATTAGGCACATTCTTATTCATTGTTTTCAAATACCTGAGCATCTGTTTGTGGAATTAATGGGCATCAGAAAGCCCAAACACGCTGCTTAGGAAGGTGATGGTATCACTCAGTTCCTCAGAGAAGTTGTTGCGGTGAATAACCTGCAGCCACCTGGTTATTACCTTTTTATTTTTCAAGTACACCTCGTTCATCAACTACATGCATTTGTCTTCATTTTCCTCCCATTCCTTGATGCAGTCTTCTTGGCTTATAGCCACAAAATGCTAGTGGTGGGGAATACCTAGCATGATCTTGAAGTGCTAGGCAGTGAGGTTTATTATGACCTTTCCCTTTTCGTTCTCGACACACCTTGTGTCTTTTTTATAGTAGCGGGCCACCACCATCATGAACTCATTATTCACTGCACTAACAGGGATTCCCCCAGTGAAATGTAGAGCACTGCCCACCAGTTTTTCCATCCAAGGACTGCCTGTGACCCTTCTGGTTCTAGCCTAGAAATCTTCCATGTCTATATGGCCATGTTCGGAATCTCTGATGTCTAAGTCACATTCTGCCTGGGACTTGGGCATTCTGACCCTTTGATATTTGTATTTCATCTCTTCCTCCATGAGTTTGGCCTTACCCTTTGACTTGGTTAGCCTTTTGCTTGATGTTGACATATGTAAATCTGAGTTTAGTTGCTGATCTGCAAGAAGAAGGAGAGATGTCCAACATAGAAGAGCCATGTTAGTTGTTAGATCGTTCATCAGAGCTTTATAGAAAGAGGAGTTAGCAATTTAAAAGCTTCTGGGCATAGGGTGCAGGAGAATTACAGGGTGCAGGGTCAAAAGTATGGCACACTGAAGTGGAGTGTTATAAGGAAGAAATTAGTGCCAAAGGGCACAGGAAATTTACACATAACATCAATGTTGTTGTAGACAAATTTGCACCTGCGACATTATATAAGGTTTTTTAACTAGGCACAAATAAGTTTGGTGTTGTATGGGGGTAGGATGCGCCAATGGTGCAGTTTGGTGCACCAAGGGTGCAACATCAATGTGTGTACCATTGACTTTATGTGTGCCAAGGGGCCTTTGGCGCGGCATAGAAAGAGATTGCATAACAAACTTTATTGGTGTAAGCAGGGTTGCGCCTGCGCCTGTGTAAGGATTTTGTAGTTTTGTATGGCACAGGAAGGATGCATGCTACAATTAGGGATAGTACACCCTCTTAGTGTGACCGTGTTTTTTTGTAACAAGAATGGTGATTGCACTAAGAGAAAACTATGCCCAGAACCGATAGCTATTAGGTTTTCTTTCTTCCCGACAATTTGCGGTTTTAGGCCTCCTTCGACATGAATTTTTACAGTGAAGGGGGACAAAGCGGAGAATATTTTGGGTTTTTTTCCCAAACAAATCCCTCCAGGCCAGTAGATCTAGAAGGAGGGTGAAACTGGATGGGGAGGAAAATTGCAAAAAATGGGCTGGAGGGGTTTATGGTCTCTTTAGATTCATTTTATTATCATCCCACAAACGACCAAACCAAAACAAACACAAGAGAAGCAAGGACCACTTACCCAGAATATATATAATGAGAGAAACAAAGTGGGGTCCATGAATGAGACACGAGGATGATAGGAATGCTAATAGGTACAGAGGAATAAATTTTCACGTGTTTTTTCAATTGTGAAAATGACAGGGCGGATGCGCCTATATATAGCCAAAGGTGTAATAAATGTGCCACCAACATTTTTAAAGGGCACACTGAAATGTATGTCGACATGAAAATATTTGCACCATTTCGCGTGGGTATGTTTCTGTCAGTAAGAAATTATCTGCACCTTTAGCACAATTTCAAGACTGTCAACACGGGATTTAGAGTGCTTTGGCACACCGCTTGAGGGTGCAACATTTTTGATGTTGATAGGTTGGTGCATACACCTTGGCACAGGAAAGAAACGTGCATCACGGGGAGGTGCAACAATGGTTGTGTTAACATTCCAAAGGGTGTGCCAAAGGAATACAAGGGGGTGTAAATAACTTCTATGTTGCATGAAAAAATGTGTGCCCAGCCAAAAAGGGACGAAAATGACTAAGTTCGGAAAACTAGATTTTCCCAAAAGGGATTTTACGTCATTCCGAACACTGAGGGACCTTGATAAGGACCCAGAACAAAATTTTGGTATGGTTACCTACAAAATTTCCCTTGTCAATTTTACAGGATAACAAGAATGCATCTTGATGAGTTGTAGTATGTTCTTTTCCTAAGCTTGAATGGTTTAATAAGTGATGTTAAATGAAATGAACTTAAAGGTTATATGAAGTGTGAAAGGAAAAATGGTATATGATCCCTAACACTTTAATCTAAAGAGAAGGATTATTCTCTTCTCAAAGGAATGTAATAAAATGTAAAGTGTTATGGTCTTTAATCATTTAGACTTCAACTCCTTGAATTCTATCCTCACTGAACTTATAGGGTTCTTACACCTTTCTTGAATCATTAAATTACAATAAATTGATCTTATAAATCATGTTGTTGTATTTACGAGATACTTCTTGTTCAGGTAAAAATTAAAAAACATTAAGACAATAATGAGATATTGAAATTCGTGAATATTTATAATCAACCTAAATGAGGACAAGAACTTAAGGAAGATGGATTAGGGTTTTGCAAGGTTGTTGTAATTTGAATCCTAACTCTAATTTAATCCGGAGTGATAACCCTCATTGAGGTGTGTACATCTAAATGGATTGGTTTTGGCAGATATTGGCACATGCCAACTACAGTACTATACCTTCGTGAAGACTTGGGTCTTCATGAGGATACAGTGTTGCAATTGACATGTTGCAACACCCTTCCCCACTAGATCATCTTGATCTACACACATCTGGACTTGAACTTAGTTTCCCTCTAGGTCAAGTTATTTATATGAATTAGAATAGGAATTAGCTCTCCATGACATAAGATAAAGTGGTACATTCGAATGAGTTAGGTCAATTGATCATGCCCTTATACCCTAAGTCATTATGAGTGGTTCCCTACATCAAATTATATTACTAACTGGGGTTAGGGTCAAACCTAGGACAAGTGGACTGACAGAGGTTAGTAAAGACCATTCTAGATAACATAAGAGTGGGGTGAAGGATGTATTCTGCTTAGACAAATATATCGTCTAGGAATAGTAACATGAACAATATGTTGGAAATCTTTGGCCAAAGTATTACAAGCTACTAGTTGTGTTGTCCTATGTCACCTAGTTTAAAGAAACATGATTTCAAATGAATATTGGTAACAAATATTTAGATAGGTTCTTTAAACAGATCACTTAGTACCCAGATTAGGGTAGGAAAACCAAGTATACGTAGTATACATAAAGTATTCTATACTTAAATTCAAACATGAGAGATCGGTTAGTAACCAAGTCATGAAATGAGAGATTGGTATTTACCGAGTCATTTACAGCTGCATATGGTTATCTGTTATGAGATTGATTGGCATGGAATGTGTGTTCTAATAATGTTTTATTTAGAATGGATAACATTGTGTAAAAAAAATTCTTGTTTCTAAACTCTTAAAATGGGAATGTTACATCATACCTTGGAAAAAGGACAAATTCATTACCCACTATGTTTTCACGATTTAAGTTTCTACAGGTATTTAGAATTTATAAATATCCTCTCGAGTTATTTAATTCACCTTCTCAACACCTCTTATTTTTAAGAGTTTGGAGATTGGCATTTTTTAGAGAACTCTCTTTTCATATTTCGGAGCTTCGGTTGTTCAGAGTTCTCTCTTTTGGGAATCATACCATTCAGACTTTGGAGTTCTCTTTTTCAGGATTTTGGAAGTCCCTACTTCGGAGTTCTCTTTTTCAGACTTTTGGACTTCAGGTTTTTGGGTTTTTATTTTTAGGGTTTTAGAGGTTTGGACTTTGGGCTTTCGGGACATGTCACTTCGGAGTTCTCTTTTTCAGGATTTTAGACTTCTCCAATTTGGGTTTAAAGAGGTTTCTACTTCAGTTTCTAAATTTTGGGTTTTCAAAATTCTCTTCTTCAGAATTTAAGAACTTAGAATTTGATGTCTACTTCCACATCCAAGGGAAAGGAAAAGATGAAATATTTGTTCCTTGGGGTTTCCCCTCACTCTTATTTATCTTCCAACCTAGGAAACATAGGGGACACCGACCTTGGACATATTGATTTTCTAGACTTCTTGGCAAGGGTGAAGGCCCCAAATAGAAAACCTTAGATGCAAGTCATATATGACAGTGGGATTATTATTTTTGTTGGTTTTCCCACATCCATGCATTTCCCAGAATTTGTTTTGGCTGTAGTAGCCCACTATGATGAAGAATCTATGACAATTAAAGATGTTGATGGAAAATTTGTAATCCACTTGGACCCATATTTCTTTGAATATTTTCTCAAACTCCTTGATGTTGAAGATTATGCCACAATTTCACTAGAGTTAGTGGTATAACATTGGGACAAAGAAGGATAATTGTGCACGAAGGTCATGTTAAAAATTTATCTGGCTAAGAGTTTTACAAAATTTCCAAAGACCATGCATCAGCCAGACTTCATTTAGGAGGTAAATGACATCATTGTGCTACTGAGAATAGTATCAAGTCTTCCCTCTGTGAAGGAATTTCAAGAGTGGATATTCTTATATATTGTTACCATAAAAAAGAATAAGGAATTTATTAGATGGGGGAGTATATTAGTAGCTCCATTTTCTATCAGTTAAGTAAAGTGTATTCTTCAAAGAGTTTCTATATGAAATCCTTCTTGGTTTATGCCGCAGTTGCTATGGGAGATTTCACTGGGTTGAATACCAAGGGTATTCAAATCACCTCTCAAATATATGATTTCTATCCTCAAATCACATTAGATGAGGGAAGAAAACACTTCCGTAGGATCAATGATGCCTTCTTTGTTGTTATTCTCTACTATTTTGATACAGATCTATATAATCAAAGGATTTCTGACAAATCCTTCAAGGATGTGGGTGCGTGGGAAGTTATCTACCTGCAGTTCCCCAAATTTACTTACATTTAGATTCCTGGCTTCATAGGTGCACCTAACAAGCTTCCAAGATGTCCCATAGGTGCACCCAACAAGCTGCCAAGATGTCCCACCGATAAATAGGTTCTACTAGAATTGGTTCAACAACTATTGGACTGCCATAAGATCCAGGAAAAAATGACACAAAGTGGGAGTTCAATTCCCTACTTCAATTGGAAGATACACTTGCCCAAATATGTACAAGGCTAAGAATGTGGATGTGGAAATGGCAGATGTAACCTTGCAGACTTTCCATCCATGGACCAATTTTGACTATTGGGGTAAATTCAGTGAAACAAGTCGGTCCAATTCCCATGTGCCCCAGTTGGAAGATATCTAGATCCATTGTCAGGATGAATTCATCATCCAATAGAGAGACTATGAAAGGCTAACTTTGGATTAGGTTCAATAATTTGGAATAGGCGACATCCCAAAAGACATGCAAGACAATGATGAGGTTTTGGATGAAAGGTATAAAAATAAAAATATTTCCAATCAACCATTGCCATGGACTGATTAGTATGTGGAAGAATGTTGCAACACAAAGGATAGGGTAAGACCCATTCTATAAAGAACACATAGTTGGTTGGTTACCTTGGGAATCTCACCCAAGGGGTTAGATAAACCTACAAATATGAGAGCCCCATCAACCATGAGCCAATAAACACCCATAAAGGGGAAAAGGTCGGCCCAAAAGACTCATACAGTTCCAAAAAATATTTCATTTGTTGTTGGGAGCTCATCTCTTTCCAAGGCTCTTGTTCCCAAAGGCATGCCTCCTACAGCACCTGTGACAAAAATAATTGAAGTCAGTGATTCTCCTAGTGTCCCACAAGACCCATCATTTCCCTTTTCTCTTTCATTATCACTTCCTACATCAGTTCCTTCCATTTCTTCAATCATTTCTTCTTTCCCATCTCCTTCCATGGCACAAGTATTCTCATCCCTTCCAGTTCTCTCAGTTGGGGAAACTATTGGGTCACCCATTTCTACTTCACTTCCTATAACATTTCCATTTCCTTTTGTCTCATATCCTAACATCATTGTATTAACTCCTATGGCCATCCTTACATCCACCCCATCGATTACCACCACTACTATTCAAATGCCAACTAATGTTGCTTGTACCCTTTTTGTGGATAATGTTTTAGATACTAAATCAACTATTCTATCTTCATCAGCATCAGCCTTTCCAGAATGGTTGTTTCTAAAGACTCCAAAGAAAAATAAGAAAGTGCCTCTAGGGGATGTAATATATCTAAGAATATTGGAACACACCCCAAAGAGACAGGCCAAGAGACCAACAATAGTTTCAATCCTGATAGTGAATGTAGATAGGGAACTAGTTGTACATGTTACCACTCCCATTGAGGGAAAAACTAAAGAAACAATTACAGTTGTAGATTATCATATTTCTAGATTCTCATTGGGAAAAGCCACTCATGAAGGAGAAAAACAAGATGTACACACTACTCTTGGAATTTTTTTGGAAAAATATGATAAGGATAAAGCTTCTAAGGATGAGCTTAAGGCCAAGGTTGAGCATCTCACTGCATTGCTACGGAAAGTAACAAATCTAACTCCATCTACTGAAGTCTCAAATACTACAGCTATAATGGTTTCATCTAATATTGATGATATTTCTTATCATGAGATTGAGAAGATAGGATAGAAAGGGAGATCAGTAGATGGATGGATGGAATGTATACTCTAGGAAGCTAATTCTTTAATTAAAGAAGCTATTGAGATATACAATGATTTGCAGGTTGGAAAAACTATTATTTATAAAATGGATGAAGCTTTTTCAAAAGACAATAACAACCTGAATTTGAATTTGGCAACATGGAGTGAAATCAAAGAGGAAGATTCAGATCTACTCCTCTAGGAGGATGTAATTGATGATGTCGTAAAAAATTTTGAATATCAAAAGGCCATATTATACTGGTGTCAGGTGCTATAAGATTTAATTAATAATTTGGATGATAAATGAGTGGAAATTATAGATGTTTTGAATGATATATCATAGGAATTTGAAATTGTTAACTGTAAATTCTTTAACGAAAACATCGATGCTCTTTCGGAGGAGTAGATCAAGAAGAATTTCATAGATTTGGTGAAGTTTGGTGATGAAGTTACCAAAAACTTTTGTAGTGAATATATTGACAGGTTGGTTTTATGTCAAAATTTCACAAGAAGATTGAAGAAATTTTTGAGTAAACTTAGAATAGTTCTAGCTAAGATCACGAGTGAAATTGAAACAACATATTTAGTGAATCACTACGCATGTGGGACATGGGATGAGGAAATTCAAGGAATCAATTAACGCTTCATCAAATAGCTACGTGGGAGGAAACACAACAAAAACCTATAGAAGAAGAAGGTTTTACAGAACCAGGCCAAAGCTAAGTGGCCATGAAAGTACAGATCCAAGATCCGGATTGGTCAGAGTTGCAGGGTTGACTGAGTCAAACCCTTGCAACAAATTTGCTATTTTCATGGGAGCCTATTCCCTTTAATTAATGACATTTCTATTTTTAGTAAAATGTTAGTTGAAGGCCCAGCTGTAATGGCTCAGCCTAAAAAACTTATAAATAGTTAAGTATATGGAGTCATGTATATAGATCATATTTTGGTGAAGTTTCTCTTCAAGCTTGGAATATTTCTTCAGAGATTTAAAAACCTTTTAACTATATTCAGAGAGATATCTTGCCTTGAAGAACCTGATTTATTGTGCTAAATGGTTGATTGGTATATGATTTGTGAATTTATGATTCCTTAGTATAGATTATTGGCTTGCCTTTATTTCATATTATCTCATTTCATGTTATGGAAAAATGATATAAACATATTTTATGTCAGTTGTCAAAAAAGTGTTTTCCTTCTGTTATTAAAAGTTATGTTATCTTTAATTATATTCAGTGAAATGAATGTTTGACATGTGCATGTGTTTATCCTTGTGGTTAGTTAATTGTGTGTTCAATCAAATTTGATCTCTCTATTTCGTATTATTCAAATTTTAACGAAGGAACGTATGTTTCTAGTTTTTGGTATTTCATCCTCTTTCTAGGTTGCAATACGTGAAGGTGACTGACGGTGTTTGTTTCCTACTCACATTAACCCTTCCTGAGATTCAACATATCCTTTTATTCAGAGCATCACCATCCCTAGTATAATTTCCTTTTATAAATATATTCCCTAAAACCCATAAACATGTTAGCCTAGGATTAGATAGTTATTCTATAACACTAGGAGTATTATGGCACTTAGTTTAGAAAAATGAAGCCGGCCTTCTCCAGAGGTTTACCTCAAGCCCAAGTCCCACAACTTGAGAGGTGATCCCATGTGTCCCAATCACACCGAATGACCTTCTTATAGCCTGGCCATTTGGGGGGTGCGATGATTTAGTGACAATATTTATGATAAAATAAATATCTGACATGAGACATATGTGGAGCCTTCTTTTTGTTCTGCACTTTGTGGGGGTTGATATGGTATAATGAAAGACTAAAATTGTGAAGAGTGTAGATATTTATCATTATTTTATTCCTCGTGATGGATAGTGGAGATTTCATAATGCTTGACCCCACAACCAATAAAAGAAAAACACATGGAAAAGGAAAATCAATGCACACATAGATAAAGGAAATCCCTGAGCCAATCAAAGGTCGTCATATGTCACTCTCATGTTCATCTCAACATGTAAATATTCAAATGCTCATATCTTTCGATTCCCTACTCCAATTCATGAAAAATTTATATCATTGGAAAGGTATCCTCAAGCCCTTCAATTTGGCATTTTAAAAATCAAAATTTTATGGTGTTTGGTTGGATAGAAAGAGGAAAAACAATTTGGCCATAATGTAATTACATACGGCTCAACCATCTGAATTAATGAAGTATGGGGCTCTTATCTTCTCCTACAAGAAAAAAGAAATTGGAGAATAGTCTTTCAAGGTGCCCATGATGTTTTCTAGAGATTTAATGCATGATTGATGGTGGTTGAAGCTTGGAAGCTGTATTATAAGGAAAGAAAAATATTTTCATTTAAGGCATGATCAAATTTGATCTCTTTGACTCTCTTTTTCATCTTCTCTTTCTCCATTCTTCTATATATTGTAAAATTATGTTTATTCCAAAGTATGGATGTTCTAATATGTAAAGGAACCATGTTAGAATGGTCTCTCGAGCAGCTATGAGCCGAGAATCTTTATTTTGGCCTTTGTAGATGTGTTCTTTCCTTTTGTTTCAGCTATAATGGATTGTGCACACTTTTAAACAATAAAATCTAGTGTTTGTGGCTCTCTTCTACCCAATAATTGTTTTTTTTTTCATCTTCCATATCTTTTACCCTTGTTATGTGTTGTGCTTATCTCTCTCATTTACAAGCTCCATTTTGATTGTATTTCATGTGAAAGTGGCAAGTTAAATGTAATTTTGAGTTGTGGCACTTCTGTGTACCCATTCTCTATCCATTTCCCCCCATTTTCCCTCATAGAGTGTTCATCCTCCTTTTCTTAGTGTTATCACCTCTTTTATCTTAGAATTCCCCTTTCCACGTATCTCCTTCTCTCCCTAGTCCCTTGGAATGTGTAGATTAAGATTAGTTAGATTTTATTTTTGTTTTAGGATTAGTTTTAGCATTAGGATTAGGTAGAGGAACCTACCTTCTCTTGAGGTTTGCTTCAAGTAGAAAGTATCACAACTTGAGAGAAAATCCCATATTACCCAAAAACATTGATTTCTCATCCACACATGAATGTAAATAAGAGGGTGTTGTTTTTTGGTGATAACATTTTTGGTGGACATGGTGGAACCTAGTTTGAAGAGATTTACATCTTCATTTCATCAAGTGGATGTGTTCATGGTGATATTTTAGCCTTTGGAGGCATATTAAAAGAACATATAGTAATTCCACTGATATAAACAACCCATTTTCTCATTTTCAGACCTTTCCATTCACTTTTTCATTTGTTTCTTCCTTTCCCTTCACCCTTCCATTCATTTGATGTTTCCATTTCATTCATGGATCTTCATGGAGATCTTCCATTCTCTCACTTCAATTATTCTCCCCTTCACTGACAACAATGGGATGATATCTCCAAAACATTCCTGATAAACTTGCCTCTTTTCCATGGAGATGGAGATCAATCCCCTTTTTATCATATCCAAGATATAGCCAACCACTGCACCATTCATAATGCTAGAAGAAAATGTTTCCTCGGTCTTCTCTTTCTATCATTCAAAGGAAAATAAAAAGATTGGTTTAATAGTTTGGCTCCAAAATCCATTTCCACTTGGGATAAACTAGGATAAAAATTCTATAACCAGTTCAAGGAGAATTCAGATGTCATTCTTCTCATGAAACATATCAGCACAATACAATGGGCTTCAATGGAATACATCTCGTGTTTCAACATTATATTCAAGAGGACAAGCATAGAATTCACCAAGAATTCATAATGGCATTATTATTTTATTTTAGGGCCTTTAATTCTGATTTGGATTTATTGATACAAGGTCTAAGAGGAAGAACTCTTCCTCATGTATTTAATAATGTTATAGTAGTTGAGAATAGCCTCATTCTAGTTAGGAAAAGGAAATCCATTCCCATTTCTCTCGTTCTTCCATGTATTCTAACAATGCAATAAATCAACATTCCCTCACTTATAGATAATCTCCAACAAGTCCTAACATTATTATGATTATACAACCATTGAAGAATGATATGAATCTGATTAGGAAGATGAAATTATGCAATGTGAACAAAGGCAGGAACCTACTTCAAAAGGAAGGTAGTTAAACTCAGAGGATGTTGTCTTGAAGGAGGAAAAAATATTTACAGAGGCAGAACAAAACACAATCCAACTTGAAAACATTATCCTTCATGAGGAAAGTTTATATGATGATCCCATCTGTGGGATTGAACTTCAAATAAATAGGAAAACTAAAAGGATTATCTTGTGCCCAATCATATATCTAGCTAGTCTAGAGCCAAAAATAGAACTTTCACCAGTCATTCTCATTTCAAAGCATGAGGATGACCTTCAATACACCAAAGATCAGATACAATGACTCTCAAATCCAAACACAAAGAAACTAGACGAGGTATTCATTTATTTTGTTGTTGATACTTTGGGAAGTGTGGAGAGCCAGCTTCAAGTCATTTTTTCACAGTTTTTAAATACCATGTTCAATGTCAAATCAGTTACATGGTCTAAATTTGTGAGGAAGGGAAGTTACTTCTCCCTACATGTTGCAAGATTTGTTTGAGTATCCTTTTCCTCTGGCTATGGTAGAGTAGGTAGGTTTTATTTTTGAAAAATAAGTGTCGATGCACACTCTACATGTTTAAACTTGGAAAATGTATGATTTTCATGTTTGCGCATAGATTTTGCCTTTTGTTGTTATTGCAAAGCTCATTTCATGGCCAAATCAGATATGGGGAAGTTTTAAATGCTCAATCATTCATACCCCAAGATCAGTTATAGTTCAAGGCTCCCCATGCCTCTTCCTTGGTTAAAAATGTAGTGTTTTCAGACAATTATAAAGTGACTCAAAACTCCCAAGAAATCAGCTTCAAGAGTATGCCAAGGTAGTCCCAGATCATCCTGAGTAAGTTTTATGGTGGAATCTAATAATTGTAGCAATTCCAAATATCATTCAAAGCTCCACATCTTGTTCTAATTCCATTACATGCTTCACATGACTCAAGGTTAAGAATTTTAAAATCTCGGATCAATTTTAATATTTATTTTCGGTTCATACTCGCCTTCGCCAGAATGTTATTTCAAAAGTGCCAGTGATTTTAATAGTGGTTGGTCTCCCTTATGTTCACCTTCTCCCTTGGGTGGGCACTGTTTTGAAATTATGAGACTCCAAAATATCCTTTTGATTGGGTGATATATTTGGCTTTAACAAGGTTAAAATGTTCAATTGAATCATTATTAACTTTAAAATACATTCAAACTGGATTTTTTCTTGATGCCACTTCTCCAGTATGAATGCGAGGATTGGCAGCCGATTTAAAACTCAAGGTTTTACTACGTGATCTTGAAGAGTTAGCTCCTTGATTATGATTCGATCGAATTTCATGGTCATGTGGACTGTTTTTGCCTATTTTATACATGTACAACTTCAACATTTTTTGAACCGTCAGATTTAGATTTTAATTATGATATATATATATATGAACATGATTATTGTGTAAATCTGTTTTTGACTAGAGTTATGAACACGATTCTAGCTCTCTTCAATAGGTACAAGGACTCTGTGGACGTAAATTCACATGGAACAAACACTACACAACCTAAAATACCATTGGAAGCACATTTGTGCCGACCAGGTCAAAGAAAAGGACGGTTGAAGCAGGATATACATAGAGCAGTTAGGGATCAATAAGGTCGTCACAAGATCAACTGACCAACTAAGAAGGGCACGTATCTCCAGGAAGGGTCAATCAACACTTCAATCCGTATATGCACCAATGGGCTATCCATGGGCAACCCCCAAACTTCTCCCACAATGGGAAACTAAGGTCCTTCAATCACCCTTCTGAGATCTGGGTAGTCACCATCTCCTTCAAGCATCTAATCTCAAGCTTTCTTCTGCCTCATGACCAGTGACCTTTACACTTAGCTATAGAGCCCAATTCCACTGATGGACGATTTACAATGTGACCAAGAAGTCCTGTAAAAGCATTTGAAAGGAAATCCTTTGCGATTAATCAAGACTTAATCCTCGAAGCCGGTAATGATCGAGTAGAAGATAGGCTTAGACAATTCAATGAGAGCACATAGCTCTCACAAACTT
Source organism: Taxus chinensis (assembly GCA_019776745.2). Classification (NCBI taxonomy): domain Eukaryota; kingdom Viridiplantae; phylum Streptophyta; class Pinopsida; order Cupressales; family Taxaceae; genus Taxus; species Taxus chinensis. The sequence goes on along the minus strand of CM034147.1, from coordinate 77,507,823 downwards.
GTCCCCAAGAGAGTTAAAGAGTCGATCCTAACATGAGGAACATACCCTAGTAACCATCAACTTGATATTATCATCTTTGTACATGGACAAGCATCGATATGGTACAATTTAAGCCACAAAGGAGTAGTTGAAGAGCTTGCATCTTTTCTCATTGGTTTGAAAAAAGGTGATCTAGATGCAAAATAAGAACTCAAATTTCCCCAAAAGGCCTAGAGACCACAGTAACCAATACAAAGGGATGGTTGGAAGGACTACACGAAAGGTCGTGTAGAAGATGTCAACACTTAGACCATGGAGAAGGAAGGAGTCACCGAGAAAACCCCAAATAGTTGCAACCCACTATGGATAACTCTTCCACAAATAAGAAAGCCCACACAAATTCCAAATATTCAAATGACCCATTTGTCGATGTCTATTTCCATACTCCAAATGACTCAAAATTTATATTGTCGAGAAAATCTAACACACGAGACCTTCAATTGTGAAATTAGGCCATAATTATATTTTTATGGTGTTTGGTGGGATAAATATAGGAAAAATATATTTTAAATCCAGTTAAATATATAGTTTAAAGTAATGGCAAATATAATATACTAAAATTGATTTTTATTGTTTTGGGGAAATTAATTTAATTATCCTTTCAAGCAATAATGCATTAGAGTAAATGGTCTTGTAAATGTAATAATTAATGTATTTCTACTATATTTAATTGCTTGTTTTATAATGATTTATTATTGGATTCCATGTTGCAAAGAAAGTTAATGTAGATATTTTCATTAGTGTCAAGCATACAAATAATCAATCAGAGAGGCTTTAGTTTTTGTACTTATCAAACAATGTCACATTTGTTCCAGTCATATTGCAAAGGAAAGGTATGCACATACCAAAGGATGCACAAGTGTGTCAATCTGATAAAGGAACGCATGTAAGTAATAGTCTCCTACGGTAGGCCATCAAATAAGTGAACCTTCAAAAGTGTCACATTGTACACGTGTTCATATCAAATGTCATAGTTGCCACATGACTATGAACACTTTTAAACAATCAAGTATGGTGTAAATACAATAGTAGCTCAATTCTACCCTATAAGCACATAGATTAAGATGACGTTAGTACTCTCATAATACACATATGTGAGTTGTATTAGTGCATAGAAATAACATATCCAAGCACAATTTTTATTATGTTTCATGTAAAGTGAGCACAATTAAATGTTGAATTGAGTTGTGGATCCGTAATGTCTACAAAAGCACTCTCTCTCTGTAGACACAAAATTTTGCACTTATAGACTAGTACATCACACCTTTTCTAGTATGTTGTCACATATTTTAAGCTTACGAAGATTAGACACTTTCCATGCATCATCATTCTCTCCCTAGTCCCTTCTATTTCTTTTGATTATGATCAGTTAGCCTTATACTTCTTAGATTGTAGGGGTATTTTTTGGAATTATGCCATTAGGTAGAGGATCCGTGTCCCTGTATCTTGAAGTTGTGTTTCAAGTTTCTTGGCCCACAACTTGGGATACAGTACCATTTACCCATCAAGGACACTGAGTACTCATCCGGGGACGGGTGTTCCTGCAAATCAGAGGTGCTTTTTTCCATTCTCTTTGGTGATAATCTAAAAAAGGTATGGAAGCACTTGGCACAATTATACTTTGAGTCTTCAATCTAATTCTTTAGAATAGCCTTTGGCTGTCACTAATTGTCTAGATATTCAATAGCCAAATATAGTCATATAAGATGTTACACAACTGTGCAGTATTATAAATACGGGAAGTTGGACAACTTGGGTTATTACTTACTATCTATTATGTGGGCAATACTAGTCCCAACATTCAAGGACTAAATTTGGGTTATAACCAAACCATTCACTATACTGTACCAGGGGCTATTTCTGAAATTACCTATGCTCACACATTCATTTTGAGGTCAAAGTAATTATAGCTTGTTACCTAACATTGGTGCGATTAGGAAAATTACATTGTCTATAGGGATCAGGAGAGGACACAATCTCATAATCACACACACACACATTAAAACTACAAGTGAGAGTCCTGAAATATAGTGCAGCGCTCGGTGGCAATCAGCTATTGGGGAAAAACTGAAGTTGTCGAGGTTTTGTTTCAAGACATTCAATAATATGCATTGAAAATATTCCATCTATGTGATTTGTTTGAGCCTTTGTGAAACAATGTATTTCAGACAAGTTTGATAACACCTTCATGTTCTAGGTTCATGGTGGTAGGTTTCATGAACCTTACCCATAATAATGGTCCAGATGCCAATAGAGAGATACAAATGAAGAAGATGGAGTTCAGACCATGAATACTAGATGCATGAAGCTGAAGTTGAATATCTAGTCAGGACACTAGTTTATCAGTCTTCTTATACTCAACACCCAGATGACCATTATACCTCATCTAGGTAGACCTGTCTCAAGATTATCATTGTTGTTTTACAATGAAAAACTCTAGGTTCCTTCATGAACCTGGAAAGATAGCTCACTACAAAGCTTATATCTGGTCTATTATATGTTTTATAAATGAGACTCCTATTGGTTTTCAAATAGGACTTTTAAGAAGAGCAACAGTCAGGGGACAAGAAGTCCCTCCTCTTTAATGGGAGAGGTTCCCTTATTCAGAAACAAACTTACTTACAAATATACAAAATACATGACTTGTCTGGTTAAACTTGGATATTATGAAATTGTCTTTCTATAAAGGATCATCAATTACAAAAGGACTGAAGAAATGAGAGCATGCGAAATGAGCAGAAAGGCAAACATGCAGAATTATAGATAGCAGAGTAATTCTTTATGTATGCGAAGTTACAGTGAATTGAAAACAGGATCATTCGTATCGTATGACAGTAAGATGGAATTTAAAGACACAAAGTTCTGTAAATAACATCTGCCAGAACACAAAAGTTTCTTAACGTAAACACAGATTCATTAATCAAGGACACAAAGTTCCTTCTTGGTTGTACAAGATCACCATGAATTGCAAAGTTGAAGAGTATGCAATCGATGAGACTAACGAATTGAGATAAATGATCTTCACAAAGAAAACAAATGAAAGCTGTTAGAACAGACAGAGATCTGATAGACAAAGAAAGGAAAGTCCTTCTGTATTGATTTCTCTATAATCTATTTACACTTGCAGAAAATATACCAAGTTCTTCCTCTTTCCAGAATGGTGTAGAAATTCCATTATATAGTTTGCAGATCAATTACTCTTCGTAACCGTTTCTTTAATCAAGAACCGTTAAGGACTGCCAACCGCAATACCTCAACCTATTACAAAGAAAACTGAAAAAGAAAGGGAAGAAGAGAAACGTATGGGGAAGAAGACAGGTGGCCGGTCACTGAGAGGGACCCATCAACTTCAGAAACCGCTACTTGAATTTCTTCCACGTCTCAGGTACGTCTTTTCCACGAGGGACACACAAGAATTTTCATTTTGAAGATGACAATGGATATCTTTGAAAATTGATATAACCGGCGTCTTGAAAGCTTCATCTTTCTGTCAGCTGTCCTTGGAATTTGATCTTTGGATTGATAGTATCAGAGCCGCAACTTAAATTCATATTTAGCATATTCGGGTAGAGCGGGAAAAACTAAGTATGAATTGCAATTAGGTTCACTTGGGACATGTGAGACGCAAATGCGCGAAACACGCGGCTCGGCCGGTTCGGACGAAATAAGGAGAAGATGCACAAATGTATTTTGGGACATTTGGGATGAAAATGCGCAAAGGACACGACTCAGGTGTTTCGGCCGAAAATGGAATAGCTCACACTTTTGGCTTCGGGACAGTTGGAACATGAAAGCGCGGTTTGGGTGGATCGGCCGATATTGGAACAACTTGCACTTTTGACTGGCAATTGAGCTTCAACTCCATATACCACTTGAAAAGGAGACATTCCAATAGCTCTCTTTGGTGTAATCCTGTCTGCCCAAAGAGCATCATAGAGCTTCTTGTGCCAGTTTCGCTGAGACTCATTAACTAACTTCCTTATGATAGTCACCAGATTTTTGTTTGTGGATTCTGCTTGACCATTTCCCTAGGGGTAGTAATCTGAAGAATGAGCCAAAGAAATGCCATACCCATAGTAGAAGTCCATTATCTCAGCTGAAGAGAAATTCGAGGCATTATCTGTTACAATCTTATTAGGTACACCATACCTCACTAGGATGTTCTCTTTGATGAAATTGCATACCACTTCAAAAGTAGTGCTCTTGACTAGAATAGCTTCCACCCATTTGGTGAAGTAGTCAGTGGCAGTTAGCACATGAGTGTGACCAGCACTAGAAGCAGGATTGAGTGCACCAATGAAGTCCAAACCCCACTGTTGAAATGGTTCCTCAATCACAACTGGCTTGAGAGGCAAAGAAGCCAATTTAGGTCTTCCCACAAAGGTCTGGCAGGCCTCACATTTATCCACCCACTTGGATGCATCTCTGAACAAAGAAGGCCAGTAGTATCCTCCCCGGAGTATCTTGTGAGCAGTGACCATTGATGAATAGTGCCCTCCACATGCCTGATCATGAAAATCTGAGAGAAATTTTCTCTGTTGTTCCTTATCTACACACTTCAAAAATCTCCCATCTAAGCCATGCTTGAACAAGGCATTTTCCCACAATACATATTGCGCTGACCTCAATTTAACAGTCCTCTTTTCTTTGGCAGTTAAATGAGGGGGGCATTCCCCATAGGTGAGAAAATGGCTGATGTCAGCATACCATTCATCAACCAAACTCAGGAACAGAACAGTAGGAAGGTCAGCTTTCTCCTCCAACAACTCATGTTTGGCCCCTTCAGCAATGAGCTCACAAAGACCTTTTCCACGAACCAGCTTGGTCGGATTAATGTCAATGTCATACTCTTGGACCTTAGCAACCCAATTCCCTCTCTTGGATCCAAATTCTTGTTGTGTGAGAATTGACTTAACAGTGGTATCTGGAACCAGCACCATAGAGTGAGAGTTGAGGATATAGAAACGGAACTGCTTAATAGCTTTGACGACTGCAAAAGCATGCTTCTCCATCATGGTGTATTTTAGCTCATGATTATTCAGGATATAGCTCATGAAGGCAATTGGTAGCTCATGTTTATTGGAGTCTTCTTGGGTTAAGACAGCAGCCAGGGTATTATCTGTAGCATAGCAATAGATGATGAAATCTTTGCTGAAATCGGGACAGGCCAAAACTGGCATTTTAGCGATAGATTTCTTGATACCCTTAAAGGATTCTTTTCCTTCAGAAGACCAACCAAATGTTTGCTTTCCTTTCATCATCTGAGAAATGTTCAAAGTTAACTCTGCAAAATCAGGAATGAATCTTCTTAAAAAATTGATCTTACCGAAGAAGGAATGCACGCCCTTTTTACTGGTTGGGAGAGGAATTTGCTGGATGGCTTGAACTCATTCAGGATCAATCTTAATACCATCCTTGGAAACAATGTGCCGTAATAGTTTTCCCTCTGTAACACAGAAGATAGATTTTTTAGGGTTCAAAGAGATTCCATGCTCTCTGCATCTCAGCAGAACTGTCTCTAGGTGATCAAAATGATCCACTCTTGTCTTGGAAAACACTGTCAGGTCATCAAGGTATATGACAATACACTTCCCTTTCAAACTTCCAAAAGCCAGATCCATAGCTCTCTGGAAAGTGGCACCAGCATTAATAATCCCAAAAGGCATTCTCTTGTAGGCAAAGGTACCCCAAGGAGTGGTGAAGGCTTTCTTGTGTTGATCTGTAGTATCAACCTCTACCTGATTGTATCCAGAGAATCCATCAAGCATAGATAACATTTCAGATCCTATTACTGCTTGCAATATTTGATCCATCATAGGCAAAGGGTAATTATCTTTTAGAGAAGCCTGATTCAGGTTCCTGAAATCAACACAGATGCGGATCTCACCATTCTTCTTTCTGACAGGCACAATATTTGCAATCCATGTTGAATGGTGAATAGGAAAGATAATTTTATCTTTCAACAACTTCTGTATCTCCTGAAAGATGGTGTCAGCTACTTTGGGGTTGTATTGTCTTTGTTTCTGCTTGAAAGGCTTAATTCCTGGTTTGAGAGGAATCGAGTGCTGCATATCTTTTGGCTTGAAGGCTTTCAGATCTTCATAAGAATATGCAAGAACGTCCTTATACCTTCTTAGAAGATCAATTTCTTTTCTCCTTTCATCTGTTGTACAACATTTTCCAATATTTACCAGCTTAGGGTCATTAGAACTCCCAATATCAATCTTATCATACTCAGCTGATTGCTGAGGTCCAGTAGAAGCTTTAGATTTCACATACCTGTCATGCTTATCAAATAGTTCCTCCAAACTCACCAACCCTTTAGGAATCTTGTTTCCTTTGAGATTGATGCATCCATCTTGATCTGCTTCTTCTCCTTGGGTGACGGCTTGGTCAGAGGACACACTCTCACGAGGCAGGTTGTCACTTCCCTCAAAATACAGTTTTTCGAAATTACCCTTGAGTTCCAGGAAGGAAAGCAAATGCTGGTCATCGTTGAAAACTTGCCAGTTATTGGTATTGTCAGGTACACTAGGCTGGTGGACCATTTCAATAGTGAACTTATCCTGAGATAATTCAGGATGGGGAATCAGTAGTGACCCTGAGACAGCCAGTGAATCAGCCCTGCTGTTCTTTTCTCTAGGTATTGCTTCAATAGAGAAAGCATCAAGGAATTCAATGGAATCCCAAACTTGATTCCGATAATGCTTTAGCCTCCCATTTTTTACCTGAAAAAGGTTTCAGACCTGCTTCACAATCAACTCTGCATCACCACGAGCCAGAAGGTTCTTCACACCTCGTTCTTTGGCCACTTGCAGTTCAAGAATGAGAGCCTCATACTCTACTGTATTATTAGTTTTCTCGAACTGTAACTTGAATGAAAAGGGGTGTAGGCTTCCTTCAGGTGACATTAGCAGGACACCAGCTCCAGAACCAGCCGAGGAACAACTTCCATCAAATTCTAAAATCCAAATACCATTAGGATCTTTAGGTGACATTCTGGGAAGTTAGATTTCATCAGGGGACATAATCATGTAATTGCCATGACCCATATCCTCATAGAGTATTTGTGCTCTAGGATCATCTGTTTTTTGCACAATATACTCAGATTGTTTCTCAGGCAACAGTTTCTTCATTTGTCCATTGACAGGTATGAGTGCATGTGACCAGTCCATTTGGATTTCCCCACCCACATCTTTACAGAAGTTTCTACTTAGCAACATTCCATAAGAAGGAGGAATGTCTGCTACTAGGATGGTAGCCAACACTTTCTTTTCAGGCAAGGCAGCAAAAGCCACTTGCGTATCCTTAATCCTCCCGACCAGGGGCACTTCATTACTTTCCATGGAGTAACAGGATCCATAAGTGCGAGTGAGGGTCAGGCCTAAAGCATGAGCTACTTTAGCAGGCATTACGTTATCCGAGGCTCCTGAGTCAATGACACAATTACTAAGCCTATGACCAGCTATAAGAAGTGTTACATACAATGGTTTAATTTTGTCACCAGGGGAGGTGACAGCAGCTACCAGACTTGGCTGTGGTGCAGAAGGAGGAGTAGGCAAAAGGCCTTTAGAGGTGGTCTTGGAATGGGAATTTACAAATTGAATCATCTTGGCAAAAGCTTTGGGGTGGGTTTGATAGTACTCAGCTTCTGAGATTTGGACCTTGGTCTTTTTCAGGTGATCAACAATATCAAAAGACCCAGAAGTGGACGGGCCATCATCATTTGGAATTCTAGGCTTATCAACTTTAGGAGAAAAAGAAGAAGCAACTTTGGTAACTGGATTGATAGGACTCACCTTCTGTGTAGACGAAGTAGGGATAGGAGATCCTCTTCTTGCAATTACAGGGATAGTTGCCGACTGCTCCTTGGATTTCTTAGGTGGCTAGGTCACCTTCTCCCTCTGCTTTTTCTGTTCTCGAGTCATGACAGAAAAAGATTCGCTGTTCATGTCTGCTACCACTTCATCATAATCATCAATGCCCTCAGTGGTAAAGAAATTAACCCGAGATCCCTCAAGTTCCTCTACTTCATCATCAAATTCCTCCACAAACTCCTCGCAAGCTTCATCATCATCTGGCTCTTCAACTTCACAGGTTGCGTTCATAGGAACCTTAACGGGAGGTCCTTCAAGTGCTAGTCTTGTGTGAGGAGCAGGCAGACGATTTCTGGGCTGAAAATTTCTTCTTGGAACATCTGCATACGGGGCATGTTGAGCCAACTGTTTCTTTATAGCGACAAGATCATTTGTGAGTTTCTGGACTAATGGATCAGTACTAGGTCCAGGGGTGGAAGAGGAAGAAGCAGCAGACTTAGATTTGGGAGGGTCTCTTCTCAACTTCCCTGACATGATCAAGTCATCTTCAATACTAACAGCCAGTTCTTAATCCAGAGCTAGTGTTCCGAGATTAGCCCTTCTTAGTGCATAACTAACTTTGGGCGATTGAGCATTTAGGAAGAAACACTTTTGAATTTGGTCGACAGGTCGGGTAGGCATTGGAATTTTATTTACCAACCTGTTGAACCGGGCCACAAATTCCCTCATGGGCTCTTGTGAATCTTTCTTTATCTGAGAGACCTGGGAAAGCAAGGCATGCACATCTTCTGCCAGCTTGAAACGGTTCTCGAACTGAGTTCTCATTGTATTCCAGTCGGTGATGGCACCAGCCAGAAGGTGATAGAACCAATCAGCAACATTATCCTGTAACGTCTCAACGAACAGTCTTACTGAGACGTTTTCATGTTCAACTCCCAAAACTCCACATGTAACTATGAAGGCTGCAATATGGTCATCAGGATGTACTTTACCATCGCCTTTAAATTTGGGGAAGTTCTTCCGGTTACCTCTGGGTAACTCATGCAAAGGCTGAGTAAGGGCCAGAGGCCCGACACGTTGACCCCATGGCAATTGTGCTGCAATTCTTGGAAAAATGGCTTGGAAAGGAAATTTAACACCAGCAAGAGTCAAAGCTCGTAGATTGGGACTAGCAGGTTCTGAAGGAATAACACCCATAGGACTTCTATCTTGAACAGGTGGAGTGCTCGTTGAACGAGTTCTTCTATTTCTTGTTGAAGGGAAAGGAAAACCCTGCTGCTCCAAAAGCTGAAACTGAGAGTCTTCAATACCAAGGGTCCTTCTCACTCGAGTAAAACACGGAGTCACCAGATCAAAAGATGATCAAAAATTATAGAACTGGAATGCGATTTTCCCCAGTGGAGTCGCCAAAAACTGTTGGTTTTCAAATAGGACTTTTAAGAAGAGCAACAGTCAGGGGACAAGAAGTCCCTCCTCTTTAATGGGAGAGGTTCCCTTATTCAGAAACAAACCTATTTACAAATGTACGGGACATGATTTGTTGGTTAAACTTGGATACCACGAAAGTGTTTTCTATGAAGGCCATCAATTACAAAAGGACTGAGGAAATGAGAGCATGGAAAAGAGCAGAAAGGAAAACATGCAGAATTATAGATATCAGAGTAATTCTTTATGTATGCGAAGTCACCGTGAATTGAAAACAAGATCATTCATATAGAACAAGTAAGATGGAATTTAAAGACACAAATTTCTGTAAATAACATCTGCCAAAACACAAAGTTTCTTAACGTAACACAGATTCATTATCAAGGAAACAAAGTTCCTTCTTGGTTATGCAAGATCACCGTGCTTGCAAAGTTGAAGAGTATGCAATCGATGAGACTAACAAATTTGAGATAAATGATCTTCACAAAGAAAACAAATGAAAGCTTAGAACAGACAGAGATCAGATAGACAAAGAAAGGAAAGTCCTTCTGTATTGATTTCTCTATAATCTATTTACACTTGCAGAAAATATACCAAGTTCTTCCTCTTTCCAGAATGGCGTAGAAATGCCATTATATAGTTTGCAAATCAGTTACTCTTCGTAACCGTTTCTTTAATCAAGAACCGTTAAGGACTACCAACCGCAATACCTCAACCTATTACAAAGAAAACTGAAAAAGAAAGGGAAGAAGAGAAACGTATGGGGAAGAAGACAGGTGGCCGGTCACTGAGAGGGACCCATCAACTTCAGAAACCACTGCTTGAATTTCTTCCACATCTCAGCTACGTCTTTTCCACGAGGGACACACAAGAATTTTCATTTTGAATATGACAATGGGTATCTTTGAAAACTGATATAATCGGCGTGTTGAAAGCTTCATCTTTCTGCCAGCTGTCCTTGGAATTTGATCTTCGGATTGATAGTATCAGAGCTGCAACTTAAATTCATATTTAGCATAGTCGGGTAGAGCGGGAAAAACTAAGTATGAATTGCAATTAGGTTCACTTGGGACATGTGAGACGCGAATGCGCGAAACACGCGGCTCGGCCGTTTCGGACGAAATAAGGAGAAGATGCACAAATGTATTTTGGGACATTTGGGACGAAAATGCGCAAAGGACGTGACTCGGGTGTTTTGGCCAAAAATGGAACAGCTCGCACTTTTGGCTTCGGGACAGTTGGAACATGAAAGCGCGGTTCGGGCGGATCGTCTGATATTGGAACAACTTGCACTTTTGACTTTGGGACACTTGGAACAAAAATGTGTGAAGTACGCGGTTCGGGTGATTCGGCCGAAAATGGAACAGCGTGCACAATTTGACTTGGGACAGTTGGGACGAAATCGGGTGAATCGGGCGAAAATGGAACAGAGTGCACTTTAAGTTTGAACTTGAGAAATTTGAGACAAAAAGTTCCGGAGTACGTGACTTGGCCGGTTCGGGCGAAATGGAACAACTCGCACTTTTTGATTTGGGACATTTGGAACAAGAAAGTGTGAAGTACGCGGTTCGGGTGATTCGGCCGAAATTGAAACAACTCGCACAAAAAGTTTTGGGACCCTTGGGACAAAAAGTTTCGACGGGCCCGAAAATGGAACAACTTTGGGGATTTCGGCCGACTGGGGAACAGAATGCACTTTTTTACTTGGGACAGGCGGGACAAAAATGTCCGACAGGCCCGAAATACATACAAAATGACCCAAAACATAGATTTTCTCAATTTTCACGGCTTAGGCACTTTAGAGAAAACACTCATAACTCAAAATTTTGAAATTTTACTTTTATCAGAGCAGGGAATTTTGAGTGGACAACAACTCCCAATCAATTATCGATAAAGAGTTGCATTTATCAGAGGAGATGGATCTGAATGAGATAAATATAGTATCATCTCTATATGTGTAGTAATAAGTGTGTAATCCATCATCTTGAATTTCTCAAACGTTTTCTTGGTATAGTTCAATTGAGAAAAAAATATGTGATTATCTTTTTTCCATACTTCCAATCCAAGACAGTAGTGCATGAGCCAGAGATTTGTCATGTCAAATGATTGATTAATATCTTTCTTTGTTGCATCAATCATCTTCACTGTACTACTAGTGATGACTAGATTTTTGACATAAACAACAAATATCAAAATCTATCCTCCTTGTCTGTTGAGGTAGAGATTGGGATCATATGGATTTTTGAAAAATCCATGCCAAATGAGATGCTTGCCAATTTTTATGTACAAAGCCCAGGGTGCCTTTTCAAGGCCATACAAAGATTTCATGAGTCCGCATACCTTTTTTTCTTCACCAAGTACACCAAATCCCTCAGGTTGAGTCATATAGACTTCCTCTTGTAGATATCTATTTAGAAAGGCACTTTTCACATCCATCTGATGGACTTTCCAAAAAAACTAAGTAGCTTGAGAAAAGATCATCCTAATCGTTTTGATCTTAGCTATGGGGAAAAATGTCTCATCCTAGTTTATGCCTTCCTTTTTGTATACCCCTTTTCTACCAGTCTCACTTTTTACTTGTTTATGGTCCCACATGTTTTTTACTTCATTTTGAATATCCATCTGCAACTAATGGGTTTCTTCCTTGGTAGAAGATTGATAAGCTACCAAGTGTTTTTTTCATCACTGGCTGATATTTTGTGTTCATGGAATTTTTCCAACATTTCAACTATAGGGATTCCTAAATAGTAGAAGGATTAATAGACTCAACAATTCTACTAATAAAAGAAAATTTCACCTCTTCTCATGTTTTACTGTGATTCTGTGGTCTAGTGGTGGATGTATCTGGTGGAGCATAAAATTTTACATCTTGAATCATATTAGTATACGAGTTGGGCATATGTTGTACTGCTCCCATGGTTCATGGTCCTATCTTATCATCACCATCATCCCCATTACCATTGTCATCATCAGCAGGAACATCAGGTTCTATTTTCACAACAGGTGAAATATCTACATCAGGTGAGTCTAAAAGAGGAGTATCAGCTTCCTTCTTCTCAAATAACTTAAAACCTATGCTAGTGTAGACTTTTCTGGTCTTCATATCCATCAATCTGTACACAAGAGCCTCTTCACTATAGCCAATGAAGATGAGTTTTTTAGATTTCATGTCTAATTTCTTTCTATTTTACTTGGGTATGTGCATTCTAGATTTGCATCCAATACTCTGAGGTGTTTAACGGATGGCTTCCACTTTGGCCATGATTCATGTGGAGTTACTCCATCAAGAGAAACTATGGGAACTACTATTGTCTTTGTTTTTTTTGCACATAATGCCCTCGCAAGTCCATAATTATCAATCATGCAACGCACCATCTCCATGATAGTATGGTTCCTTCTCTCAACAACATTATTCTGATGTGGTGTATGTGGAGAAGGCATCTTTCGATAAATCCCGTGAGATTGAAGGTAGGATTTGAACTCATTACTAGTGAATTCCCCCCTCGATCTGAGTGGAGATATCTGATATGATGACCAGTATTGTTCTCTATCGCAAATTTGAAAATTTTTAAGTTCTCAAAAGCATCACTTTTATTACGAAGAAAAAATATCCACATTTTTCTTGAATAATCATCAACGCATAACATGAAATATTGAAATCCATAATAACTAGGTTGCATTAGACCACAAATATCAATATGAACTAAATCAAGCTTACCTGGAGCTCAATAAGTACTCTTCTGGAATAAATCTCTTTGTTGTTTTCCTTCTAGGTAGTTAGGACACTTATATGTATCCTTCTGGAGAGATGGAAATCCTTCTCACCATGTTGTATCGGTGAAGTATTTCCAGATATTTGAAACTGATGTGACCAAGTCTCTGATACCACAACTATGTTGAGGAAGAATTCTTAGTCATAAGTTCTTAATCATCTCTGTGGATAAAGTCAAGATTGAACATATGTCTCACATTGGAGGATTTTGCAATAATTTTTGAGCCTATTTATTTATCTCTAACCAAACACACTTTCTTACCAAAATGACTATCAAAATTCAATCTTCATATTATGATCTAGAAGCTAACTAACTGATAGAAAATTCTTTGTTAATCCAGGGACATATAATACATATATTAATCTACAATTTCGTGAACCAGGACGTAGAAAAATATTCCCGATAACTTCTACTATGTAAGAATAATTGTCACCTAACAAAACATGTTTTTTTGAAGGTGTGTCCCTCTTGGTGATAAACCAATCTTTGTGCTCGATCATGTGTCGATTGGATCTCAAATCAACATACCAAGCAACACTAAATGATGTGGATGGTTCACTAAAATGAGTAATGTACAAGAAGTTCTCATTTTATGAATGATCTCTTTGCTTAGCTACATTAGCTTGTTGATGGGGTTTTCTTTGCCAGTTCCCCTTCCTCTCACCATGTTGTACCGGTGAAGTATTTCAAGATATTTGAAACTGATTTGACCAAGTCTTTGATACCACAACTATGCTAAGGAAGAATTCTTAGCCACAAGTGATTGATCATCCCTGTGGATAAAGTCAAGCTTGAACATATGTCCCACATCGGAGGATTTTCCAACAATTTTCGAGCCTCTTTATTTATCTTGAATCAAACACACTTTCTTACTAAAATGACTATCAAATTCAATCTTTATATTATGATCTAGAAGATGACTAACTAATATCAAATTTTTTATTAAGCCAGGGACATATAATACATCTGTTAATCTACAATTTTGTGAACCAGGAGGTAGAGAAATGTTTCCAATAACTTGTATTGTGTAAGAATAATCATCACCTAAAAAAAAGATGATTTTGTGAAGGTTTGTCCCTCATGGTGAGAAACCACTCTTTATGCTCAATCATGTGTCGAGTGGCTCTAAAATCAACATACCAAATAGCTAAATGAGATGGATCGTTCACTGGAATGAGCAGTGTATAAGATTTCCTCATTTTATGAATGATCTCTTTGTGCAACTACATTACCTTGTTGATGGGGTTTTCTTCTCCAATTCCCCTTCTTCTTCCCATACTTGTATTATGAATGTCCCTTATGATATTGTTGATTTTGAGGTCTTGAATTGCAAAATGAACCTTTCCTGTATGTTTTGAACTAACAATCTTTCAACTCATGTACTCTTTTATAGATAGTACATTTCTTCTTTTGTTTTTTCCCCTTGCTTATGCTATTTTTGGGACTTTTGAGAAGATTTTTATTTTCCTTTTCCTTTTTGATGAGAAGATAGTTCCTACTGCTCTTCATCATATTTTTTTTACATTTCTTCTTCTTGTTGTAGTAGATTCACTAACTTGTCAAAAGTAACTACCTAATCTGACAAGTGTAGTACCGCCACAAAAATGCGATAAGGAGGAAGTGCCCTAAGAAAAATGAGAATGAGAGTTGTATCAGTAACCTCCTCTCCTAGGGCTAGAATTGAATCCCTCAATTCTTCAACTCTCTTTAGAAAGCTTCCACTTTCTTGTTCAGTTTGAATTTTAGTGTATGTAACTGAATCTGCAAATTCAGAATTGTGTTCTTGTTTTTGTCCTCATACATGGTTCTCAACTCATCCCATGTTTCTTTTACTATTATGGCTTCTTGAATGTGTGTTTTTGCATCATTAGATACTGCAAATAAGATTATGACTTTGGCCTCCTGATTAGCCTTTTTAAACTGTCTCTATTGGGCTACATCATATGGTGATCTAGTTGCGGAACCATTCACAATAGGCCAAATCTCTTCAAACTCTAGATGTGTTTTGATCTTAGTCTTCCATAAAACATAATTATATTCTCTTATAAGTTGTGAGTTTGGAAGAAAGAACTTAAGGGCATTGGTGCCCATTTTCTAAATAAATTGACAAAGGGTAAAGCTCTTATCACTCCAGGTATAAGATCTCTTAATCTATATACCGCCAATCCAATATACTGAACCTTTCTATATACACACCCTTTCGATATACTTATCAAAACATAGAATAAACTCACCCTTTCGATATACCTAGTGGTACATGAAATAGGTGTTAGCATATTTGAAATAATTTGATACATGGTACCAAGATAGTACTAAAATAGGTCTATGCGATTATTAACACCGTTTCAAATAAATATCCTCATACACGTGCGTAACTTCACTATATACTCGGATAATTTTAGTGTCCATATTTATGTCATGTAATCATTCATAGATGGGTTGGAGGGCTCAAAGTGTGTGCACCCTATCCTTATTTCTCCCCATCAATTTATAGGGACGATGCCCAAATGATGTTGTTGCATTTATATTTAGCATTAAGTGTAGTAGTAGTTGCAACGATGTTACCCGTAAATGCTTCCTAGAGGCACTATATATATCGAATGCAGAAAAAGAGATCTAGAGATCTCGTGATTGTAACTAAACCAAATTTCAGTATTTTTATTTTCAAATCTCTATCAGTTTTTATTAGTTACAATGTTTGTGGTTGAATATGGAAACCTATAAATTAGTACAATCCACTGAAATTTATGCTAAAAATATAGTATTACAACTGATTATGCATAAAGATTGAATGGCATGCAAAAAAATTTATTTTACGAGGCCCTGGTGGCCTCTGAAGCTTAGTATGGCTCACTGTGTGAAAATCTACAAAACATAGCTGAAATTGTAGTTTTTGATACCCATCCCTTTTCAAACATTTCTAAGAATGAATTTTCTAACCAATGTGGGAAAAAAAAAATTGACCCCAGATTATGGTTTTCTCCACTAAAAATGGTGGAGGTTTAGTTATGGATAGCGGATTTAGAGAAGGTTTTTTCCCCTATATTTGGCGATATGTGATAAATAGTCCTCTAAAGTTTAAGATTTTATATAAAATTTGTTGCTAATGGGGTCGAACACCTAACCTTACAACACTAAAGCCTTTCACTTAGCCAAGAAAGTGCCTCTGGGGCATATGATTAATTGTAAACAAAATTGTATTTAATGAAAACAAAATTCTGACCTTTTAAGAGAAACATGTGGCATGTGCTTGCAGTATCCACATGGTGCTTGCAGACAGGTGGGTGTGAATTAGGTTTTCCTCGAATGCGAGATCTAAGTTGTTTGACCACTGCGTTGAAATATTTTTTTATGATTTATACCACTGATGTTTTTTTTCCTTCACTTATTATTTGACATAGGATCCATCATATATTGTTTAAAAACCATTTTCTTATACTGCGGTTAGATTTTGTTTCCACCAGTAATTTCTTTGTTTTTACTTTTTGCTGCAGGGTTTTGAATGGGAAATCTGGCTTGGTCTCAATGGGTAAGCCATCAGTGGGCTCATCAATGGAGGTTCACTCTTTTGCTTGGATTTTATTGAATGCTAATGTGTGTCTCAATCAGAAGCTAACTTGGCCTGATCCAAACATGGGTAACTAGGCCTCAAAGAACATCTCTTCAACTTGGTATCCTTTATAGAGCCTCAATTGAGGGTAGGAATCATCATCATTTATAAGGATCTCAGCCTTCAATCTGCAAGGTTGTTGTGTTTGAAAATCCACTTGGCCTTGGATGAGAAATATTCAAACAAAACTTGGTGTAATGTAAAAGACTTAGCCATTTGTGGAAGGGCTCAATCAACTCCAATGACTTTCCACATAGCTCCACTAAACCAATGCAGGATAACTCGGTGAAGAGTCTTCCTCAACTCTCCAAGCGAAATCTTGGTCTCATACAAGACTCAAGTCACCTAGATTCTTCTAGCTCGGTGCACAACTATACCAGGGGAATGGTGAGCTTATCAACCTGAGTGTTGGCTTCCTGTGACAAATCACATATTTTATTTTTATTTTTTTTAAATGATATGATTTTCTAATTTCTTCTTAATCATATTTTCTCTAGGAAGAAATTTTTTCCTGGTGTAGCGAGGCCAAAGCAAAAAATAATTTCTTTTCTTTAGCCTAGAGATTAAACAAGACATTTTGTGGATGCATAGATGGGTCTAAGAAGTTGTAGGAGGCTACACAGGCTATCCAAATGCTTCTCCAAGATCCTCTATCTCTTCTGCACTCTTTCTGGACACCTCTACTCATAAAGGCTCCAAATTTCTTTGATACCAAATCTAAAAGAGGGATGGAAGCCTCACAATTGTATTGATATTCAATCAAATCATTTAGAATATAGGATGCTCCAATATTTATAGATATTGCACATTCAAATACATATAAAAAGGATGTTGCACAGGTGCAACAAAATACATATGAGCAGTAAAATAACCCAAATAATAATAAAAGCATGATACAGGAATACTATTCCCAAATACAAATAAAATGTGGTTTATAACTAAACCATAACAACTTATCATAGTAATAATAAAATTACCTATGCTAAATTAACCTAGGTAAACTATGTTTTACCTAAAAGATAACATTTACCTCACTTAGTACCCCTAATAGAATCCCGAATATTTTAATATGTGAGCGATATAAGATGGACACATAAGTAAAATTTAGAGGTTTCTGAGATAAAGGTTTTTGAATCACTCCAAATTTTCTTTTTAGTTGGATGTAGAATCCTTGAGTAAAAATAGAAGTAAATTAAAACCTTGGACCCTTTTATATGTTATTGGTGTTTGAAACCTATGGTAAACTTTGTATATCAAAAAGTGTCCCTAAGATGTTGACTTTATGAGTAAATAAAATATGGAATCCATTTCCTTTAAACCAATGTTAACTCTTTCTATGTGATTAATGATGGGATGATTTACTGAATTACTCCATGCAAGTTTAAGTCTTGGGGAGAATATGCTTGTTTTGTAGGATTAATCTCATGTCATGTAAATGTTAAATGGACTCTAACCAATTATTGAATCTTAGAAGCTATGAAAAAGGGGGGAGCCTATCCACTCTTAAAATTAATTTTCCCCCCTTCTTATCTTTATGTGAATTTTCCTCTATTGTTGTAATAGAACTAAAATACGAATGCCAAGAAAATATGGGTTTTGTTAGAATAGAAACTCTAGTTGAGGTCGAGAGCTAGGAGACTCTCACTTGTGCATTAAAAATGTTTCAATCTAATATTGAGATATATGAATTTTGGGTATTAGAGAAAGAACTCTTTAAGTTTATTTGTTGCATGTTAAATCTGAAATGGAATAAATAATAGGTATCATTGTAAATGAGATTATCTGCTTACTTGATAAAGGATTACGAGATTTATAAGGTAAATAAAGGAGTCTAAATGGTGGTGAAGATGGAACCATCTTAAATGGAGTGTTAAACAAAATAAATGAAATGTTATTAATAAAAAAGGAGTAAATGTATGTTTCAGGTCAAGTGCACTTTGAACTTTTAAGGCTAATAAAGAAATATGACTACAATAAAGAGATAACCATGAAAACGTGATAATGTGGAAGGTACCTATTCATGAATTTCATGTTGTGGTTGGGTCGTGGTGTCATACGGGTTAGTTTGTATAAGTATGGCATTGATATGCATCATGTATCATTTTATATTTTCATGTGCTTCATGTTAGTGTAAATGTTACATGTGGTGTTGAGAAATCTCTTATGAGCATGTATGGTGTCACATAGTTTTATCTTGTAAATGAAAGTGAAAAAAAAATATTGGTATATTTGGTCTTGTGTTTTGGTCCCACATAGGTGGGCACTATAGTTAGTATCGGAGTGAAGGTTCATGCTCTTGAATGTTTGCAGTAGTTGGGTGTTGTGATGGATTATTCATGATGGTGAAGGATTTGAAGGAGTAATGTGCCATTTTTATATGATGTGACAAATGTGGTACTCATGATTATATGAATGCACATGTTGTGCTTACCACTAGGTGTGGACTTGTTATGTTGATGATGTGTTTCTCGATGGGAGTAATTTATCTTTATCTTGAGGATTCAACATGAAATTCACTTGTATTGCCATCTTTTTGTATGAATGTAATTTTTTGTGAACCATGAAAGTGTTGCAATGTTTCATCTTCTAGTGATATTATATATGTGGAAACAACGCATTGCATGAAAAAGTGATTCATAGTGAAATATGTCATATCGTGTTAATTCCCACCATGTTGTGTTACTTTATGGCATTATGTCACCATGTTGCGTTATATTGGAATGTGTTTCATGATGTTAAATCTCTATGTTTGTTGCATATATGTACTCATACATTATTGATAAATTCAGATCGTGAATAAGGGGCATATGGTGATTTCATGACCCCTAATGTATTGTGTTCTCACTCTTGGTACATTATGTGGAAATGTACGTGTTGTAATCCTTAGAATATTGTTATGTTATACCCGCACAATTTTTCATGCGTAAGATGTTATGGTTATTGTGTGTAAACTATCATTGTATTAGTAATGTATTTATGAGTTATGTTTTGTACCCTACACTACTATTCCCTATGGGTAACACCTAGAAGTGTATGTGTGGAGAGAGAAATTTTAGACTGGGTGACCATAACCTTGAGCTAAGTACAAGTTTGGAAGTGCGGTATCATGTAGGTTGAAACCCATGTCTATCTATTTGGTATACTAGGAGCTTGCTCAGTTTATTATGGATGTACACCACCTTATAATCATGTTTATGTGAACTAGTGTCTCTTCTCTCTCCTATTTGGGTTTTCCATCGAACAATCTTATGTGATTTAGAGATATATAAAGTTATGTTTATTCTATTTATATGTATTTTGTGAGATGAGGCTCAATAGCCAAGTATCAACAACTCCATGAGTACCCCTTTTGTGGCCATGGAAGGGCCATGTGGTGATCGTATTGTGATTTGTTTATGTTCATATTTTATTCTTAAATTTATCATTTTATCTATTCTTTGAAGAACCAACAAATTTATTGATTGATGTATTCCTTAATTTTGGGTATTTAACTTGATTTTGAGCTAAAAAGAGGATTTTTTATTACTGTCATTGTTTAGCCATTCTTTTTGCTTAGTTTGAAACTTGATTTTAGAGTTTATACTTTTTCTATCCTAGCCCAAGTCTTGGGATTTGTTTCCGCTTAGCATTTGAATTTAGAGATAAGGTAAAGGGACTCTTTGGTGAGTGACCTCGTCTGGAGAAATAAGAAGTCGATGCTCTATGGTGAGTGACCCAACATGGAAAAATAAGGTGATGAGGCTATATGACGAGTTCCTTGACTTATTTTTGGCACTACGATTCTATCTCTATTGGGAGGCATATGGAGTTCTTTGGGAAGCTTATGAAGATTTATGAGGCATATGGAGTTGGTATGTATGATTCATGAGTTACTCATATGAGTCCTATTATGTATTTTTATGTTGAGGCTTGATGATCCTCTTTGTTGGCATCTGTTATTGGAGCTTATCTTAACATTGTGTGGGGTTAGTCATGTGATACATGTTGCATTTGTACTAGTGTGATGCCTCATTGTATGTTAGACATGTGGGTGTGTTGGATCTATGCTTGGGTCATATGTGCTAAGAATTATATGTTATGTCTACTACTTTTTTTATTTCCATGGTGGGGTTAAAGGTCTTGTAATGTGATTCATTCATGAAAATGTGCTAAAAATGTGTTATGTGGGTTGTTTGTATTGTGCTTTGTGCTTTGTGTGACATTAGGATGTTAAATTCTTTAGGGTAACCTACTGGAACTTTGAAATTAAAAATCCTTAACAAGTGATAACATTATGAACATTGAACAAATAAATAGTATAATAGACACAAATAATAAATGGTGAATACCCTTATGATAAAACACATGCGAGAGTGTTTCAAAATGAATATGAAAATTTGGATCTAAAGCCACTGTGGATTTGAACTGGTAAATAAAGAGGTCTTATGATCTTTGAAACTAAGAAACTATAGTAAGGAAAAGATAATTTGATTAATAAAATAATGAGTAACGTCAATCTTCACAAAACACTAATAATTTGAGGGAATTTTAAAATATGCTAAAACTTGCCAGTGATTTAGTTTTGAGAAACATAGCCCTTTTTGCTAATTTTTCATTGTTGACTTCCCGTGCTTGCTCATTTCTATTAGTTCCTAGAGTGTTTTGCATAATGGAAAATAATTTTATGAGGGAGAGAGGATGTAGCGCCCCTTCGGTTGAATTTTCGCCTTTCTCTAGCCTTGACGATTTGTGTGGATTGTTGAAAAATACTCAGGTTAGGTGGTCACTTGAACACATTTGGAGTGATCGTAAAACAAAATTAACAATAAAATAAATTAAACCACTGTGATAATAAAATAATGATTGCAATGTTGAAGTTATCCTTTTGGACTAAGTGTATCTTCATGTCTTCGATTTGTAAGGTTATAACATCTTCTTGCTATTCATTCAACTCAAGAGAATTTTTGACGTTTTATTTTGAAATATGTATATCTCTTTTTATAACTTTAACATTGACCTAACCAATTTCTTTTTACAGATAATAATAAAAGTAATATGCATAATCTTTAAGTGAAAACAATTTTTTGAAAGGGTAAATATTGTAGCAGGGAACTATTGTGGCTATGGTTAAAGCAAATTTTAAAATAATAAAATAAATCATGAAATTAACAATAGATGAGAATTCTATTAAATTTTAATAAATCATAACATATTCCTAAAATTCCTAAATTCTCCAAATTATTAAAGCTTGCTCGAAACCTCCTTTGAAGAAATAATTAATGGGATTTTTTATTAATGTGAGGATGGTTTTATGCTATGTTTGGGCATGCGTGAGAAGAATTTTGGATTTTTTGGCCTTTATGTGGTTGAATGCATTTCAAAAGGATTTGGCGAGAGGAATGTTTTTTTGTCAATTGTTGCAGTGTTGTGCCTTTCTAGTTTGAGGAAGTTCTAAACTGCCATGTTCTTCTCTATAAACCTATAGTGAGTATGTGTTTGGTTTATTTGGTGCTCTGAATGTGTGAAAATGGGATCTTTGGAGTAGGGTATTGGAACTTCTTAGAAGCAACATTGTTTTTTTTACCAAATGCAACAAATTAGATTCCTAATTAACCCATGCCTATGTTCTATCTTATTTGTGCCATAGCAGGAGCCTTGAATTTTGGTTTAAACATGTGTCATTTGTTAGGAAGTAGGTATTATGGGAAAATGTGTGTATTGCAAACAACTTGGAGTATTCAAAGTAAATGAAATTGACATGTATAAAACAAGTTACTATTTTTTCCAATGTCCCATGTATGTGTTATATTGGGCCCTGAATTGACTAAGTCCCAAGGAATAAGTCACCATGCACAGGAGGCAGTAAAGAAGGAAGGCGCTCAGGAAAAAGCACGCAAGGGAAAGGTGTGCGGGAGAATAGGTTAGAATGCATGGGAGCAATAATGTTTAGGGACTTAGCCATATTTTGAAGGAATTGTCACATGAGAAACATGTGAAAATCATGAGTAAGTGTATTAAATGGATAAGGTGTCAACCTAGAGCCTTGGAGGTCAAGAAGGGAATATTCCACATAAGGAATATTCCCAAGATTATCATTACAGTTAGTGGAGGAATTTGCATGATGGCACAAGAATTCAACCATGGAGGACCACACATTCAATTGGCATGTGATCTGTTCATGAAGGAAACCAAGGTGGTGCATCCATATCCTATTTAAAGGAGTGCTTGGGTCTAAAATAGAGGAGGAGAGTAATAACAAAGTGCTATTAGAATGATAGTAGGGTTAGAGAGGGTATTGAGTAGTAACAAGGCACTGCAGAAATGCTTGCAAGAAGGGTTTTAAGCATATTAGGCATGGATTTGGGTATGAACAAGGGTTATAATGGGTAGAATAGCTAAGAACTCTCTCTAAAGGGTTTAAGAGAATATTCCTTTATGTATTTGGTATGTATGACCCTTATGATGGAATGAGGCCATTGTAAATGTTTATAAATCAATATATGTGTGTGATTCTGGTTATTCATGTTCTTAAGTTTAAACCCTTGTGTTCTTCATACTATTCTGATTCATATCTAGTTTCATTATGCTTATTTACAATGTTCATTCCCATTTATGATGCATATGTGTAGAAATTTGTTATTTCTATCTTCTATTTTTGAGTGAATTTTTATATTTCCATTCTTACAACCCATTCTCCATCAATGGTGGAACATTCCCCTAAGGCTCACATAAAGGAGGGGCTCGGCACCTGTGCACACCTTGGGTGAGCACCCAACACATATTGGGTGATAGGTTGACATGTTTACCGTAGAAAGAAGGTATATGAAGAAATGATTACATTTTGGTTCCGTTGTCAGCACCTCTTTTCGAAGCTGTTGTGAGAATGCAATGTGATGATAAAGAGCTTGACCTTAGATAATGTCAAGGTATGGCTTAAAAGCACATTTGATGAGTTTTCTCAGACTTTTAACACTATACCTGAGTTTGATGCACGTAAATGGGTAGAAGAACACCTATAAGATGACCTATTTGAAACATTTTTTTGTTGTTTCCCTGTAGAGTTGTATGAATGGATTTCAACATATACATCTAGGTCAAGTTGGTACTATAGACCTCGTATATGGACCCAAGATGAGTATCAGAGGTTGCCTGATGTTGATCTGACTTTGACCCATGTTGTTGATCAATGGTGGAGTGGAGTGTTGACTAGTTATACCTTGGAATACGTTATTTCTATGTATTATTTCCTAGAGATTAATGAGTTTGAGTTCTTGAGGCAGCCTAGAGGATCATTCTTGCATTTTATTCCACTAGATATCAAGATTCTGGTTATTACTTTGATTTTGGAAGCCTTTCCCATGGCTAGCTAAACTTTTTCTAGGTGCGGGGCATAGAAGCTAGTATGGTGAAAGATGTTGGATCCTATGGCGGAGAAGGAGAGAGAAGAGAGGCAACTCAAGTATGATGAAGCATGAGAGAGAGAGTTCAAGAGACAACACGAGGTTGCAAGAGTGATGGAAATATAGAGGTAGACGTTGTGGGAAGGATTTAAGGTCTATGTGAAAGGTGTGGGACCTGAGCAAGTTTGTCTACCCCATCTTGGCAAGCGCAGGAGAGTTACCCCCTTGGCTTCTGGTGAGAGTTCATCTTGTGAAGAAAGAAGATTCGTAGGTGCACCTCTTTTCCCACCACCCAATGACCAGACCCTGACACTTATCCTTCTAGTTTCAAAGGAAAACATTTCTTATTCGGTTGTTAATGGTATTGATATTGGCGGTCGAGCAACATTTAGGAGGTATAATTTTTCAATTGGTACATTTATGGCTGCAAATTCATTTCATATATTTAGTGGTATCCTATCTATTATGAAATTTGGGCAAGGTGTGGGTTCACAAATTATGGGTATCACGTCTGAAAGTGGCACAAGAAACACATCTAGGAGTGGGTTGACTTCACAAACTGTCGACATGCAGTGCAATAGTTGGATCACAGGGTACAATTGCGTTAAGCCCCTTACTTGCGATAGGAGGGGATCTGGTTGATCTAGAGGAGTTAGAACTAGTGGATCTAGTGGTGTTGGAGGAGGTGGAAATATTGGAGGAGGACAAGGTTCTAGATCTAGTAGGCAAGGGCCTCAATAACCTCAACAGGTATTTTTTGAGATATCTTTAAATTTGCCTAATTACAAGGGTTTGGAAGATGTTGCAGAGCATGTGCACAAATATAAGTTGTTATGGTGCATGAAGGGTATCAATGCCCTAGATCGGAAGGTGATTCATTTTAAAACCACATTATAAGGGCACATGCATAGCTGGTATATTAAGTATGATCCACACTAGATGGTGGTGGATTACATTGCGTTGCATGATGAATTTTTGGCAAAGTTCCACATTCTTGAGTTTGAACAAAAGAGCATCAACACTCTAATGGAGATTCAATAAGGAATGGCAAAAAGTGTGCGGGAGTATGACACATGTTTCAAGGGTCTCATATCTAAGTTATTGTATGTCATTCATCCTTCATAGCATGCTCAGTGGTTCATTAGAGGGCTGATCACACCATTCAGGAGGGTTCTTTCACGTAAGACCTTCACAGATCCATGTAAGGCCCTAGAGGTTGCCTTGCACATTGAGGCTATGAGAAGTGTTGATGTTGGAAATAGTCCATTTATTGAATCCTAGAATGTTGCCACGACAAATCAGCTAGAGAAATTATCTATAAACTTGGCTGATGAGACTAGTAGTACGCTATGGTGGATGGATTGCAAAGTATAGTAGTACACCAAGGACAGTTACTTGTGAAGATTGGTACATGTCATGTTGGTGGACTGTGAAATTTACCACATAGATCATGATGCAAGAAGGTGTTTATTGTTACAACATGTGATCTAGAAGAATGTATCTTGCTATTACAAGATGTATAGCTCTACTACTCATGACACCAAGGATTGTAGATTGATTGACCAGATACATGATGCCATTGATACTGGTGTACGCCAAACCATCGTTGTTAGTAGTTCCAAGGATGATGGTCATCATTATGAGGGGTGCGCAGATGGAGGAGGTCAAGGAAGATACTTTCGGGGTGGATTCCAAGGCCATATAAGTCGTAGAGGATGAAGAATTGAATTTCCTCGTGGAACCTCTTATAAATGTGGATGTACTAAACATTACAAGTGTGAGTGTCCTAATTTGTCACAGTGCTCTTGGTGTGGGAAAAAAAATGTATGAGGAATGCCCAGAATTTTTTGAACACTTGAGCTAGAAGCAATGGAAGGATAAAGGCATCAAGATGGTATGCATGAAGATAGTTAATATGTAGTGGATGCCAAGGGTGGTGAATTGGTCAGAGTTAGAACCTTTACTAGTGATGACGTGAAATGAGGTTATGCACGCCAGGGGATACCAAAGAAGAGACCGTTGATTAGAAGAGAAGAAGTGGTACATGGGAATTATTTGGACCCTACACATCAAAAGGAATTTTATCAAGAAACAATGGATGTTATTCAAAGCCTATAGGGAGAGATCGAGTTCCTAAAGGAGCGGTCATAGCAATTAGAGTAGCAGAAGAGCACTGAGGCTCCACAAAAGGATTTGGATGAATTCAGGGAGGTATGCAATATGTTGAGACAAGAGAATATCATCCCTCTGTTAGGAGAGTGGTTGAGAGAAAAAGGACCAAGCACCAAAGGAGAGCACGAGAGGTAGGTTTTACATGCTAATTTTCCACCTAATAGTCTTGACTATGATAAGGAGATTACCTCAAATGCAGTTGTTAATGGATGGCTCCTGAGTAATATTCTGATTTACATAGGAATGGAAGTTAATGTTCTCATCTTGGACACATGGAATCAAATGGGAAGACCTCCATTACATGCATCTTCAAATGTGTTTTATATGACTAACAAGACAAAGGCGATGCCCATTGGTGTCTTAAAGGATGATACTATCACTATCCAAGGGGTGAAATTCACTAGAGACTTGAAATTCTTGGCATCTTCTAAGGTGGAAAACTTTCCAACATTACTTGGGCACCCATAGTGCTAAAAGAACAATGTTGACTTATGTTTCAATAAGGGGTATATAAGTTTTGAGAATAATGAGGAATGCATTATCATTCCTTTGATGGATATAAAGTCAATGCCTTATACTGAGCCCTTGGGAGAAGAAGACCTAGATAGAATCTATGTGCACATTATTAGGGACCCTGAAGTTGCATAACCAACAAAAGAAGGTGTTATTCAGTGGGAAGATGCTTAATCTATAAGTGATACAACTATTATGGCATGTGAAAATTGGGTGCATGAGACATATGAGTTAGTCGAAAGGAATTTAAGAGCCTCTGTGATGAGGGGGGGAAATAGTTTTTGAGTTACACTAGGGGAGGCAACCTTGATATTTTCCTATAAGAAATGAAGACCTAGTGGGGATGTGAGATCAAAAGGAGAAGTATGTTTAGTTAAAATTTTCTCAAGACTACAACACATTGGTGAGTGAACCATCGAGATAACCTCATAGAATGGCATGAGGTGAGAATCGTGTTCTCTGTTAGGTTTCTCTGAAACAATTCACCTACTACTATACAAGACTATCATGGGAAGGAACACGCCTTGTTTTATGTCCAGGCATGTGAGAAGGCTTGGATGGAAGACGTAGAAGATTTTCCTCTATCTTTATGGGTGCATAAGATTTACTTCATCTTACAAGGATACACACACGCATGGTACATTAATTCATATTTGTGTCGTCAGATAGGAAACTAGCAAGATTTGATGGCTGATCTCATTCAAGATTTTGATTATCAAAGTACTAAGCCATCAGTGGATAAGGCATTTTAGGTTGTTAAGCACCTAACAATGAGAGATAGTACCATGGTGGAGGATAAAATACTGGAGTTGTTGGGAGAACCTGACTTGGAAGTGTATTTCGATGAGGAAGTACAACTTGAGTGCACTTGCATGGAAAAAGAGAAAGGAAAGTTGGTCTACATGATAGATGGTGAAGAGGTTGAAAACTTGGATGTTAACCATATTATTAGTACACGTGAGGTTATGGATAGTGTTGATAAGCAAGCATGTGCATACCATAAAACCTTGAAAATAAATAAGGTTAACATTGGCTCAGAGGTGGAACCCAAAGAAGCTACTATTGGAGATTATTGGACAAAAACGGAGGTTTCAAATATTTGTTTCCATGTGGGTACCATGATCTTAAAGGAGTTCACCACTCCTTAGGAGAAAGGAAGATCAAGTTAAAGGAAGGTGCATGACCAATTTGAAAGAGACCTTATCGAATGAATCTAAATCTGTGTGTCAAAGTCAAGGAGGAGATTGAAAATATGATCACATTAGGCATCATGGAGGCTGTTGAGGAATAAGAGTGGATAATTCTAATGGTAATCAGCATTAAGAAGGATGGGAGTATAAGGATTTAGGTTTATTATAAGGATTTAAATGTGGTGTGTGTCATTGATCCTTTTCCAACCCCCTTCACTGAGGAGATCCTGGAAGGAGTATCTGGGCATGAGATCTATTCTTTCATAGATGGGTTTTTAGGATATCATCAGGTTAAAATTGCAAAGTAGGAACAAGAAAAGATAAATTTTTCCAATGATAGGGTAAGTTTTACGTATACGGTCATGCCTTTTGGACTAAGGAATGCACCTGTTCTGTGTCTTCATTAATCCATTTGGTACCTTGTTAGGACATATCATATGTAAAGAAGGCTTGCTGGTGGATCCTGCCAAAGTTACCATTATTGTGGGATTGGGGGAACCTACCAGCCAGAGTGTGGTGTGTAAATTCCTTAGACATACAAGGTATTACAGGAAGTTCATTAAGGTCTATACCAAGATTTCCACACCATTGGATGAGTTGTTAAAAAAAAGAGTATGTTCCATTGGGGAGAGGCACAAAAAATGGTTTTTGACACATTAAAGAATAGACTCATTATTATGCTCATATTACACTTTCCCTCTTGGGATAAGCCTTTTCACGTGCATGTTGATGCATCTAGGATGGCAATTGGATTAGTCTTAGAAAAACTTGGAGAGGGAATTTTGACCCTCCCTTTGTGATTTTCTAGTTAGAAGCTAACCCCAATAGAACATAATTATACTGCCACGAAGCATGAGGCATTATCGATGATCTATGCACTACACAAATTTAGGTAGTAGTTACTGGAAATACCATTTATATTCTACACTGACCAGATGGAATTAAAGTACTTGGTGAACAAGTTCATCTTGTAAGGGTGCATATGCAAGTGGTACCTATTGTTTCAAGAGTTTGAGTTTACGGTTGTTGTAAAACTGGGTAAGAGTAATTTGGGGCCTAACCATTTATCGAGTGACTCATAAGAGGAAACATAGATAATCGAGGATATAATGCCAAATACACAACTTTTCAGATTACGGCATGTGCCCTATGACTTGGAATATATTATTTTGTTTCTCAAAATGGGTGTGGCACTAGATGGAGTGAAGACTTTGGAAAGGAAGTATTTAGCCATACACGTCATGCCCTACATGTTAATTAGTGGGTACTTATACAACCTAGGCCACGATGAGGTTTTGTGTTGGTGCATACTTGAACATGAGTGCACTACAATCATGGGAGAGGCTCATGGTGGAATCAAAGGAGGACATTATGCAGGGAATGTGACTATATGTAAGATACTCTTAGCTCTGGCCTTTGGTGGGAGATAGTTTATAAGGATTGTATTGAATATTGTAAGGCCTATGATCATAGCTAACACCTTGGTAAGCCAGAAAAAAGGGATGAAATATCATTAATACCAATATCTAGCGTTGAATTGTTTGAGAAAAGGGAAATTGAATTTGTAGGCCCTATTTCACCTATCTGTAAAGGAGGGGTTCACATTGTATCATTACTTACACTAAATCTCTAAGATGGTGGGTGGAGACAGCATCTACGAGGGACTACACAACATCCACCGTAATAAGATTCCTATGGGAAAATATAATCACTATGTATGGGTGCCCTCTAAGTTTGACTAGTGACTAGGGTACTCATTTTTTGAATCAGACTATCAGGATTTTGGTTGTAGAGTTCATGGTGGCTCATCACAAGATAATTCCTTATCACCCTTAGGCTAATGGGACTACTGAGTCATTTACCAAGATTTGTGATGTTGGGAGGAAGGATTGGGATGACAAAGTCTCAACCTTGTTATGGGTGTATAGAACAACTTACAAGAGATTGAACAAAGACACACCATTCTAATTGGTGTTTGGCACGGAATTTGTTTTACTGGTAGAATTTATGCTACCCTCTCTGCATATTGCATGCATAGGAGGATTAGTCGGCAAACAAGCATTGCAAGAGCACATTGACAAGCTAATGATGTTACACGAAAGGTGATCACTTGCTAAGTGAATTCAAAAGAATGAGAAGGCGAGACAAAATTCATGGCATGATCCTCACATAAAGAATACACAATTTGAGGTTGGGCAGATGGTTTTAATTTATGATTCTAAGTTTCTGTACCATCCTAGAAAACTCAAGGTCCATTGGTTGGGACCATATTATATTACCCATATACTTGATTTAGGCACTTGTCATCTATAGGCGTTGGATAGAATGTGATTTCCCAAGTATTTCAATGGAAGTAGGCTGAAGCCCTACTATAAATGAGGCTTCTGGGTGTTTCTAAATAAGGAAGTATTTCCAGTTAGCTTAGGATTTACCTTAATGAATTTTCCTTTATTTTTGTTTCCCTTTCTCATTCATTTTCTCCTTTTGGTTTATTTTGGGCACATGTGTGCATCGGTGGATAATTATATCATCATGATATTATACGTAGAGGACTACAAATCTTTTTAGTGTGGGGTGGAACATGAAGGGGAAGCAAGCAGGACATGGTAAGAGTTGGAGGAAGTGCCTCGATAAATGTTGATGTGGTGACTCGGGTTGTGAAGTCAAAGGTGCATGGGATCAAAAGAGTGCATGTAGAAAAGGTGAACATGAGAATATTGGTGTCAAGAAGGCTTTGAGAAAACCATGTACAAGGATAAAAAGCGTAGGAGAAACATGAGGTAGGAAGCGGAAAGAACTTGGTCCAAGACATAGAGGAAGATTGACTTTGGCATAGGGGAAAGAACGAAGAGTTATATGGTTGAGGAAGTTGCTCACCAGAAGGTTGTAGGAGTGTTCACGTAGGTTTACACATAAAGGAAAAGTGCTAGATAGAACATGCGGAAGGATGGCATTGGAAAAAAAAGACTCTAATGTTTTTTTACATTGGTAGGTGGCAATAGGGTTTGTGCGGAAAAAGAAAAAATCTATAAATAGAAGGTCAGGGGTGAATTATTATTTTACCTTGCATTTTAAGTTATCAAATAAGTTCTTGCATTTAAAGGTGATTCTTGTGAAGAAGTATGAAGAAGAGTGTGCAAAGTTTAAAAAATTGAAGGACTTGTGAACCAGTGTGGAAGAAAAGTGCATGATCGTACGTGGAGGAGTTGTTTTATGGGTTCCCATGGGTGGATACACTCTTTTATGGAAAGGAAGTGCTCCATGCTAGGGTTTACAAGATAAGGCACAAGTTTTCATGGAAATTTCATAGAAGTAGATTCAAGGGTTTGAGCAGTAATAGAACTTGATGCAAGGGAGAAACTACAGAGGACTAAGGAAGAGAAAAATGGCACCAAAGAAAGGAGCTACTACTTCACCGAAGAAGGGCAAGGGCAATAGGGTAGAGTGGGACACAATCTTGGCCAAGGTAGTGAAGAAATCAGAGGCAATCAAAACCTTAAGTGTTTTGATTAAAAATAAACTGAAAGAGTCACACCCCCAAGTCACTCGCAAGATGGACGTACTGAGAGACCTTAGCAAGCATATGGAAAGCATTGAAGATACACTGAAGGCTAAGGGGGATGAGATGATTTTTGATGAGGTTAGCATGATGGTGGGTAACTTAATTCTACAGGAACAAAATGAGATCAATGTTGGGGCTAAGATTGAAGCCCCCATGAAAAAATATTTCCCACTTCTCATGTAGTAGTAGCAAGGTTTTTCCATTCTTCCATTCTTTACTCAATTGCATATTATTTCATTTTCCTTATTTTTTATTCTTTGGTGGAAGGGCAGAGTGTTTCCAAGGATGGACAACATGCATAGTATGGGGTAATGTTGGGACTTGAATTGATTAATTACCAAGGAAGAAGTCAACACATGCAGGAGGCAGTAAAGAAGGAAGGTGCTCAGGTAAAAGTACGAAAGGGAAAGGTGTGTGAGAGAAGAGGTTAGAGTGCATGGGAGAAGGAAGATTTAGGGACTTAACCACATTTTAAAGGAGTTTTCATAGGAGAAACACATGAAAATACAAAGTAAGCATTCTGAATGGATAAGGTGTTAGTCTGGAGCCTTGGAGGTCAAGAAAATAATATTCCAAATAAGGAATGGAATAGAAACTCTAGTTGAGGCCGAGAACTAGGAGACTCTCACTTATGTGTTGAAAATGTTTCAATCTAATATTGAGATATAAATAATTTTTAGCATATGAGAAAGAAATATTTAATTTTATTTGTCGCACGTTAAATATGAAATGGAATAAATAATGGGTATCACTATAAATGAGAATATCTACTTACTTAATAAAGGATTCTGATAGCTATAGGGTAAATAAGGGATTCTAAATGGTAGTGAATATGGAACCATCTTAAATTAAGTGTCAAATGAAATAAATGAAATGTTGTTAAGAAAAAAAAGGGTAAATGTATGTTTCATATCAAGTGCCCTTCAAAATTTTAAGGTTAATATATAAATATGACTACAATAAAGAGATAACCATGAAAATGTGATACTGTAAAAGGTACCTATTCATGATGTTCATGTTGTGGTTGGGTCATGGTTTCATACTAGTTAGTTTGTATAAGTGTGATATTTGCATTTCTTTCATGTTGGTGTAAATGTTTCATGTGGTGTTGAGAAATATCTTATGAGCGTGTATGGTGTCACATAGTTGTATCTTGTAAATGAAAGTAAAAAAAAAACCCTGGTATATTTGGTCTTGCATTTTGGTTCCACATGGGTGGGCACTACAATAAGAATAATTAGGAAAGGTGTTAATGATGGATTTAGACGCAAGAAAGTGTCAGGAGTGCTAGTGTGTGAGACATAAAGGGACAAGGATAATTAATGTAAGAATAACCAAAGATAGGACCACATAGTGATCCTCTCTTGGTTTATTGTCACTAACTCATAATTACTGGATCTGAATAGTCATACCCCATTCCCGACATGCCCTTTAAAGCACCTGATCAAGAAATAGATGCATCAGTGACCCTTATCTACACAAAGTAAATTTTTAGTAACATGTATGAAAGATTAATATGAAAAATAGGTGTATACAATTACCACAAACTTTTTCATATTCTTCTTTCCCTTTTATATTAGAGGATTCACATTTTAGGGAATAAAATCTACCTCTCCCTCTCATTTGAGATGATGATGGTATTCTCTTCACTCCTCTTCTAAAATTAATCTTGTTCTTTTCTTCTACTTTTAATGCGAGTTGATAAACATCATCCAAGATATGGATCCAAAGCATACTCAATTCATCTTGTATGGTATAACTCAACCCATTTACATACTTTGTAGCATTCTTTGCTTCAGATTCTCCCTATTCTACCTAGATTGATAGCTTGTAAAATTCATTGGTGTAGTATTCAATGCTACGATCCTATTGTCTTAGGTTTTGAAACCTTCAAAATAGTGTCTAGGAATATTCTATAGTAAAAAAAATTCTTTCAAATTCTTCACTATTTTATTCTAGTTTTGAATCTTTTCCTTTCCTTTTGTTTGTATTTCATTTTGTAGGCGATCCAACCATATTAATGCATGTCCGACCAAGTTAGTGCATGAAAAATTAACCTTCTTCTCCTCTAAAAGGGGTTTCCACGAGGAAAGTGCATGGAGATGGAGGTAAAAAAGTGGACAAAATTTTTATTTTAAGTGAAATGCGAGCGCATTTTGGGAAAGCGTGAGCACGTTATGAATTTCTAGGATTGGTAATTACCATGCCTAAAACGTGAGTGTGTTATAACATGTTCGCGTTCCTATTTGTTATGTGGTATATGTTCTTATGGGAGGGATATATTTACTAAAATAAATGGTTTAAGTATAAGTTTTTATTTTATTAATCTTTATAATTTATTATTTCTTATACTTTAAATTAATAAGAAAGGTTAAATTTATAAACTTAAAAATAAGTTAAGAAATTTAATCTTTCTTATTAATTTAAAGTATAAGAAATAGTAAATTATAAAGATTAATAAAGTAAAAAATTAAACTTCAAATTTATTTTAGTAAATATAAGAAGTTAGGGTCACTCTGCACCTTATGGAACTAGTCTCCCAACTCCATCTGTCATGATTTAGAAGATAGTTTTTTAGATTCTAATATGATCAGTACATAGGTATTTTTCAGGATTCCAACATTCAACCTAAATCTTTTAGGGTTTAAATTATACAATCGATATTTGTTTTGTGAAATAATATAGTCATTTTTTAGGTTTTGGGGTCTTCTTGATTGGTTATTGACATTTGTAGGAGTTTCAGATGTGTCAAAACTATATATTTTAAACCTCTCAACTCCCAAAGGTAGCAATAATTGCTTGAATATATGGACTAATGTAATTCTTTATAACACATAATGAATCAAAACACATATGTAAGTTTTTATCAATTCAAATCATCAAGGGAATGGTCATCATGAGGTATTTTAAGAATATACAACATCATGAGGTGATCCAAAGCTCCAACACATATGTATGCATCCATCAACTCATAACAACCAATTTTAATCATTCTCATTAGTATCTTGTTTTTAGAAGTCTTTCCAACAAGCTCTATAGGCTCAAATATGCAACCTAAAACTTACCTTTCCAACCCCCATATCCTACTCTCATATTTTTTACATGAGCCCAATCAACTATTAAAGTGACTCATTTTCTTGTAAAACCTCATTTTCTTAGACTTCCACTCTATTCCTCTCACTAGCTTTAAGTGTCCTAATTCAAAATCAAGAACAAAATTGGACTTTTTTTCTTCCATTTTCTCCTTTCAACTCTTTATATTGTTCAACTCTTTATAGTGTGGAGGATCAAGAAGTTACATATTCTCATGAGAGGGATATGAGAAACAAGTGTATGAGCATCTTAAATCTGATTCTATTCAAGGAGGATTTTGAATCCTAGAAGGGTAAGAGGATTCTGTTCATATGGATATGTTGTCATGTGAATTGACTAACCCAAAAATGTAAAACTTTAACCATGAAAACCGAGCCACAATGTGAAATATTGCTCCCAAATATTCTTGAATCCCTCTCTGGGCTAACCTACCTCCCATGTCATGATCACCTTGTACTTGAAGGTATTCCTAATGCATTGGGTGAACATGTATAATTTTGCAAAAATGTTTACCAAGGTCCATTATTCCATTTATTGAAGTGCAGTAAAAGACTAATTCTCCATCAATCCTAGAAAGGCCAATTTTGGTCATTTCGGGGCCTGTGTGCATCCTCCAGGAGAGTTATTAAAAGGTATTAAGTATCTGAAATCCTTAAAGTTGTGGAATCATTTTAGGAAGATTCAAGAAAGTTTTGATCATTTAGGGATAGTTTTTTCAACAAGAAGTTTTCAAGTGCAAGGAATGAGTATTAAAATTGTGAACCTTGACTTCTCTGGTTGATTCTAGGAGCTCCATAAGAGTTAGGAGGAAACCAAGTAGTCACCAAAAATATTGAATAATCCTTTACATTTTGGGAGCATACATTTTGATCCAATACCACCAAAGATGATGCTAGTAATCATCTCATACTCTTAAGCAATACATACCTCCCAAGATTGTTTTTAGACACTTAATTAGTGCTTAGTAATGAGCTCAATACATTGTAGAGGCCAAGAATATGTGATTAACCTTCAAGTTCTAATTCCACATGGATAAAATTGTTCAAAAGGGTGTTCTCTGAAATGGTATTAGAGTATTCTCCATAATTGTGTGACTCAAGAAGACTCCTAAATTTGATAACCCAATTCTTGGTAGATTTATCTTATAAGAATTCTTATCAGTTGAGATATCAATATTTTCTTGTTGAAACCCCAAACTTTGGTTTTAGATAACCTGATAGGGGGAAAATTTATATTTCTTATCATACAAACCCTTCTTTACTCATTTACCCATTGAATAAGCTTTAGGTGGATTAAATTCAAGTTTCTTATTTTATAACCTAGATCTGTTGACACCTAATATGCTCAAACATTAATCATTAGGTGAGAAAAACTGTGAGAGTTAATAAAACACAGTGAAGGTTGGAAATAAATGCTAGATGTCATGAACTACCACTATATATTTGTAATGAAAGTACTTAATGGATTTGAATATCAGCAGCAATAGAACACCAAGAATACCAAAATGTACATACATTATTACAATATGCAAGTATAAGTTATAGGAATAAGGGAGTAGAAATATTCAATCCCTTTCCTCTGATAAAAATCAATATGTGCATCCTTCCTCTGACTAGCTTTCCTTCAGGTCAACCTTCCCCATGGCTTAGAGAAAATTCCTAGCAAGGTTTTAAAGTTTTTTTAGTTTGCAAGGATGATTACCCAAGGTGATAAATCAATTCAGTAAGATTCAATGAAAGATAACTTCCTCCAGAGGCCTAAAAATATATTTTTTGGCAATTTTGCAGCTGGTAAACACACATTGGGAATGTTAAGGGAAATTCTAGAGCATTTGAGGGTGATTTTGAAGAGAATTGAAGGTGTCTAAAGTAATTTAGGAAAATTTAAGAAAGAAAATATGATTTAGGATCCATCTGTTCTGATGGCCGAAGAACAATGTTTTATTTATTGATATGTAACAATACAGAAGTGCAAGCCAATATATAGGCTATGTGAGAGAGAAGAGGAGAATAACAGTTAAGTAACTATTCACTAACTAACAACTAGTAATGTATTATTAACTAATGCGCTAACATGCCCCCCTTTAATACATTGCTCTTACAAATGTACCCCCTAAACAAATCAAACTTCGCCTTGCCGAGAGGCTTGGCGAGAATATCTGCAACCTGAAAATCAATAGGGAAGTACTAGAGTTGAATTTGGTGGTTCAAGACATGTTCACGAATGTAGTGACATTCCACCTCAATATACTTTGTACATTCATGAAAAATAGGATTCTTCATAAGCTTCAACACACCTTGATTATCGTAGTGAATGATGGGAGGTTTCTCTTCAGGAATCCCTATATCTGCAAGAATGCGATGTAACCAAATCGCTTCGCACACAGCTCCTCATGCGGTGCAGTATTTAGCCTCAGTGGATGAGAGAGCAACAACAGTTTGCTTCTTGCTAAGCCATGAGATAGGTCCAGATCCGAGATGAAAAACATATCCTAAAGTGAATTTCCTATCATCAACAGATCCTACATAGTTCGAGTTTGTATATCCCTATAAGAAGAACTGAGTGTTCTTCTGATACTCTAGACCAAAGTCAATTGTACCTCAGACATATCTCAACACATGCTTTGCTACTATCCAATGACATTTCTTTGGCTCCTACATAAATCTGGTGAGATAGCTCACTGCAAAGAAAAGATATGGTCTGGTATAATTCAAGTAAATGAGACTCCCCACAAGCTACCTATAGTGAGTACCAACTACCTGCGGTGAATCCTGGAATCTAGATAATTACAAACCATTTTTCCATAGGTGTGGACATTGGTTTACAATCTGACATTCCATACTTTTCCAGGAGTGTCTTGGAATATTTCATCTTGGAGACGAAGATATGATTCTTCTTCTACAATATCTCTAAGCCAAGACAATAGTGAAGTAGCCCCAAATTGGTCATGTCAAAGGATTTCTTCAGATCATTCTGTACATCATCCACAAGATTGTCAGAACTTCTTGTGATCACAAGATCATCTATGTATAAAACTAGAATTACAATCTCTTTTCCTACCTTCTTTATATACAAATTTTTACCTGAGGGGCTATGAGTGAATCCATGCTGCAATAGGTGATCATCAATTTTTATATACCATGCCCTAGGTGCTTGTTTGAGTCCATAAAGAGACTTTATCAGATGACATACCTTGTGTGGTTGATACTTGTCTACAAACCCTTCAGGTTGGGCCATGTACACTTCTTCTTTTAGATCACCATTGAGAAAATCACTCTTGACATCCATCTGTTGAAGTTTCCATCCATTTTTTGCTTCCAGTTCATAGACAACTCTGATGGTTTTGATCTTCACAGTGGGTGAAAAGGTCTCATCATAGTCAATTCCTTCTTGCTGAGCATAACCCTTTGCAACAAGTCATGCTTTTTTTTTCGATTGAACCATCTACCTTATATTTTGTTTTGAAAATCCATTTGTAGCCAATGGATTTCTTACCTGGAGGTAGATCGACAAGTTCCCACGTCTGATTCTAAATTAGGGAATCATATTTAGCATCCATAGCTTGTTTCCACTATGATTGGTTGAATGCCTCATGAACAATGTCAGGTTCAGTGCTCTCAACAAATGAACTCATGATTACAAAATTTACCTCATGTCTGGCTTGACTTCATGTTCTGACTCCCGTAGAAGTACCTGGAAGTGATTTCAGGTGTGCATCCCTAATAGTATTCTGGACCCATTTCAGATGTTGGTGTTGTTGCTACTGATGTGAAGATGTGTTTTCCAGTGTGCCTTGATTAATGAAAAAGTCTCCACTCAGCTCTTCTTCTCTCTGAGAAGAATCATCTTCCCATCATTTGGATGTGTTAGCAATCTATGTGACGAGGTTGGTACTAGATCTCCATTGTGTGGTAGGGAGTCAAGGGACGACTCATCACACACCAAATCTCGACTCTTGTAGATCTTCTTCATCTCAGGATCCATGAGACGATGTGCCTTTGAGGTAGTACTATACCCCAAGAAAAGACATGGCAGTGTCTTTGGATCGATTTTCTTCCTTCTCTCATCTGGAACATGCATATATGTAGTACAACCAAAAACTCTCAAATGATGAATAGAAGGTTTACGACCAGTCCATACCTCTTCCAGTGTCTTGTTCTACAAGATCTTCGTGGGTATCCGGTTAAGTAGATACACTACTGTCTGGAATGCTCCTACCCAAAACAGATCCTCCAACTTGGCAGTCGAGAGCATACAACGAGCCATCTCCATGATAGTCCTGTTGTGTCACTTAGAAATCATGTTCTATTGGGGCATGTAGGGTGTAGTCAGATGTTGTTGAATGCCATGTTACTTTAGGTATGCTAAGATTTTCTTTGACACAAATTCCCCCCTCAATTTGAGTGGAGGAGAAGGAGAGGCTTCCTAAACTTACTGGTGGCTTGCTAGTAGAAGGTTTGGAAATTGGCAAATGCCTCACTCTTCTTCCAGAGGAAATACACCCCTATTTTTTATGAGTAATCATCAATGATGAGCTGGAAGTATTCAAAACCTTAGAAACTAGCTGGCAGGGGTCCGCCCAGATTAGTATGTACAACCTGAATATGCTTCGTAGAATGATAGGAGATTTTTTTAAATGGACCTCTATGTTGTTTACCCGCAAGACATCCCGGGAAAACAAGTAAGGAATGGGAGAGTGGAGGAAGCCCTCTTACCATTTCCTTAGAATTGAGTTGATGTAGATCCTCGGCAGAAAGATGACCATATTGAAAGTGCCATAGTGCAGTGGACTCTGCCATTGAAGCAGAGAGAACAATGCTATATGAAGTGACTGCATCCGGTGCAAATAGATGGCCCTTCAGAAATTCTTGTGAAATTACCGAATCTCCCTAGGAAAAGATGCAGGACTTGACCCCTTTTTCAACAAAGAATTCAATCTGCATTCAATGGTTAAGAAGTTGACTCACAGACAAGAGATTTGAGGTCAAACTTGGAACATATAGCACCTTCGTGAGTGTACATCTTCGTGTCCTAAGAGGAATGATGACATCACCAATCCCTGCCATAATATCCTCTTGATTATCTGCGATGGTGATCTGATCTTCAGTGGGCTAGTCACTCAGAGTATGGAACAACTTCTTATTGCTAGTCATGTGTTCGCTAGCGCTCGAATCAATCAAAAAAACATTTTCTAGCAGCTATGAAGTCTGTGAGACTAGAACAATGTTAGAATGAGTCATGTTTGGAACCTCTTCATCAGAGGTGGCATCCTGCTAAGTAGTAATGTGACCCTTCTGCCTTTGATTATGAGCATGCCATCAGGATTTCTTAAAATATCCTTGGCTAGAATTGCTCTCTTCGCCATAGTTTCCATACTTACAACCATTGTAATAATAGTTCGCAGTCGTGTGCATATTCGTGGAGAAAATGTGGCACCATCAACCCTCCTTGTTGTTCTACTACTTTTGAGGTGGCTGCTGAGAAGGTTGCTACTAAGGATGCTGCTTCTGATTCTGGGTGGCTGACTGTCCTTTCCAAGGCTTATGATTTTGCCTCGAGATGAGATCCTTGTCTTTAAAGGCTTCTTGAACATTCTGCATGGCTTCTTCCTGCTGGAGATAATTCACCAGTGTGGCAAAACTCACCTCCTGTTGAGTGATGGTCAACGTGGTGATCAGTGTCTAAAATTGGGAAGGAAGAGCTCACAAGGTGAGCGAGACTAGCAACTTGTCATCCACCGGTTCACCAAGAGCAGAGAGTTCTACACGTAACTCGGCCACACACCGCAAGAAGGCTTCTACTGATTCACCATCATGTATACTCATCGTGTGAAACTTTTTCTGAAGATGCAGCTTTGTCATCAGATTCTAGGCTTCATAGATGGTACACAATGCGGTCCATGCTTGAGAGGAAGTGGTTGCTTCCTAAATGTAAGGTTGAACCTCATTAGAAAGGCTTAGGGTGATAAGAATTAGCTCTTTTGCATCAGCCTTTTCATATTTAGCTAACAAATCAACATCTGTGGGAGGGGCATATTTTCTAGAAACAATCCCCCAAAGATCTTCAAACTAAAGAATCATCTGCATCTTGGTTTTCCATGCGGAAAAATTTGGCCCTTTCAAGAGTTGGGCATCGTATAACAATATTTTTGGAGCAGACACTTTCAAAAACTCAAAATTGTATTTTATTTATTTATTTTTCAAAAATGGCTACAATACTTACTGAAGGAATATGTCTTGAAGACGGGCTCTATAGGCTCGTGCAGTGAGATGTGGACGCTCTTGTGGGCATTCTACTTTGTGTTCATCATCTGCATCATAGCCACGTTCAAGTTCTACATAAATCTACCATGCTTGACATCAAACGTCGAACAAAAAATATTCCAATAGTCCCCGGCGCACAATCTCATCAAAGAGAATATTCCTAGTGTTATGGAGCTCGTTGACCAAGGAAAAGAACAATCTAGTGGTGTCTTTGTTGTCACTCAATGCCCAAATATTTGGTGCATTGCTTATGGTGCTTTGTGCATCCAAAATTTGTGACATATACGTGCCACGCAGGTCATGACTCCTCTCCGTTGGCACTTTCTTCTGATACCAATGGCTTATGGTTGCCCTTGCTTCGTAACAGGTGTGTAGGTTTGGAGGTTTCCACGCACACTTCTTCTTCAACACAAACCTCCTTATTATTTATAGGTCACTGTAATTTATCCTTTCAGGCAAGAAATCAAGGAAACTTCCAATAATATCACACACTACCAAAGAATAAAAAATAGCAAAATCTGCAGGTTTCAATATACCAAAAAAAACTCCACGCCCAACAATGTTTGCTCTCCTTCCACACAGAAACTCCACCTACAACCTTCCACATAATTCTCAGTCTGACACACAGGTCTGTTATCCTGTAAAATTGATGAGGAAAATTTTGTAGGTAACCATACAAAAATTTTGTTTCAGTTCCTCATCAAGGTCCCTCAGCATTCGGAATGGCATAAAATCTCTTTCCGAAAAATCTAGTTTTTCAAACTTAGTCATTTTGGTCCTTTTTGGCTAGGTGTAGATTTTGTTCATGCGACACAAGATGAATTTGTGCCCCTTTCTATTCCTTTGGCGCACCCTTTAGATTGTTGGCACAACAATTGTTATGCCTCCCCATGATGCGCCTTTCTTGCATGCACCAAGGCGCATGCACCCACCTATCAACAGAAAAAAATGTTGCTCCCTTAAGCGGTGTGCCAAGGCGCTCAGAATCCCATGTTGACAGTCCTAAATGTACGCTAAAGGTGCAGATAATTTCTTGCTGACAGAAACATACCTGTGCCAAAGGGCACAAATATTTTGATGTCAACATATGTTTTGGTGGCGACCCTTTTAAAAAAAAGGTTGGTGGCACATTTATTACGCTTTTGGCTATATATAGACGCATCCGTCTTGTCATTTTCATGATTGAAAAACATGTGAAAACTTTATTTCTCTGCACCTGTTCAGCGCTTCTCATCATCCTCATGTCGCATTCGTGGACCCCACTTCGTTTCTTCCAGTCTATATATCTCCGGTAAGTGGTTCTTGATTTTCTTGTGAGTTTTGCTTGTTGCTTTGCTGTGCTTTTGCTTATTATTGAATAAATAAATAAACCTACGAGGCTTCCCCCAAACTAGTTTTACCCTCCTTTCAGATCTGCTAGCCTAGAGGGCTTTGTCTTAGAAACGAACCCAATAGACATCTTTGCTCTGTTCCCCTCATTGTCAATCATGTCGATAAGGCCTAAGA
Organism: Taxus chinensis; assembly: GCA_019776745.2. NCBI lineage: Eukaryota > Viridiplantae > Streptophyta > Pinopsida > Cupressales > Taxaceae > Taxus > Taxus chinensis. Next base: position 77,465,481 of record CM034147.1, on the reverse strand, counting down.
AATCAAAAACCTGTCCAAAAGAGAGAAAATGTAAAGTTGTTACATTTCCACCCACGGTTTTCCTTTGGTGCAAATGCCATTCCTGTTACATAAAACACAGTCACGCCAAGAGGGCACACTGTCCCTGATTGCAGCACGCATCCTTCTTGTGCCATACAAAACTAAGAAAATCCTTACACAAGGCGCTGGCGCAATCCCGCTTACAACTACAAAAGGTGCCCATGCAAGATATTTCTACACTGCACCCAAGGCCTCTTGGTGCACACAAAAATTCCTTACAACATATCCTATTTTTGTGCCATTGGCGCATCCTACTCCCATGCAACACCAAACTTTTTTGCGCCAAGTTTAAAACCTTATATATTGGCGCTAGGCACAAATTTTTCTACAACAACATTGATGTTATGTGTAAATTTCCTGTTCCCTGCGCCCTTTGGTGATGTTTTCTTCCTTGCAAACACTCTGCATCAGTGTGTCTTGCTTTATTGACCCTGCAGCCTCCAATATTCTTGTGCCCTGCGCCCAGAAGCTTTTAAATTGCTAACTCCTCTTTCTGTAAATATCTGATGGATGATCTAATAGCTAACATGGCTCTTCTGCATTAGACTTCACTCCTTCTTCTTGCATATTAGCAACTGAATTCAGATTTACATATGTCTACATCAAGAAAAAGGCCAACCAAGTCAAAGGGTAAGGCCAAACTCATGGAGGAAGAGATGAAATACAAATATCAAAGGGTCAGAATGCATGAGTCCTAGGCAAAATGTGACTTAGACATCAGAGATTCCGAAATTGGCCATATAGACATGGAATATTTTTGGGCTAGAACCAGGAGGGACACTAGACAGTCTTTGGATGGACAAAACTGGTGGGTAGTGGTCTGCATTTCACTGGGGGAATCCCCGTTAGTGCAGTGAATAATGAGTTTATGATGGTGGTGGCCCGCTGCTACAACAAAGACACAAAGTGTGTCAAGAATGAAAAGGGCAAAGTCATAATCAACCTCACTTCCCCGAACTTTGAGATCATGCTAGGCATTCCCCACCACCGGAATTTTGTGGATATAATCCAAGAAGACTGCATTAAGGCATGGGAGGAAAATGAAGACAAATGCATGCAGTTAATGAACGAAGTTTATTTGAAAAATAAGAAGGTGATAACTAGATGGCCATAGGTTATTCATCACAGCGACTTCTCCGAGGAACTGAGTGATACCATTACATTCCTAAGTAGGGTATTTGGGCTCTTTGATGCCCATTACTTCCATAAATGGATGCTTAGATATCTAGAAATAATGAATAAGAACATTCCTGATTAGCGTTTTGAGTGGGCAGAGATCATCAGTAGCACAATCTCTGAGCAGCTCCAACAACTCACCATAGCGTGGAGGTTATACATGAACTCCTACGTAGTATACGTTGTAGCCTCAGAGAGAGATTATCCAGTGCTGAGCCGATGCGGGGTGTGGCCCCATGTAAATGTATACGAATACTACCCAGAATTGAAGCTGGAGAACAAGTATTCTGCAGTTCACCAAGATTAATGATGCCTTCTTCTACAACATCATCTACCTTTTGAGGCCTAATATGACTCACGGTCGAACGACCAAGAGCATAGTAACTACAACGGATAAGTGGGGGGCATTGTTTACACAGTTCCCCACTTTCACCTATGTTAGAGCTGCTAAATGTTTTCAGGGAGCCCACCAAGTTACCAAGGTATGCAGGCCCTAAGTTGATCCTATTGGAGTTGTCCAGGCAGCTCATAACATATAATGAGAAATGCCTAAAAATGAAGAAGGGTGGAACTCCTTTCCCCCTCATAGTGGGCAGGTACACTTACACTTCTCACACCAAGTCCCGGGAAATGTTCGCATAGCTGGAACTGCTTAACCTAAAGCACAATTTCCCGGCAAGGCCCACCTTTGATCCATGAAATTGCCTCCTAAAGGCAAAGCTCGATCCGATCCACATTCCACAGATTGAGGACATCTAAATCGACCTATATCATGAGGTCGAACTCAAGAGAAAGGATCACTCCCACCTAGCCCTGGCAGAAATTATTCAATATAGCGTGGCGATTGTTCCAAAAGCTTTCCAAACAACTAATCAAGAATTTGATCAGGTATATCTAGACATAGATGGGAACAACTGGCCGTTCACCGAGATTGACAAGAACAAAGGCACCTCAGACCATTGAGGAGAGGGTTAAGGGCACATTGCAGTGCATAGAGCATTAGTGCAGAATGAACGGCCTCATCTACCTTTGGGTAGATTTCACCATGTCCCCTTTGGGAAATTCACTTAATAGGCTGAAGCATTTTCCGAAGGGAAAAGGTAAAGATAAAGAGGGAGAATTAAACACCACTCAAGAATAAGCTTCTAAGAGCCTTCCCTCCACCGCACAAGAAGAGGTTGTAACCCTGTCATCTCCTGAGAAAGAAGCAGTAGAGAGTGTTCCAACAGGGACATCCACTCAGGATGTTGCCACTACTATAACCATTAAGGTTTGCACCATCCCTTCTCCCTACTCCTCCTTCCCCTCCTCCCGTCGCCCAAGCAGCCATTCCTTTGGTTGCGTCTTCATCCCCCACCTTCTACTATTCCCCTTTCCTCTTCTCCTATATTCTCTTCCCTTGTGGAGCTGTCTCCCCAGTATTTATTCCCTCATCTCTTAGTTCCCTTCCGTCTCCCACAGTTTCCTCTCCTACAGTAGTTTCTACCCCTGTGAGCATTGGGAGTTCAGTCTTTTCTATCAATGCCGCCACCAAACGTCTCAACCCATTTACCTGAGTACACTGTAGTTGCTCCTTCTTCTTCCATTGTTCCTTCTTCTCCCTTAAGTCCAGCATGGATCTCCTAGCACTTGAGTCAACATAAAAGGTAAGTCCCCATTACACCTATGGAACTTCTCCGTCATCCCATGAAAAGGGGCTAAGAAGCAAAAACCAATAACCCACTTCTCTCAGAGCGCATTGGGAGAAAGAGTAATGGAGATTGCATATCCCGATCCCACAAAGGATAAAAAGGATCTGTCCCCTACAAATTATATAGTGACGTAGGTCACAATGGGAATGTCATCTGAGAGCCTTCAAGGAGAGGCCCTATCCATGCAGTGGATGCCCTTTGAAAGAAGCTTCAAGAAGCAAAGGAAGAGAAGAGGCTACTGAAAGAGTAGAACAAAACATCTTCTCCACACCCTGTAGAAAATGGGTAGTGTACCTCCTACAACTATCCACTGAAACTCTTGAGGCCCTTAGTCAGGATAATATAAAAAAATACACCAAGATTGGTGAACAAGGCATGGTAGTATCCACCTAGAGACACCATATCCTCAAAGATAGTGAGGAAGTAATCGTACAAGTTCACCGAGTTATATGAGAACATTGGTCGGGCGAACAAGGAACTTTAAGCAATTACAAGACCTATCTCCGAAGAGTTGGACTATGCTAGGTTGCAACATGAGACCTTCTATAAGATGCTTGACTGCTCAGTCGATGATTTAATTAAGTTCGGACATCTTCGATCACCCCAAAGCACCCAAAAAATTCCTTGTTGCTTTGGACTACCCGGGTCGATCAGATGGAATTTTTCCTGGAGAAGATAGATAAGGTCAAAGAGGAAGCCCTGGATGTAATGCATCAAATGGAGACAAATTTTCATAAGGATGTCTCTGAGCTTGCTCACCTCTGTCATTCACCTTGAGGAAGGTAAATGAAACCATTCAGATTTTCAAAGAGATCGTCTCGCAAGGGCTAGGGCTAGAAGCCACTTTTGACATTGAATCCATTAATAACCTTCATGGCTTGCCATGATTTTATAGGGTACCTGATGGAGGTAGGTGATGAATACTTCAAGCTCCCAAGAAAAACTCAGAGATGAGCGGGAGACTTGCAAAGTCATCGGCGATCACACCAAAGGTCCTGTCCTAGGATCTACTCCAAACCGATGATCAGCAAATTTATGGACTATCGGACTCAATTCCATATCACCTCCCTTGAGCAGAAGTAGGATACTCCCTTCCAGCCACGAGATGATGATGAATAGCTCCCTCCTCTTGGATTTTCTTTTGTAATATTTAAAAGTATGTTGGCACAAATGATGACATCATCCATGTTGCACCATGGGATGTTGTCATCCACCAAGTTGCCCAAAGTCAACAGTTGACTTTTAGATATTTTGTAAATTTTTGTAATTAGTTGTTGGTTTCTTTTTGCCTTCTCTCTTCTCCTCATTCTATAAATACTTGAATGTTTGTTGTATTCAGTGGTGGGCACTTTTTAGATGAAAAATAGAAGTGAGAAGAAAAGGCTTTGTACTTTCTGTAACAGAAGAAACATTAATACGAATATTAAGACTTTGTGCTGAATATGTGTGTTATGGGCATCTGATTTTTCTTATGTCAGATATGTGCATTTATTTTGTTAGATCTCTCTCTACTTTCTTGTCATTTGTTCATCAGTATTGCTTTACTTGTTTATGCAAGTAGGTTTGGCTCCATTTATTACCAATCCCAAAACATAAACCCTCTGACCTTTCTGCTTTGGAATTCATTTCTTTTCTCCCTTTAAACACATTCTTTCCTCATCTTTCCCTTCATTCCTTTCTTTTTACAGTTGGAGGAACCTCTACTGGGATGAGATCTTAAACCCCTGAAGGTAGAATATTGTGATATTTGCACAGATTCCTGCTGGTAGAATAGCAATAAACTAGTTTCGCTTTGATGTCTCAAAGAGGGGCTATGCCCTGCACACTCTTGGCTCGTCTATCCATAGATCTGATCTCGCGACAGATTTTTAGACCAACAAGGTCATTGCCAAATAATAGGTCACTCTTGGTCTTCCACGCAACAAGTCACTCTAACCAAGAACAACAAACCTCCTCTAGCGCAGGCACACACTCAACAGGCTCAACAAATTCTCCATGCGATGGAACTAGTCTCCAATCTGCAAACAAATGCCACGAACTATTTTCCAATCTTCCACGCAGAAGGTTTTCCTTCCACCATGTTTTCTCAATAAATTCTTCTCCTGCTCTCCTTCCACACGCACAGCAAGAGCTTGAAAACAGGTCTACACGCACAGGTTGGAAGAAGGTCTACACACACAGGTTGGAAGATGGAAGATCTACAAGTTTACACCCACACGTCCAAGAAATTACTGCTCTCCTCACACAGTAAATTCACCGGCTCTGATACCAATGATGGCCGAAGAATAATGTTTTATTTATTACTATGTAACAATACAGAAGTGCAAGCCAATATATAGGCTGCGTGAGAGAGGAGAGGAGAAGAACAGTTAAGTAACTATTCACTAACTAACAACTAACACTGTATTATTAACTAATGCGCTAACATGTTCAACATCAGGTATTCAAGGTGTAGAGAACAAGAGCTTCAATGGTGAATGTTGTCTTCTATGGAAGATTATGAGAGTTCTCGAGTGATTTTATAGGGAAATAATATGCATCGAAATGTGTAATAGACAATCACTTGGACAATGGGTTTAATCAGGAGAATCATGAGGTATGTGAAGGATATAAAACATCAAGAACTTTATTGAAATTCAAGTCATTAAGGGAATGATCATCATGACCATGATGAGAAATGATCACCATGAGTGGTGATGGTAGTCATCTTGAGCTCACAAATGGTGTATATTTCTTTAGATTGTTTCTAAACACTTAATCAATAATTGGTGATGTGCTCACATCTTGTAATTCAGGGAGTTGGAGTTCATCTATCTCCACGAGAGGCATATGAGCAGAAATTGAGTGAAGATGTGCCTCGATACTATAAGCATGTTTCCACTCAGGTGACATCTTGGTTAGGGAAGTGAATTGTGAAGTTAAAAAGGGTGTCATCATGTTCAAAGGTGAAATGGGAAGCTCATAGAGTGAGTTGAAAATCATCATATCTTGAATATTCATTCATGTTAAAACCTCTTCAAGGAACAAGCCAAGATGAGTTAGTCTAGATACCAAGGTATTTAGGAGCATCATGTGTGAAAGATCAAGGAATTATATTTCTTGATGAGAGGCATATGAACAAAGAGGTGTATGAGTATCCTGAAGTTGATTCCATCTGAGGAGAATTATGGAGCTAGGAGGGGTAAGAGGATGATATTTATAGATAGCACCATATATGTAAGAATGAGAAATCTTCCAAGTTTCACTTGATGTCACTCACTTGGTAGTGTTCTTAAACACTCATTTGAACCTTTTAGTGTGATCATAATGCAAAGGAAGAAGGACATTATAACCCACATAATTTTAATTCAACAGGTGGCCACATGAAAATAATGTCATTCAACTGAAAGATATCTTTCCATCTATACGGTGAATTCATATTTTAGTAAGTGATAGATAAATCAAAAAATGGTTTGAGAATCATGGAGTTTATTTGTGATCACTAGGGTTAATTGTGGATGCCTTGAAAAGTAAGAGAGGGATCCTCGCTCTCGCCTTATAATTCGAAGAGGGAATCCTATTACCATCACAATATATATCTCATAACAATTTTTCTAAACACTTAATTCATCACTTGAAGGTTTTAGAAATACGCTTTCAACTCATGGTAACTCATGTTATTACCACTTTTTCATGTTAGAAGTTTCGTCACTCAAAAACACACACTCGAGGTGTTAGGAAGGTGTTTTCAAACTCAAAAAATTTGGACCCATCCTCATGAGATCCTTACCCATGGTAAACAATAGTTTATTTATGACAGTTACCCATTTCTCAGAGGTACTTATCGATGTTTAGCAAATATTCACCTATCACCATGTGGTGATCATCTCTCCAGAGCTTGCAAATTTAGGGCCATTTTAATTTAGAACTGAGAGGGGAAGCTACACTATTTTTAAATTATTCATGAAACCTTTAAGTCTTAGAGAAAAATAGATGTTACCAACATGTATAGGATTTAGATATCTTTCCAGTGCCTATTTATTTTCCTCCCAACTCCTTATAGAGCTCCTAAAATCATCCGAAGAAGTCAACTTTCACTATTAGAGTGTTTGTTCCCATAAACACATATACCACATAGAAAACAATGAACGTGAGCGTGTTATAACATGCTTGGGTTATAGTATGCTTTATTTATAATGCGCAAGCATGTTTCATCATATTTTTGGGTTTGAAATTTTCAATCCATAGGCTTGGATTTGCCTTGGATTTCCAGACCTAAAGGTTTGGATTGTGTAAATCTGTGAATAAATCTGTGTTTTAAAAAAAAAACCATCAAAATATCAAGTGCACACCCCGATATCTCATGAATTATAATATAATATTCCAAAAATAAATTATACTATGATGTCAAGATCAGTTTTACCTTGGTGACAATATACTTCTTTTTAAAATCCTGATTAGTTTAAGGCTTTTCATTCATAAATTTCTTTTACTAGTGCCTTATTTTCTTGCCAAAACCTATGCATACGTTTTGGTGCAACATTTTATGCAATTTTTTCATCCAAACTTTAAAAAAATAAATGGTCTCTTTCTAAACTCCATTCTACACGCATTAAAAAGAAATAATAACAAAAAATGAAATTTTTTTCCTCAAAGTTACAGGGGGTGTACACACAAATATTTAATTTTCGGGATGTGTGCACTTTGAAAATTAATTAAAAAAATTATATATTCATCCAAAAATTATGAAAAATTAGTGGGACCTCATACATGGTCTTAGCTAACTTTCTACCAAAGGGATTTAAAAAATAATTTATAGAACTCAAAAAATGGGGGGGCACACACACAATAGGTTCTTATCTTTTTTACAACAAAAAAATAGACATACTTTGTGTGCGCACCACATTTTACTCCTCTTAATATCCACCATTTTCAAAAAACAAAATTAGTATTTTAGAAACTAGATTCCGAGATCTATGGTACTTATTCTTATCACTTTGTCAAATTTTGAGCATATGCATGCCAAATTATTAGATGAAGTTCAAGGTTTCACTGATTTCAGGAAAAATGTGTCCACTTTTGACCCCCTTTTACAGTACCCCATTTCCATGCACTTACCTTGAGACAAAGTTCAATTTCATTTATCATTAAAAATGGCTATTCAACCAATCAGCTCAACTCCTTACTTAAGGTTCTGAAACACTAACCTATTCTCCCTGGAATCTAGGAGTCATATCCAAGATCTTGTTGAACTCATCCATTCTTTATCATCAATAGAAAATCAAATGCAAACTCACCTCCACTATGCAAAAGGTTCACCCATTCAGAGTCCTTGATCCTCTGTTAGATTCTTCTCCACATATCCTATAATTCCATTAATGGTATCAAGTATAATTCTTTTAGTATTCATTATCTGGGTCCTGTAATCAAAGCATTTGGGCTCCATCTGAGGCAGGTATGCTTCATCCCAAATTATGCTCACTCAAGCTATGTCTTTATCTAGCTCTCTACATCGTGGATTACTTTCAGTTTATTCATAAAAGCATGCACTTTCCTTTACATCTATGCCATTTGAGTATACTAAATGCCCTTGAGATAAATCCTTCACGGAACTAAGAAAATGAAATATAATCACACTTGTAACCATTTAGAGAGAAATTACATCCTACTCTATCCTTTTGATATGCCTTATCATGAGGTCTTCTCTCGAAGGACTAAACTTTACTTATAGGACATTGAACACACATATGACACACACTGTAGGATTTTTATGTTACATTATATCACACAACAGATTCCCAAAAACTAATGCCCATTAGGTGACATTTTTCTTCTCAATTCACTGACTTCCACACTTCTAGATACAACATTACCATACTGTCCTTTTATTTCCCATTTTCTCAAATACATCTGAAATGTCGACATATAGGATAACTCACTACAAACACTAAATTATATACTACATCACCTATGGATTGGCCCCCAAAATTTGGTTGTTACATGGGTATGTACTCAAAATTGACCTAACTCATACACACAGTAAGTCTAGGCTTATTCAGTAACCTTGATCTAGCTTAACAATATATTACACACACTCTTCAGTTCTAGACACACACATTTACACACACACACAACGTTCACGAATTACTATTTTATGGAATGATGACTCACTAGATCGAAGGAATTTGGCTCTTCCATAACTGTGCTATGTTATTACCCACCATTTTGGGAAGGTTATTCTAGACATTTTACTAATCTCAAGGACGTAACATTTTTGGATATAGTTTCAAGCATCTATCCCCCTATGTTTTGTAATCAAATCGTACCGGTCTAGAAGTTATGCTCTCGCATTCATGTAGGTGGACATTTTATTGCTTTACAACCCCCTAGAGTAAATTTATGTTGTTTCTTCATTATATTGCCATTTAGCTCCTACTTGACTTATTACATGCCTTGTAATTTTCCACTATCCTTCCTACTTCAGTTTCTCAACCTTGTGAGAGTCAGTAGGATACATAGTCATTATCAAGTTGTCGGATTATGTCATAGAATCTATAACAATCATTTGACGTTAGTGCGTCATAGGAGTTACTATCCTCTAGATTTTTGACTTTAGTGCTCCATGAGCACTTTAGTGTTCTCATATACGTCAGTCACGTATTATAATTGATGCCTATATTTGAGAAACCAACTGGGAACCTCTCTTTTATATGTCATACAAATTATGTATGGCAGAAATATCAAACTCTATAATGCAAAATTGATCACTCCTTAAAATAAAAGTATATAAATAACATTACAAGTGTTTGACAGAGAGGAGTGTATACATCTCAAAAGTATCATCGTTTCAGTCAAGCATTTATAATGAATGGGTATAAATCCAAATGTTGAGGGAAACACGTAGAGGTGTTAGAGATTACACGAGCTTTTTACTTTCTGCATAGTATAATTATGTTAAGGACAAGTGCCTATCATCAAGTGGGATATTAAATTCGTTGCAGTCTACCCTCATATGCATGGAGGGTAGGGGTTAAATTTGATGTTTGATTAGACGTTTTTCATTATTTTAGCTGTAAAATATTTGTAAGTATTTAAAATAATAGTCGTTTGCAACTTGCATATTTAAAATATGACTATCATTTTGTATATAGATTTAAATGTTAATTATATTAATATGTTGAAAATTGTATTGTAAATAGTTAAATAAATATAAAATAGTAGGAGACATTTTTTCTATGCTGTGATGATATTGACTTGTAAATATTTGAAATGATTGTCACTTGTGACTTCATATTTAAAATATGCCCGTCATTGTGTGTGTTTCTGTGTGTGTGTGTCACTTCTGGAAATTATATTTAATATATTAAAAATTCGCTCTAACCTAAATATAAATTAGCATGAGACATTTTTCCTATGGTGTGACGATGTTACAATGATGTCATTTTGCATCTATGTGTACATATTTGTTTCATTTAGGATCAAAACATAAAATGGATGTTTTTTATTGTTAAACCCCATCTGTAATGGTTGAGTTTTTATAACTTTTTTTTAAAAGTTTGTTGTAAGATTATGACGATGTAGTGAAGGTAATGATTAGGTCATTCTTTGGTCCAACATATGATTCAATTGATATTTGATTAATAGTGTGCTGACATACATTGATTTATTATAAATATACTTCTTTTGATTTGATGTGTTTGTATCTTCATCTTTTGCTCTTTTTAAATTTGTATTTTTTCCATAAAGTTTGAAAAATTATAATTAAAATTATATTTTGAAGATTGCTTTTTAATAGTTACGTGTACAAATGTTTCAAAAGTGTCACAACTCTTGTTTATATGTTTACACGTTAATGTAATCTCATGAGGTTTATGTGTTTGCGTGGACTTTGAGAGATAGAGGAGGAGGGATTTGAATTGTTGGGGGCATTCAAATGAGATGATCATCTTACTTGGATTTTCCTACTAGATCTCCTTCGAATCCACTCGCATTGCGTTCAAATCATTTTTTTGTCCAATTTATAATTTAGTTGATTTTTAATTATTGGTTTGACACCATACATTGATTTATTATCAACATACCTCGCAAATGACATGTAGTCCATATGTGACTTATCAAGAGAAAGAAAAAGATCGTCTACTTTCCCTTAAACAATTTTCCTTCCCCTATAATTATCCTCCCTTTGTCCCTTTCTTCATCACCTTGTTTCCTCCTACACTTCTTCTCCTTTGCTCCTTCCTATCGACATATCCATTGCATTGCTCTGGTTTAATTGGTCGACCATCCAGTAGTTGCACATTCGTTGCAATTTAAATCGAACAACCTACATTCCTTGTAGTTCAAACTACCCACACCTACTCCGAATAACACTGATTTTAGTAAAGTTTGTTTGGGACCAATCACAATCTCCTCCATTTATGTCTTCCCCATTGGCATGTTTTCCACCCTTAATAAGTATTCGGCAGATGTCTGCACCTTGTTTCGAAGCTCCTGTTTTAGCACAAGTTGCGATTATGATTACAGATGTTAACTAATCAAATAAGACACCTGTTGGTTGTATTTGGTGAAACAACGTGCTCTGTGAGGTAGGAGAATTTAAAGGATGCAAAACGGCCTAAAGCCTGCCCAACCCACTAAAAACATGACATCAAACTGAATTTACGAAGATGCAAAACCTCCTAGGTGTTCAATTATAAAGAAACGGTGAAAAAGAAATCTGGGTAATAAATTTTGAACTGAATAGGAAACCTAAAAAAAACAAACGAGGAAAAGCGTGATGATGAATATCTAAATAGAAAGTCTTAGCATACTCTTCACAGACTTCACCACAGCATTGATAAGATTCATAAAGTAGGTAAATGGTAGGAGGAGAGGCAGTTTCAGTCGCATTCGACAGCTCAAAGGCTTGTGCATAGCCCCTCTAACCTCTTTCCAAGGTTCATCAAATTAACTGTCCTTTTGTTAAAATCAGAAGTATAGTGGATTCGGAAGTTTGATGGTTCGTGCGACAAGCACAAGTGATTTCCTTTCTAAATGCTGTGAACTTTAGCTATCAACAAAGTAAAATGGTTGGCATTGCAAAAAAACAAATGTCAAAGTTCAAAGTGTTAAATGATATGGGCTTATGTTTAAAGCTACCTCTGGAGTATAGTACCTCAAGGTTGACCACTTCACACCCGCTTTCTCCTTAGAATGATTCACAAAATAGACATGTGGTCCATTTGTGATTTATAGAAGAAAAAAGAGCTTCACCTACATTCCCTCCAATAGTTTCTCCACACCTTCAACTTCTATTTCTTTATCACCTCTTGTCGACGTCTCCATTGCACCACTCGGAAGTGATTGCTAATTTTATAAGTTGCAAAAGTTATCCTATAATAAGGGGAAAAAATATGAAACCTCCCTACATTAACTAATTCCAATTAGACTCGGCCCATGACCCATACACTATATCCTCGCTATAATTTAGAGTGGTTAGTGAAAATAATATCTGCGTAAATAGCATTCTCAATCAGATTCCTCTGTTTTCGGCTCTTGGCTTCAAGTGTCGACTCTTGGTGAGCTTTTACCACGGACGTCGGATTTTCTTTTTGCAGTTTCTTCTGTAAAGCTCTTTTTCAGTGACGGGAGTTATGGTGAGTAAATGTTCAAACACGGTTTTGTTGCGTTGGTTGAAGAAGGCAACATTGGTGTTGTGCTTAGATTGTTTCTTTTGCAACGTCCGGCTCGGTCTCTCTCTGAGCGGTGGTTTTTCTTTGTTCTCTGCCTCTCTTGCTGAGTCGGGCTCCTCTTAGCAAGGTTTCGGCTTGTCCTTTTTTCTTTCTTGTTAGCTGGGCTTCTCTCTCCCTACCAGCTAGTAATGGCTTCTTGGGTAGTTGGGATTTTGGCTTATTGGTCTCGGGTCGTGCTTGTCTCTGTGTGTGGGGCCCCTCCAACCCCCTGGTTCATAGCTCCAGTCAAAAGCGCTACTTGTATCAAAAAAAAAAAAAAAATATGCGCCATCACCATCATGGTGCTTTTGATTGCCATTGTAAGTTATGTCTAGAAGCGTTAACACTTTTATATAAGCTTATGAATCCTGGCGGGCCATAGCCCATAGCAGACATGGAAGCTATATTATCATTATTGTTGTCATCATGGTTGGTTGGTGTCTTCTCCCATTTCTCTTGCACTTGCTTTCTCACTGCAAAAAAGAAACTATCTCCTGGATTTCAAGGCAGCTGTTTTAGATGAGAATAACTATCTGCATACATGGTCGGGATTCGATTGTTGTGGGTTGCGACTCCTACACAGGCCATGTCACTCCCTTGTCATTCACAGACTACAACTTCAGTGGCCATATCCATTCATCATTGTTTAGACTCGGACAATTAGAGCACTTGGAAATCAGATTTACTTCCTTCCAATGTATTCCTATCGCTTATGCTCTTGCAAATTTGAAAACTCTCACTTTTCTTGTCTTGTCATATGTTGATTTAGAGGGCCAAATTCCTGCTAATCTGACAAACTTGGAGTACCTCTATTTGGATGGAGCATAGATATCTGTAATGTGGGGTGAAGCTCTCGGCAACCTCTCCAATCTTAGAACACTCCACTTGTTTGATTGTGGCCTCAGTGGACTACCACCCAAGTCATTTCATAACCTCACCTCCCTTCTCCATCTCGACCTTTCATTCAATATTTTGCATTCACAAATACCCACTAGGTTTACTAACCTCACTTCCCAATAGCTTTCATTTGATTTGTCATTCAATGAATTGTTTGGCCATATCCCCTCCAATCTCTTGCACTCTACATATCAATTGCGAAAACTTCACCTTTCAGTATATTGGAGGAGATCTTTCTTTCATCAAACAACATCAATCTTGGACACTAGGTAGCATGGATATTTAATTCTCAGCTCTTGAAGGCCAAATCCCCTTCGCTGTAACCAAAATGTCATTATGTCATCATCATAGTTACCAAATACGATGGATTCTGTGAGAATTTTCGTATTTTTGTGCTTTCTCCAATCCTCTGTATCTTTCAAGGTTTAAATAATTATAATACGGAAAATCCCAAAAATCTAATAGAAGTGGATCAAAAAAACTTAAGAAAATATAAAACTCCAAAAAAACAGATATCAGACTTATGGTATTATTAGTATTATTTATTATTATTTAAAAGTGTTACTTTTAATGTTCTATAACACACTACATAATACACATGAAGCACGAACAAGATAAGATATTAAGTGGTAAGAACTGTAATTTGTTATGGACATACACAAGTTCTTCATATCTTGTAATTTTGAATCTCCTGTATAGTTATCTTTTAAATTATGAAATTTATCATATTTTTTAAATATATGATTTATCATATTTTTTCCATATCTATCTTTTTTTTTATGGGCCATTTTTTTTTCCATATTTAAGGTGCACTATTTAATACTCTCTAAAAGAAAGTTGCAACCTTGGTCATCATTGAAGCACCTGATTCTGGTGAGAAACAAGGTTGAAGGCTTGATTCCTCCTTCAATGGCCAGTATGTTTGAGCTTCAAGTCTTGGATTTATCCACAAACTGGCTAACAGGGGAAATTATGTCTTTTGGTTATAGGCTAAATTTTCTTGTCCTACTTTGACCTTTCAAGTAATGGGTTGTAAAACAACATACCCACTTCTTGAGGCAATCTTTCAAAACTCAAGTATCTTGATCTCTCTTTCAACAAATTGATTGGCAGCATTACATTCTCTCTGGGTCACCTTTCTCACCTTGAGTTTCTTACTCTGGTTGGGAACCAGTTGAGTGGTACAATTTCGTCCACCATTTCAAAATTTCTTGGCTTAAGGACCCTTTGGATCTCTTCGCACAATTTAAGGGGCACCATTTCCCTTTCTTTCTTTGATAATCTCCACTAGATTTGAAGCCCTAGATCTTTCTCACAATGACCTAACGATGAACATTTGTACGAACTGGATTCTGCAATTTTAGAAGCTCTTTTATTTAGGTCTGGTTGTTTGTATTTTAGTTGAATTTCCATAATTTCTAGTTAATTACGCCAAAGGCATTCCTCATATGGGAAAGGGCTTTGCAGAAATTCATGGGGCTATGTTAAATTTGACGGCCTAAGTGACAGTTTAGCTATTTTTAACATGTTTATTTTTTTTAGTGGTTATTTTTGTAGATTTGATATTTTTAACAAAAAAAAATTAGTGGTTTTTTTTGTAGATTTGATATTTTTAACAATTTTGTTTTTTTTTTTTTTTTGCAGATTTTCTATTTTTAACTATCCCTCTAAAACAAATAAAATATATCATTCACTCGACCTTATTTCATGTCTCTGTTGTGTTCGTTGCTATTTGCCCCTCTTGTTGAGGTTTGGTGATTGTATGAATATACAAAATATTTTATTCATAGGGATAACAAAATGTTTTGTTCATAAGGATTGGGAAACTTTTAAGTAAATGTGATTCTCAAGTATAATTCTAGATTACAGAATTTTTCGTAGTATTTTGCCAACATGTTTTAAGTTGGGATTATGTCAAAGCATAATTTGGAGATTGTATATTGACTTTAAGAACACATAATCATCATTTATTTAACACTAATAAACTCATTTATTTGTACATTGCATACCATCTTTAAAATCATATATTTATCATAAAGAAATGGATATGTTATTTGAACTTACAATGAAAAATTAAAAAACACTAAATTTGTAGAAAAACCTATGTAGAAAAACTTTAAATGCTATTATTGAGACCCTGATTCAGCAGGCATGTTTTGCACTTAGAATAATCTACAATTGTTTTTGGAAAACCATTAAATCAATTGAACTCTATCCATATCACCCAAAAATTGACCAAAATCAACATTAATTTGCATTAATTCAGTTTTCTAACATCCTTGAGTTGCCCTTATGTATTAATTCAGTTTACTAACATGTTTGAGTTGGAAATAGGGATCCATAGTCATAAATACTAGCAATCACATGTGTACATTCATGCCGCTTTGTTAAATTTGACGGTCGTTTATGTTTTTTTTTAAACTATTTTTAGCCACATGTGTATAAATTTTTACCCGTAGTCATTTTCAATTCATTCTCCTAGTGTTGTAATGCAAAGTGTGTTCATGGAGTGCATTGCTTGCATTGCACGACATGTGAAGGAAGGCCAGGGAGATGAAGCTCTTTAACTTTATCATGTAATGGCAAGAACAGATATGGAGACGTCCTACTTTTCCTTTAGAAGCGTTGTGAGAGCATGTGCCTCACTCCAAGTACTTGGATTGGATGTGGGTAAAAAAATTCATAACCATATTGTCAAAATAGGTTATTATTCGGATGGTTGTCAACAACGCTCTGGTTCATATGTATGCAAATTGTGGTAGTATGGTAGCAAGTATTTGACAAAATCTCTCAACGAAATTCAATTACATGGAATGCCATATATTGTATGCAAATTGTGGCAGCATGATAGATGCCTGCCAAGTGTTTGACAAAATGTCTCAATGGAATTCAATTACATGGAATGTCATGATCTAGGTAAGTTCACAACATTATCATAATGATGCTACTTTGAAACTATAAGCTGAAATGCAATAACAAGGTATGGTATTGGAAGATGCTTGTGCCTCATGTAAGTTGATCGATTGATGTCTGGGTGATAGATTTGAGATTAGATGAAGATGGGAGGGAAATGGCAAGATTCGTATGGATCCTGGATATGCACAGGAATGATTAAGGTCCAGGTATGGGTAGTGCAAGGGTATGGATAAAAAGATGGTCAAGTTTGCATGGAGGTAGATGATGGGGGAATGGAAATGAGAGAAAATTCTAAATAATAGATGTAAAAGGATCTACCAAATGATGAATAGATGAGTGCTGGTTAAAAAACTTACTGTTTGTACGAGCTTGATACCTGGCTGGAAATGGTGGATGATCAAGTGGAATGAACTTGATGTAGTGTTGGTGCTTCCCCGAATTCTCTCGTGAAGTCAGATGGTTGTGTGATTTGCTTCAGGTACTGGCTATGGATGCTCTGGTGTGTATACTAACACTGGTTATGCTTGCATGCAGCTCTAGTTTTGTCACTTGTTCTCAAAAGATCTGATTATCTCTTAGAAATGTGTCAACCTCAAAATAAGGTTGTTTTTGGGATTAAATGGTAACCGACGGCGGTTTCGGCTTAACTGGTGGTGGATAAGGGTAACCGGCATCGGTTAGGGAGGGATTTCCTAGGTTTACTAAACTAGGCAGATCCCCTTGATTTTCTAGGATCTCGTTTCGTTTCCTCCGTGGATTAGCCTGGAAGTTTCCTTCTAACGGCCAAGAATGTGGTTTAGAGGGAATGCAGGCATTGATTTTTAGGGTTTGGGTAGGTCTTAGTTAGTTATGGCAAATTACTAAGAATATGTCTTAGGGTGAGGTGGCTTGATGAGGTGTCTAGGTGAGGTGGATATGTGGGCATTATCCCAATTAGGATATTTAAATAATAAATATTGTGAGGATAATGAATTAATTAAATTAAATTAATTAAATTAATATTAGTGTGGGATGAAAGGGGCCATGGTTAAGTAAGTATGTTCAAGGTGTTTATTTGATGAAGGACCAAAGGGGAGTGTAACCTAATTTTGGTGTCTACATTTTTCCCCTTTTTGTTGCGTAGCTTGTATTGGTAAGAGACGCCAACAAAAATAAGATGTGGTTGCCCCATGTGTGGGTGAAGGTGATCCCCCTCAAACCAGGAACATATGAGGCAGAAGAAGGAAATGGTGAGTGGTTTGATAATTTAGGTGAATGTGATGAAGAAGAAGGTGGGTAACGGGGGTAAAGAAAGGAAAAAGGTCCACTCGGGTAATCTAGGTAATGGGTCAGGGTCAAAGGTAGTAATAGTCAAATGCATGCACACGTATAAACTGTAGCATGGTACCAGGTTGAAGAGCAGACAAACTCTACATTGACTAAGATCGATAGGTTTATCCAAACAAGGTTGAGGTGATTCCAGTATCCAAGGTATAGGATATGGTCAAGAAACACGACATAGGTCAGGTGCAGGAATGTTTAGGTGTGTTCCGGTACACCAAAGGTAGGGTCAGGATAAACGGTCATGACAAGAGGTAAGGTAAGGTCATTAGGTCAACAACCTAGGTAATAGTGTCACAAGGTATAACAAACACATGGCGTTAAAGGTCACTAACGATGGTCCAGATTCAAGTATTCTAGATCATTTCTTCAAATGTTGACAAAACAAATAAGGGTAAATGACTAGGAGGAATACCTCTTAAAATGTTGGTTGTAGGTTGTTGCGCGCGTATGACTTCTGAATCCACAGTTGATCGTGAGAGCTTCCTTTTTGCTTAGAGGAACTACCTGAAATGGAACACAAGACCACCAAATAAAAGTTAAACAATATGTGCAGTGGACTGCCTAGTGTGTGCTAGATCCGGGAAGTGTGATACTTCCTAGATGGTTGTCAATCCACTGTTTAAAGCAAATTAATGTGAGAAATAAAGGAAATCCTACTGTAGTTAAAATGACTTAGGTATCTCATTTGTCTATAATAAGCAAATTTGTTCACAACAGGTTAGGCTATGATTGAATTTGAAGGTCAAGGTCACTGTCAAGGTATTAGTATTGGTCAGGGTGAGATTCTGGGCTATTTTGGGTATTTAGTGTTTTAGGCTCTAATTTGTGTTTTGGTCAAAAGACACAAAGACTAACGTCAGTCTAGTATGACCAGTATCAGTTTAGGCTAACCGACGATGATTGTGGGTAACCTGCGTCGGTATGGTTGGGGTACATGAAACTCAATAAAACTTGTATGGGTGATAGATCTTAAATTAGATGAAGATGAGAGGGAAATGGAAAGATTCGTATGGATCTTGGATATGTACAGGAATGATTAAGGTCCAGGTATGGGCAGTGCAAGGGTATGGATAAAAAGATGGTCAAGTTTGTATGGAGGTAGAGGATGGGGGAATGGAAATGAGAGAAAAAGCTAAATAAAATATGTAAAAGGATCTACTAAATGATGAATAGATGAGTGCTGGTTAGTAAAACTTATTGTTTGTACGAGCTTGATGCTTGGTTGGAAATGTTGAATGATCAAACGAAATGAACTTGATGTAGTGTTGGCACTTCTCCGGATGCTCCCATGAAGGCAGATGGCTGTGTGATTTGCTTCAAGTATTGGCTATGGATGCTCTGGTGTGTATACTAATGCTGGTTCTGCTTGCAAACAGCTCTGGTTTTGTCACTTGTTCTCAAAAGATCTGATTATCTCTCAGAAATGTGCCAACCTCAAAATAAGGTTGTTTTTGGGATTAAATGGTAACCGACGGTGGTTAAGGGTAACCGACATCGGTTAGGGTGGGATTTCCTAGATTTACTAAACTAGACAGATCCCCTTGATTTTCTGGGCTCTCGTTTCATTTCCTCTACAGATTAGCCTAGAAGTTTCCTTCTAACAGGTGGGAATGTGGGTTAGAGGGAATGTAGTCATTGGTTTTTAGGGTTTGGGTAGGTCTTAGTTAGTTATGGTAAATTACTAAGAATAGCTCTTAGTAATAGGGTGAGGTGGCTTGATGAGGTGTCTAGGTGAGGTGGATATGTGGGCATTATCCCAATTAGGATTTTTAAATAATAAATATTGTGAGGATAATGAATTAATTTAATTTAATTAATTAAATTAATATTAGTGTGGGATGAAAGGGGCCATAGTTAAGTAAGTATGTTCAAGGTGTTTATTTGACGAAGGACCAAAGGGGAGTGTGACCTAATTTTGGTGTCTACATTTTGCCCCTTTTTGTTGCATAGCTTGTATTGGTAAGCGATGCCAACAAAAATAAGATGTGGTTGCCCCATGTGTGGGTGAAGGTAATCCCCCTTAAACCAAGAATTGATGAGGTAGAAGGAAGGATCGGTGAGTGGTTTGATAAAAGGTGAATGTGATGAAGAAGGTGGGTAACGGGGGTAAAGAAAGGAAAAAGGTCCACTTGGGTAATCTAGATAATGGGTCAAGGTCAAAGGTAGTAACAGTCAAATGCACGCACACATACAAACTACAGCATGGTACCAGGTTGAAGAACAGACAAACTCTGCATTGTCTAAGGTTGATAGGTTTATCCAAACAAGGTTGAAGTGATTCTCATATCCAAGGTATAGGATATGGTCAGGAAACACAACGTAGGTCAGGTGTAGGAATGTTTAGGTATGTTCTGATACACCAAAGGTGGGGTCAAGATAAACGGTCACGAAAAGAGGCAAGGTAAGGTCATTAGGTCAACAATCATAGGTAACAATGTCGCAAGGTATAGTGAACACATGGGGTCAAAGGTCACTAGTGATGGTCCAGGTCCAAGTATCCAAGTCATGACACGAGTAGGACCGAGGTATGGGTAAAATAAGGAGTCACCAAATGAGGACGAGGTTAGGTAGGAAATGATGAGGTCCGGAGGGTGAGGTGAATGGTGAGGGTAAGCATTTGGTGAGGGAAAAAAGAGTGACAGGTAGGGTAATAGGGTGAAAGTGTGGGCAATGTGGAAGAGAGGGTGACCGATGCCGGTCTAGGGTAACCGACCATGGTAAGGTAGGGCACATGACTGATGCCAGTGAAGGTAAAACTAGCGTCGGTTAGGTCGGGGATGTTATAAATAAGAAAAATTCACCTTTTTTCAAATCATTTGTCTTTTTGTGAATTGGGAAAATGACACAAGAGAGAGAAAGTTGGAAAGTGTCTAGATGGAACAGAAAGCTAAGTTGGGGAAACGAATGGTGGGTGATTGGTAGTTGAGAGGTAGGTCCACAAGATCAGACTGTTGGATTTTATTGGTGGGAGGGGAGGTGATAGATTGGTGATAGTAGAGACCAGAGAGGGATTGGGCGGGCCACCGGTGCAGTGGCCAAACGTGCCACCATGGTGATGATAGCATGATGAGGTAAGCGTCAAACCCTTTTTGTGTTTTGTGAGATAGATTAGGTGAGAGGTCGGGTGGTGAAAAATTGAGGTTTTTTTTGGGGGGGAATGAAATTTGAAATGTGGGAGGGTGAATTGGGGAATAGGGACGGGGAAAGAGGTAAGTGGGAGAATAGGGGGTGGGATGTGGTTAAGGGGAAGTGTATGTGAGAATGGGTGGGTAGAAGGGTCAGTAGAGGTAGTTTTTTTAGAGGGGAGGGTTTGGGGGTCACAATTTTCACTGCGATAGTGACCGGCATCAATCGGAGTTAGCTAGTGTCGGTAGTTTCAAACCGGTATCGGTCACAAAACAGGTGGCCGATGCGTGACTGGGGTCAGTTAGAGATAACCGACATCGGTTGGGTTTTAGAGAAAAAGGGGTCGAAAGGGCCCTAGGTTGAGTGGGTGAGATATGGAAGGGTAGAATAGGGTGTGTTAGTGAAAAACCTAGTGTAGATGGGGTGTAAAATGGGTATGGGGAAATGATAGTGGGTGAGGGTAGGGGGAGATAGAAATGTGATAGGCAGGTAGGTTGGGAAGAAAGAAAGAGGTGAGACAGTGGGTATAGGTGAGGTGCCAAGGGTGAGTGTGTGGATTTGGTGAAGGTTGATTAATTTGATGTTTTTATTAAATGCAGGGGAGAGATCAGCTACCGATGAGAGACAGGGTACCACCCCTGCTCTTCAGAGTGCGAGGTGTAGCGACCATTAAGGAGTGACAACATGTGGAGGAGGTGGGCTTAATTGGAGTCCAACACTATCGGCATGTAGTCCGGTAGTTGATTCTGATGATCGTTCTCATTGATAGATGGGATTCAGTGACCAACACATTCCATCTACCGATGGGTGAGATGACAGTCACCCTGGAGTACATTTTTAGGATCCTGAGGCTACCGATACTGGGGACGCAGGTGTACTCGATCTCCTTTGAGGCCTCAAAGGAGTTGATGCTGACATTTTTTGGGGAGGGACTGGTAGACATGACATTCCATAGTGCCAACTTGAGTTACGAAGGGATGTACCTATCCCATCTAGAGGAGATAAGGCTAGTAGTGCTACTGATGGAGGTAGTGTGCTACTTCGCACTGCTAGATGCAGAGGGTGGGAGGTTTCCTCTCTCCTTGATGGGGGTAATACATGACATGGTGATGGATCGGACCTATTTTTCCTGGGTGCCAACATTCCTGGTGCAGTTATACAAAGAGCTATGGGCGTATGGTCGTCTGCACAAGTTTAGCCTATGTTGCACCTTTTTACTACACTGTTGGGCCTATGAGCACATAGTTTGTGTGAGCCTAGTGGGTATACCCCAAGCAGATGCATTTCTACCGATGTTGGTGCGAGTGGGGTACAAGCGATGCGTACCCTTGATTGGAGAGCGTCGATTAGACAGGGCTACACATGATGTAGCATATTACAAGCATTTATTGGAGGGGTTGTCCGCAGTTTACATCATATGGAGACCATATGTGGGTTATCCTTCATACAAGAGGATGTATGATGAGTTGGATGACCTTCAACTGCTGAGATGGATAAAGGGGCGTCGTGCCGGGGAGCACGCGATCATCCCAGTGGACAGGGTTAGATGAAAATTTGGACTGCCACAGGACATACCTCCACCCTTCCCACAGTATAGGAGAGATGATGTGGAGAGGCCATTTCCTCTACCAAAGCCGACAGTGCCCACATGGTAGGAGGAGTAGGTGGTAGACTGAAAAATTGATAATGCTAGAGTGACAGACCGATATAGATAGTGGTTGGCAACTCATTTATGAGCAGTACCACCCAGGTCATAGCAGCCGGATTTATCCACTATCACAGTCCAGAGAGATGCCCTACAGGGGTAGGTGGCGACCCTGATTACCTTGTTGGGTATGGTGTAGGGAAAATTAGTAAGTTCAGAGGTGGAGGTGGCTGAGTTACATACACAGGTGGCCAGTCTTCAGGCCTAGATGGCCCAAGGTGGAGATGGAGATGGAGATGGTGATGATGGTCAGGTGGCCACCCTACAGGCATAGGTTATAGGGTTGCAGGGCCAGTTGGCCATGACACATGCACAGATTGGGGCTTTATAAGCCTAGATACATGCATATGGGTAGGGGCTGATGGCACCACCATAGGCACTGGGATAGGGTCCCAGTTCATAGGCAGGGGTAGGACAGAGTCCCATAGGACAGGTACAGGGTTAGAGACCGATGGGGCCACCACAGACAGTATCTGTATCTAAATTGTGAGAGGTGAGAGATGAAGCCCAGTATTACTAGGACCAATTGACGGTGGTAGGGATAGATTTTATATCGTATGCTGAGTATAAGGCATAGCAGGCCTCTAGCAAGAGGACCAGATCATGCACCCATAGTATGGAGAGCACATGGGGCCATCGAGCCCCAAGACATGGTTAGGGTGAGGCCACCAGTTCACGGAGGTCAGTCCTAGTTGATGTACCACCAGGGGCCCAACCACCACCTACGACGGGTGGGGAGATGTTAGCATGTTGCTAGACAGGGGCCGAGGAGACAGAGGGGATAGGTGAGACAGATATGGAGGATGTCCACCGTGATGATGTCTGATATATGGCCCTCAATTTTGATGTAGTTTTGATTTTTGATATATATCAGATTGCATGCTGAGATTTATTATACTTTTGATCATATACTAGCCTGCATGCCGAAGACGGTGAGGATGTATATGAGAGTTTTGAGAGACTGGATTATATACATTGGCCTGCATGTCGAAGACATTTGACAGTTATGTATATGGATATTGTATTTATATAGATGATGATGATTATGGGCATTATGTGTTTGTGTTGAGAACATTTTATTATTATGCATAGATGAACTTATGGTAGGTGTGTTAGGCATGGATTGAGTTAGGTTTTGGTTTAGGCATGATGGAGTCAGGTCATATGCATGGTTGAGTTAGGTCATAGGCATGGTTGAGTCAGGTTGGTGTTAGGCATGGTGGAGTCAGGTTTGTTGAGGTTGTGATTCATTAATTTGTGCAATGAATGATGATATGGGTCATTTTAAAGATGTTTTATAATACATGCATGATGTTGGTAAAGAAATGGTAATCGAAATAAATTTATTTTTTGATGATGATAAAAATGTAAAGTAATTTTCCGTTTGGTTGGGTTAATTTCCAATTTTTGATATAAAAAGGAAATGAAGTAGGGTAGAATCTGATTTAGGAAAATGAAAGATGAATTGGTTAGGGTAGAGAGTGGCCAAGCTAACATCCAAGGGCCCCATGCCCTTGGAGTGCTGCCTACATAGTCCTGGCGAAAAAGGTCCTCAGGCCAATGTAGTTCTCCCATAATCTAGGGAAGAATATGAGGAGATATGAGAATGAGATGGTAGGTCATAGGCATGATTTGGGTTTAGGTCTGTTAGGTGTGGGTGAGTTGTGGGTAACTTGGTATAGGTGATTTTGATTGTGGTAGAAGAAGAATATTACCCCAAAGGTAAGCGTCGAGGACCAAGTCCTGTATAAGGTAATCAATACATAATAAAGAATATTAAAAGATAAGAGGGGAAAGAAAGCCACCTGATTGGTTAGAATCATACTGAGTAGGTCATACCTTGGAGGAGGTGATGGATGTAAGACCCTAAAAGACATTGCATGATTGATTGTTCTAAGGGTGAAAAGTAGTCATATGATTACCAAATGTCATGGTTTCCAAGAGGTCCCTTGAGGCAGTAGGAAATGGGAGTGCGAATGGTGAGAGGGGTTAAAGGTGGTTAATTTTTATATGGTATGAGGTATCATGCTCTTTGGGTAAGAGATCTAAGGTCACAATGGGCAAGTCCATGACTAGAAAGTTTTATGTGTTGATTGATATTTGAGATAGACTGATCGATGTAGGAAGTCTCTATGGGATGTGGAAATTAACTCCTTGAGGTATTCGTGAAGCTGATCGATGCGGGAAGCTTCAAATTCTCTCACTTTTTTTTTTTTTTTTTGAAAGAGCTTTACATAGCTGTCCTTCGAGGGAGCATTCTATTTATAGTAGCGATTATAGAGAGGAAGATGTCCTTTTGAGGGAGTCATCTTTTTATTGAAAGTTTGACTCAAGGAGTTGGATCTCATCTGAGGCTTCAAAGTCATGGACAAGACTGAGGTGAAGAATATGATTCTTGTTTAGAAACTAGGGTGAAACATCCATGGGATCTCATATAAAGGTAGATGAAAAGTATCCATGAGAATCATGTTATGTGCAATGCCATGGTACACATATTCAAGAGAAGATAACAAGTGATAGGTACGCATATGATTCTTGTTTAATCATTGGTGAGGTGTAAGAAGTGGATAGCGCTCAAGGGACGAGCATGGAAAGAGGCAAAAGGTGAGGTAGGACTAAAAGTCAACAGTAGAATGGTCGAAGATGCAAGGCATTAAGGGGCTCAGGTTTGGGTTTACCATCGAGTGAAGATAAATGATAAGCACTTGATCCGTAAGTATGGATCACAATGTATGGTCCAAGCCAATTAGGAGCAAATTTTCCCCATTTAATTTTTTCTACTTTAGTTACATGTTGATTTTCTTTCAGGACGAGATCACCAACGTGAAAGGTTCGTTCATGGACACGTTTATCATTGGCACATTTGATATGTTATTGGTAAACTTGAAGGTGGTCAAGAGCGTTAAGATGAAATTCATCTAATAACTCAAGTTGTGCTAAATGGTCCTGACAAAATTCATCATCATTGAGCATGTCATGAAGAGAAATGCAGAGTGAGGGGATCTAGACTTTGAGAGGTAGAATAGCCTCTATACCGTAGACCATAAAAAAAAGGTGTAGTGGTAGTGGAAGTGTGAATACTAGTGTGGTATGCCCATAGGACAAAAGGAATGTGCGTATGTCAGTCCTTCCCAGTATCGTTAACCGCTTTCATGAGAATTTTGTTTAAGTTTTTGTTAGTGGATTCAACTTAGCTATTGGTTTGTGGGTAATAAGGTGACGAGAAACTTAGCTAAATGCCGAAGGTGTCGCAAAGTTTTCACAAGGTCTTATTTTTTAATTTTTTACCATTATCATTGATGAGGTGATGAGGGACACCAAAGCGACAAATTATGTGATGATTGATGAACTCACATATTTTCTCAGCTTTCCTGGAGATGAGTGGTATGGATTCAACCCATTTTGTGTAGTATTCGGTAGCGGTGATGATCCATTGATGTCATTGTGAAGAGTGGGGATTAATCTCCCTGAAAATATCCAAACCCCATTGAGAGAAGGGTCAAAGGTCACATGCGACCTGTAAGGCATGACTGGGTGTATGATGAAGGTTAGCATGTTGTTGGCATTTTACACAACACTTGATGTAGTTGCAATAATCATGGTTAAGGGTCAGCCAGTAATAGCCTAGGTGAAGAATACGCTTAGTAATAGCAAGGCCATTGAAGTGACCTCCACATATGCCATCATGAACTTCCTTAATGGTATAAGGAATTTCAGAAATCATGAGGCATTGTAAGAGAATACCATCAAAGCCACGCTTATAGATGAGGCCTCCCATGATGACGTAACGAGAGACCTTTTTAAGGAAGGCACATTGTCCATTACGGGTGAGATCAGGAGGTAAGATGGAGAGAGAAAGATAGTCAGAGTATTGTTTATACCAAAGGTTGTTTGGGTATGGGGAGATGGTTCCGATGGAGTAAATGTCACGAGGTAAATAAGAGGGTGATTGGAGTCATTGTATAGTGACAAATATTTTAGAATCGGCAGGTGAAGTAGGTATTTGAGAAGCCAAGTAGGCCATGGTATCTACAAATTTGTTGGTTGAACGGGGGATAGTTTGAAGGGCGTAATAGTCAAAGGTGGTCAAAAGTATGTCTACATGATGTTTATACTTTTGAAGTATCTCATTATGACATTGGTATACACCTTTGACTTGATTTATGACCAATTGAGAATCGCCAAAGATGTTGACTTATTTTACATCTAGGGCGTAGGCGGCTTGGAGACCTAATACGAGCGCTTCCTATTTGGAAATATTGTTGCTACAATCTAAATCAAGTTTGAAAGACAAAGGCATGGGTTCACCATCAAGGGGAATAAGGATAACTCCTGCCCCACCCCCACGTTGACACTTGGAACCATCAAAGAAGAGTGTCATTTGGTAAGCGGCTTCGTCCAAGGAAAGGGTAGCAATTGACTCATCTGGAAAGTCAAAATTAGAGGGTTGATCCCCAAAAATAGGTGTGTCAACGAATTGGTCGGTGATAGCTTAGCCCTTAATGGACTTTTGATGGATGAATTTGAGGTCTATGTTGGCCAAAAGCATAATCCAACGTGCGGCACATTGATTTTGATAAGGTTTGGCATACATGAAGTGTAAGGGGTCGGTATTGGTCACAACATAGGTTTTGTGGTTGAGTAGGTAATGGTGGAGTTTTGTGGCAATGAAAACTAAGGCTAAGAAAAGTTTTTTAGGATGGGTGTATCAGGTTTCATAGTCCAAAAGAGTACGGCTTATGTAATAAACTGCCTACTCCCTGTGTTGTTCATCGAGATGAGTGAGCATGGCCCCCAAAGAGTGATCGGTAGCTGAGATGTATAGGTAGAAAGGTTGATTGTATTTAGGTGGAATGAGTATGGGGGGTTGAATAAGGTATTTTTTAAGGCCTCAAAAAATTTGCGGTAGTCATCATCCCACTTAAAGGAGACATTCTTCTTGGGAAGGTGATGAAATGGTTGACACCGATAAGACAATTGTGAAATGAAACGGTGAATAGACTGCAACTTACCTTGCAGGCTACGGAGTTGCCTAAGGTTAGTGGGTGGAGGAATTTCCAGAATGGCCTTGACTTTAGCAGGGTCAACTTCTATACCACGTAGGGAAATGATAAATCCCAAGAGTTTTCCTGAGAGAACCGCGAAGACACACTTCTTGGGCTGAAGGTGAATGCAATATTTAATAAGGCGGTAAAAGATGGTTTTTAGGATGGCAAGGTGCTTGGAGCGACGTTTAGATTTGGCAAGGAGGTCTTCCACGTAATCTTCCAATATACGATGCATGATGTCATGGAAGATATAAGTCATAGCCCACTGATATGTGGCACCAGTGTTTTTAAGGCCAAAAGGCATGACTCGATAGCAGAAGGTCCCTCAAGGGGTGATGAATGTAGTTTTGTGTTGATTTGCTGGGGCAAGTAAGATTTGGTTATAACCCAAGAATCCATACATGAGTGATAGCATCTCATGACTAGTGGTAAGGTCAACCAGCTAGTCAATACCAGGTAGAGGAAAGTCGTCTTTTAGGAAATATAGATTGAGGTAACGGAAATCCTTGCAAATGCGAAGTCCCCTTGTCAACTTAGTGACAGGGACAATGTTATAAATCCAATGAGGATAATCAATGGGTAATATGAAGGAAACAGAAATGAGGCGTTGAAGTTCTTCTTTGACAAGAAGGGAAATGCGAGGGTGCATTTTCCTCAGCTTTTGTTTGATGGGCTTGGCATCAGGAACTATTACGATATTGTGGACCACTATCGTGGGGTCAATACCAGGCATGTCTACGTAAGACCAAGTGAAAGCGTGGTTATGGTTTTTGAGAAAAGAGGTGATGGCTTCTTGTTCAACAGTATCTAAAGATTGACTGATCTTTAGGATGTGTGGGTCATCCTGAGTATGAATGTTGATTTCAATAGTCGATTCATTCAACATGGTTTGCATCTCAGATGGTAATGACTGATGAATATATGAGTCTTCTGCACCAAGGTAGGTGAGTATAGATTCATCATCCTGACATTGAACGACTGTTGATCGAAGGTGTATCGTCATCGATCATTTCAAGATACAGGAAGGGAAGAGAGGGAGCCTCACCCTCGCGTTGATAAGTCAGAGGCCTCAAGGAGATGGTGTTTATGAAAAAAAAAGTTAGGAGGAATGGATTCTGGGTCCATCGACTCCATCGGTGAAGGTGGTGATGGTGGTGAAGAAGGTGGAGAAGGGTTGATGTCCTCGATGAGTTCAATGTGAGCCTTCTTGGTAGGTGGTTCAGCAAAGCCGATACCACTACGGTCGTTATGTTTGCGGGTAGTACATGGAATAATAGTATGGTGACCTTGCTCATAAAATCCAAAACCAAAACCCTTCCATGCACATCAGTGCAGGAAGGTATGGGAAAAATGGTGATTAGTGAGTGACTGGAGGTCAGCGGAAAATGGGTGGGTTTGTGACGGTGGTTCCGGTGTGTAAGTTGTAGTATCAAGTCCCCCATAGGTGAGAATAGTATGAAGGTGGGGAGGACCATAAAGGAGGCGCTCTCCTATACGGTGATCATAACAAGGGTGTTGGTGAAGACTTCCATACTCTTGTGGAGTAAGGAATGTGTTGACACTATATAGGCGATACTCCCCCAGAGTGAGGCATTGAAAAATGCCTTCCAAGGGATCGGTGGTTGGTATGTGGGTAGCTAGAATAGATGATGTGTCAGAGGTTGACGTGGAGGTGGAGCTAACAGATTGGGAGGCTAATGGGTTCAGCGTGGAGGTTGTGGCAGCAGTAGGAATGGAGGAGGCATGTGCAGTTGAGGTAGCGGCTGTACTGGTAAGCAGAGGTGTAGGTGAAGTGGTAGTGGTCATGGAGGTAGACACCTTAATGGGTATAAGCACATCATTGGGTCGGTAAAGCATGTTACATGTTTTAAAAGGTGAAGGATCAACTGGAATAGTATAGGTGTGTCCTTCATGCTCAAACTTTACACACTGATGCAAAGTGGAAGGAACACAACCCATGACACGAATCCAGGGTCTGCCAAGCAACAGGTTATATTGGAATTCCCCCTCCAAGATGTAAAATAACTCTGGAATAGTGCGGGGGCCCACGTGAACATGGAGGATGACAGTTCCTAGTGTAGAGGTGATAGCGTCATTGAATGAACACAACATGATAGGATGTTTATGCATGCAATTGTCAGGTATGCACATTTGAGTGAATGCATGGGATGAAATGATATTAATGCTAGCACCCCCATCAATCATGACACGTCGTACATGTATATCATCGATGTGGATAGAGATGAAGAGAGCTGGGTCTGGATCATCTATTTGGTGCGGTGCAATCTCTTCCTTTGAGAAGCTAAGGGAGGCTACTTGGTGAGTAGGTTGAGGTGTGGATAAAGGTGGAAATTTGGTGAGAGAGGCTACATGATGGGGTGTGATAATGGAGGCTATGGGTGTAGGGTCATTGGGTAAAACCTCAATAGATTACAGGACCTCCATGAGAGCTTGATGATGGGATTCTGAAGTTTGGATGAGGTCATATTGAGACATTTTGAGGGGGGATTGGTGTAGTTGTTTGAGCATGGCGCGATGTGTGACCCCATTAGAAATAGGATACATGGGGCCGTGGATAGTGATTTTAGGTGTGGGTGCAGATGGTATGTTGGGTATGGGATTGGTTGGTGAGTCAGTTGCCTTTTCCTTGCCTTTGTCCTTCTGAGCATGGGTAGCAACGTGGATCATGTTGATCTGAGGTGGGGAGGTAGGCGAGGTAGGTGAGCCATGAAAGGTATGGCGACACGAAGGGAAAAATCCCAATGGCAGGAAGGATCCTTGTGAGATGAGTTGGGCACATCAACATTTGGGTGGAGGTTTGGTGAGGTCATTGATGAAAACCATGTTAATTTCAAATCTCGGAGGTGGTTCTAGGAGCTGTGGGGGCAAAGGTTTGGGTCATTGAGTAGGCAGTGAGGGAAGAGTTGTGGGAATGGGTGTTGGTGAAATGGGGTCCTCATCAAGAAGGTCATCATCGTCAAAGTTTTCTTCAGGGAGGACACAACTGGATAAGAACATTTTTCAAAGCCTTATAGTTCTCCACATCGTGTCCTGGCACATGATGGTAGGCACAAATTTTGGTGTCTTCAAACCCCTTAGGTTTGGGTTTGAGAGGGTCATAAGGTCTGAGTGGTGGTAATGTGATGACAGAAGTTTCAAGGAGGTTTGGTTAAGATTTTGAGGTATAGGACCCTGCTAGTGGGTCGCAATGGGAAGTGAAAGTGGGTTTGGGCGTAGGTGTGGCTGATTGTTGAGGAATGGTCTTTACAGGAGGGGGAGTGGGTCGAGCTATGGTTTTGGGTGCTGGTGTGGTCTTGGGTGTTGGTCGTATTTGTTTGGGTAGGGGTATGGTAGATGAACTGACAGGAGGGTGTATGGTTGTTTTGACTACCTTATTGGAGGGTAGTGGATTTTTGTCTTTGGGTTGCACCTTCTTGGGTAAAGGTGATATGGGTGTATGAGATCTAGAGGGAAAAGTGGATGGGGGAAGAGGGTGAGTTACCCACGGGGATAACGGAGGTGCTGTGAAGGTAGATGGCGCGAGTTATGTAGGGGGTGTGAGGGACAAAGACTGAAGTGTCATGGGTAGTGAAGAAGTAACCAATGGTATTGGAGGAATGGGTGGTAAAGATGCTACAGGTGCGGGTGTAAGTCATGTTGAGAACTTGGGTATGTTAGAGGTTTGCAATGAAGGAATGAGCTGTTGTGTTTTTGGTTTACTGACAGGTGGAGGTTTCTTAACCATACCTTGAAGTTGAGGTCCTAAGAAAGACGGAAGAGGTGAAGGGAATGAAGGTGTGATTGGCGCAGCTGGGGTATGAGTTCTATGGGCTTGGTTCTTCTATTTGGGTTCTAGAGTAGGTTTGGTGTTGAATTTGGAGGATGTAGCTAAATCTAGTTTGATAGGTGGATGAATAAGGCTGGTGGTTGGGGTGACCCCTAAGGTAGTAATAGGTTTAGTCGAGGAAGATGATGTAGGTGTGGGTTTGGATTTAGGTGTATGTTGGGTTATGGGTAAGGGTGTGTGTTGAGCTATGATGGGTGTCATGGAAGAAGTTGTGATAGAGGAGGTTGTGTTTGGTTCAATTGGCCTGAAATATCTTTGGGTAGATAGTGGAAGTGTCAGTAAGTGACATCTGCATTTGCGTTGAGACAGGAAGTAGAAGATGCCCCCAAAGTAAGGCTCTATCCACATAATCTAAGCGATCGGCTAAGCATGAGAATGGCACAGCTGTAGGTGAGGTTGATGAGGACCTAATGGAAATTCCCATAAAATTTTTCTTAGAGATGGGGAATTTGCTAGCTTCAGCTTCCGTGGGTAAGAGAGCCGAAAGTAAGTCTGTAGGATCTTGGGTAGCTGATGGAGAATGATCACCTAGAGGCAAAGGTATCTCTACTGGGTCTTTGATAGGTGGAGGAGATGATGGGTGCTCCTCTATGGGTGGAGGAGATGATGGGTGCTCCTCTGTGGGTGGAGGAGATGAAAAAGCATCTTCCATGGGCTGGAGAGGTACTGCGGGTGATGACTCTCTAGGTGGAGAAGCCAAAGGTGAAATGGTCTCAATGTTAAAGAGAGGCTCCTCCACGGGTGAGGAAGGGGGTGAAGGGTGTTCCTCTATAGGTGGAGGAATAGGTGAGGTGGGTTCAAGTACAGGTGGAGGACTTCGGGCTAGGATTTCCTCAATGGAAGGAATATGAGGTAATTGGGAAGCAACGGGTGCATCACTGAAAATAGCGTGGACCTCGCGGGTATGGCTATCATGAGTTGAGGTCTCTCCGGTTTGATCAGAAGAAGGGGCATGATTAGGAAAGGGTTTCTTGAAGATGTGTAGGTTTTGATTGGTAGGTGCATTAGGATTATCCATGGTTAACTCACCTTTCTCGAGCATTTCTTAGACAATGTTTTTGAAGGTGATGTAATTGCCATCACTATGACCCTTTACTCGATGGTAGTTGTAGAATTCGTGCTCTTTATACCACATGGGTGTGGGGTGAGCAGGGTCAAAACCAGTGTGTGGTTTCATGGGAGGAAGGGTGATGGCCCCAGCTTTGATGAGCTTCTCCAAGACATAAGAATAAGGTTCCCCAATTGGGGTATATTTCCATTGTTCCCATCTGAATTGAAAAGTTTGAACAAGTGAGAGATTAGATGAGGGGCTAGCCTGATTTGATGGATGAGCTGGGCCAGCTTTGAGTACCACTGCGTTAGCAGTCCCCTTGGCCTTTGAATAATTTTTTTGTGGTTTTGAAGAAGAAGAGGTATCATTCGACTTGAATGCCAAGTTCTTATTGTGTAATTGGATTTTCTTCTCTTCAATAGCCCGAATCTCTAGCTTTCGTGCCATGGTGAATGCTTCGTCGAAGGTTCAAAAGGTTTAAACCTGCAGGGTCAGTGAGATATGCCTAGCACAAGCCCGTGTGAAGAGTTCGATGAGTTTGGTTTGCGGTAGTTGGAATGTGAGTTGATTGATTAGGCTATGCCAATGAGCAACAAAATCTGTGATAGATTCATCATCATACTGACACATAGAGTAGAGGTCAGTCATGGTAACCTTCTTAATGATATTAATGGAGAAGTGATCCAAGAAGGCTTGGGCTACCTGATTAAATGAGAATATAGAGTGTTTAGGCAACCCACTATACCAATCTAATGCGGGTCCAGTTAGAGACATGGGAAAGGTCCTCAGGAGCAAAGCATCATCATGGGTGATCAGATAACACCCATGTTTGAAAGACCACAAATGTTATTGCGGGTCTTCTTTGCTATTGAAACGGTTGAATTTAGGCATTTCCCAATGCATGGGATATGGACGGATAGGAATGGATGGATGTATAGGCTCATTACAAATCTCATTGTAGGTGAGAGTGTTGTGGGAGCCAGAAACCAATGCCTCCAATGTCTGCATCTTGTCCATCATTAACTTAATTAGGTCGTTGGTAGGTTGTGATGGATGGGTGACTCCTATAGCATAAGAGGGTTGGTGTTGGGCATATAATGGGGGTGGCATTCTAGTATATGGTGCTGCCATATAGGTAGATTGAGAAGAAGGTAGTGAAATAGGGGGTACGTACCCAGAGTGAATAATAGATGAAACAGGAGGTTGTTGATAGTACATATATGGAGGTGGAAGGGTCGTGGTGACCCTAGTGGCAATGGGGGCTAAAGATTATGGAATTAGAAAGGATGAAAGTTTTGAAAAGGGGTAGGGGTCACCGACACTGGGGGTGGTTGTGTAGCTACGAGTATATGCGAGACAATAGGCACAGATGAGGTTGTGTTCTGGGTGGTTGGCGAAGGTATAGTGGATGTGGCGGGTGCAACGGATGTAGCAGATGTGGCAGTCATAGCGGGTATAGGGCCTAGCTGTGAAACGACGTGTGGTAAAGTAGGCGAGGGTAGAATAGAGCCAGATGGGGCTGATGCAGGAGTGGGAATGAGAGTTGGGGGGATAGATATGGGCATGCCGTATATCAACTGACCCGAGGCATCTCGAGTGGACGAGTGGGAAAGGTAAAACTGCAAGGCGGTAGGATTTTGGTCAAGGAGTCGTGTGAACTCCTCGTCTCCTGTGGTGATAGTGATAGGTTGGGTAGGATCCATGGGTGATAAAATAGAAGGTGGTGAAGGACTAGGGGGAGTGGTTGATGACTGACATGGAATATGAGGGTGTTCGTTTGGCTTCAGTTCAGCACCATGTGAACAGGTACTTATCGGGTTGGACTGTTTTCTGTAAATGACACAGAAATATAGTAGAGATAGGAGAAACATGAGGTAGTAGGTGGATTAGGTACCAAATGTCAGCTGGAAGATTTACACAGTATAACCGATGCCGGTTAGGATAAACTGATGCCGGTCATAGGTAATCACGGTCGGTCACTGTGGAAAGTGGACAGTTGGTCAAAACAAGGTAAAAGGCCAATAATTTGCCCAGTATGCAAGATGTTAATGGGACTTACCAGGTCAATGAATATGATAAGAGTGGATAGAGACTCTGAATAGTCAAAGAAGGTGAATAGGTGTCCTTTTGGGTAGGTTAACCAAAATAACAGGGAACCGATGCCAGTTGGGTAAAACAGATGACGGTCAGAGGGTAACTGACGACAGTCGCTGGACCGACACCGGTTACTATGAAATTGAAACAATGATGAAGAAATTGTGGTTGTGAGTTAAAATTAATGTGGAATCAAACCCAGAATCCTGAGAATGATGAGAATATGGTCCAGGCACACTCAGATGAAGCTGGAATACACCAACTGTGATGAGGAGCATGCAAGGAGAAACAAGAAGAAAAATGAAGAACAAAATTCTCTCACCTCAAAATGCAAGCCAAGCAGAAACACTAAGAAAAATACGATCCTAAGAGTGCTTTTTCTATTATGTTTGTTTAGCTTATGTTATTTAAGGATAGACTCATGAACTTTAGAATAGAGTTTTTTGGTGAGGATGGCTTCCTATGAAGAAGGATATCTACAAGGAGAGGTTTCAAGTATGTTATAGCGGGGGCGGGCCATTTTCTCTGAAGTATGACTCGATAGAAACACCGAGCTAGGTGCCCACTGTGTCTGTGATCGTGTGATCACCTACAACTTCTTCCAGGAAAGATGTTGTTTAAGAATGTGTATATTTTTAATTTTGTGGTGTTTGGATATGACTCAGAGAGAGAGAAAGAGAAAGAAAGTGCTTTCTATGATTCATTTGTCAACCATCAGCTGGGAATGACTTCCAGCGTATAGGTTGCCCTCAATTAATGTGAGCTAATGCCGAAAATCAGAATGAAATGCAATGATTTGTAAACCCAAATTGAAATGTAGAATTCGATGCCACAAATAGATGAACAGGAGAAGGGATGCTCTTTCACTAATGCAATACTAATGAAAGGGAAGAAATGTTCATTTTAAGCACCAAAATACGATTGCTTTTAGACAATAGAAGAGAAGAATATTCCAAGGGAGAAATTTTAATGTAAGAACTTTTTAGAAAAGAAACAAACATACAACGTTTTCACCTAGAAATGAAAGAATGCAAAGAACCCCGAATGGGTCCCACCAGGCGTGCCAAAATGTTTCACTTGATTCTAGAGCATTTCTTTGAATGTTGACGAAACAAATAAGGGTAATGGGTTAGGAGGAATACCTATTAAAATGTTGGTTGTAGGTTGTTGCACGCGTATGACTTATGAATCCACAGCTGATCATGAGAGCTTCCTTTTTGCTTGGAGGAACTACCTGAAATGGAACACAAGACCACCAAATAAAATTTAAACAATATATGCAGTGGACTGCCTAGTGTGTGCTAGATCTAGGAAGTGTGATACTTCCCAGATGGATGTCAATCCACTGTTTAAAGTAAGTTAATGCGAGAAATAAAGGAAATCCTTCTATAGTTAAAATGATTTAGGTATCTCATTCACCTACAATAAGCAAATTCATTCACAACATGCTAGGTTATGATTGAATCTAAAGTTCAAGGTCACTGTCAAGGTATTGGTATTGGTTAGGGTGAGATGTTCTAGGCTATTTTGGGTATTTAGTGGAGGTTTTAGGCTCTGATTTTAGTTTCTGGTAAAAGACACAAAGACCGACGTCGGCCTGGTATGAATGGTATGGGTTTAGGATAACCACGACGGTTGTGGGTAACCGGCGTCAATATGGTCGGGTACAGGAAAACTCAATAAAAACTTGGTTGGGTGACAGATCTGAGGTTGGTTGAAGATGGAAGGGCAATGGCAAGATTTGTATGGATCTTGGATATGCACATGAAGGATTAAGATCCAGGTATGGGCAATGCAAGGGTATGGATAAAAATATGGACAAGTTTGCATGGAGGTAGATGATGGGGGAATGGAAATGAGAGAAAAAAGCTAATAACAGATGTAAAAGGATCTACCAAATGATGAATAGATGAGTGTTGGTTAACAACACTTACTGTTTGTACGAGCTTGATGCCTAGTTGGAAATGGTGGGTGATCAAATGAAATGGACTTGGTATAGAGTTGGTGCTTCCCTGGATGCTCCCGTGAAGGTAGATGGTTGTGTGATTGCTTCAGGTACTGGATATGGATGCTCTGATGTGTATACTAATGTTGGTTCTACTTGCATGCAACTCTGGTTTTGTCACTTGTTCTCAAAAGATGTGATTATCTCTTAGAAATGTGTCAACCTTGAAATAAGGTTGTTTTGGGGGTTAAATGGTAACCACCAATGGTTCTAGCTTAACCGACAACGGTTAAGGGTAACCGACATCGGTTAGGGTGAGATTTCCTAGGTTTACTAAACTAGGTAGATCCCCTTGATCTTTTGGGATCTTGTTTCATTTCCTCCATAAATTAGCCTGGAAGTTTCCTTCTAATGGGTGGGAATGTGGTTAGAGGAAATGTAGGCATTGATTTTTAGGGTTTGAGTAGGTCTTAGCTAGTTATGACAACTTACTAAGAATAGGTCTTAGAGTGAGGCGGCTTGATGAGGTGGATATGCACGGGCATTATCCCAATTAGGATATTAAAATAATAAATATTGTGAGGATAATGAATTAATTTAATTAAATTAATTAAATTAATATTAGTGTGGGATGAAAGGGGCCATGGTTAAGTAAGTATGTTCAAGGTGTTTATTTGACGAAGGACCAAAGGGGAGTGTGACCTAATTTTGGTGTCTACAGTATGGTAGCAATTATTTGAGAAAATCTCTCGACGAAATTCAATTACATGGAACACCATATATTGTATGCAAATTCTGGCAGCATGATAGATGCCCGTCAAGTGTTTGAAAAAATGTCTCAACGGATTCAATTACATGGAATGCCACAATCTAGGTAAGTTCACAACATTATCATAACGATGCTACTTTGAAACTATATGCTGAAATGCAATAACAAGGTATGGTATTGGAAGATGTTTGTGCCTCATGTAATTTGATCGATTGATGTCTAATTATTTTATATAGACTTGGATGCAGAGTCGATGAATAGGATTTTTGTATTCGGGGATTGATTTATCAAAACCCATTTTCCTGGCTTTGTATTTTAAGATCCATTTTTTTGGAACCTCTTTAAATTTAGAAGATTCATGTTTTAGCTCCTTTGCTTTGTGGATAGTGACTATATAGTCTCTTTGGCCTAATTCACTCAAACCTTTATGGACTACGTGTAAGATAGACCATCTATGCATCTCCACTTTTGGCACAGTTTGCATTTTCTTGGGCTTAAAAGTTGATCAAGTTTTTACAAATGTATTTCCTTGGGTTGTGAGCTCAAAAGTGGTTGTTATTGCTTTGTTCTTCCTTGAATTAAAAATTCATGAAGAACTTCTTCAAGCATCCAAAAATACATGCCCTCAATTTTGCATCCACAAACTTTATGAAATATTTTGAAGTGCTTAGGGAAAATTTGGCAGACTTAGCGAGTCCTGTGTCAAGACTCATGAGTCCCACTTTTGGCCTTGACTGTTGTTTATCATTATTTTTTTATGCATCTGGCTTTAAAGTTGATCAAGTTTTTATGAATGTATTTCCTTGGGTTGTGAGATCAAAAAGTGGTTGTTGTTGCTATGTTCTTTCTTGAATTAAAACTCCATGAAGAAATTCTCCAAGCATCTAGAAATACATGCCCTCAATTTTACATCCACAACCTTTATGAAACATTGTGAAGTGCTTGGGATAAATTTGGAAGACTCGACGAGTCTCGTGTCAAGACTCGTGAGTCCCGCATCCGGCCTTGACAAGGCATGTTGTTTATCATTAATTTTGTAAGATAAATTTAAAAAAAGAACAAATTTGATTTTTTTGAAGACTTTTGAAACTCATTCTACAATAAATAGTCATCAATCATAGCATAATAGGCTCTAGAAGCATGATTCAATCTATACAACACCTTTTTGAGGTAGCACTGTAGATGATTTTTTCTCTCTTTTGCATATCCACATGGCTACTCCATATAGACTTCCCAAGTCAATTCATCATTAACCAAAGCATTCTTGACATACAGAAGATGGACATTTTACTCAAACTAGGAAAAAAAAGGAAGGACACATCAGTGGGTGATCACTTTAGCCACATGTGTTAAGGTTTCTGCATAACCAATTATTTTTTCGCTTGTGTACTTCAGCCACTCATCTGGCATTTGATGGTAGGTTCCCCTTCTGATTCTTTTAGTCTTTTAGATCCATCTACACCTAATAGCTTCCTTTCCTTCTGAAATTTATGTCCTCATCAAAGTATATTCCTGTGAATTAGTTTTATTTCTTAATACATTTGCAAGTCTCCCCTTTGCACCTCACTTGCTTCAAAATTGCAAGGCTCCTCTTCAATCAACACTTGAGATATGAATGCATAGCTAAATGTTTTATGTGCTCATCTTATTGTCTCTTCCCTTCTTTCTCAAGAAGTTGCGTCTTGAAAATAGGCTACAAGTATCATTTTGGTATACTATTCTGTCAGGGATTTGTTGCAATCTCCTTATACACTAGCTCATCATTGTCATGTGCAATAGTACTCAACAAATACAACATGTTATTTTTCCATTTAAGTGTTGGACTCTAGTTATTTTGGATGTTATTTTGCCCTTGTAAATTATGTTAGCATACATAAGGCATGTGAACTGTATGATAAAATGCCTCAATGAGATGTGATCTCATAGACTCAAATCATTGCAAGATATGCATAAAATGGGTTTATTGAAAATGGCTCCAAAAATTTTAGGTGAATGCATTTGACAAGTGCAAATCCAGCCTCCACAACCTTTATCAGCATACTCTCTTTCTATACCAATATGGGAGCCTTAGCACAAGTTATGAACATCCATCAAAGTATAATGGAAAGTGGATTTTTGTTTGCAAAATGCCTCAAACAAATCCGGTCTCATGGAATGCCATAATTGTAGGATATGCACAAAATAGCTTTGACAATGATGCTCTCAAACTCTTTGAGGTAATAAAGCACTCTACAATGTACCCTAGCCATTTAAGGTTCGTTTATATTTGCTTGCATATTTTGTCTCATTTATGTTTCTTGGAGAGCTAATATGTTAAAGCACTGAGTGGTTCTTTAAATCTACTTTGACGTCAACACTTCACATTCACTACATTCTCAAGAGTGAGTGTTAGCAAACTTACATGTCTCACTTGCATTTGTATTTGATTATTACACAACTATTATTTAACATCCCTTTCAATGTATTTTACAACATTTTTTTGGCTTTAGTAGAAAATCAAAATTGTCAATCACACCCCTTATCCACATCAACTACAAAAGAAATAACTATCCCTCTAAATCAAATAACATATTCCGTTCGGCGGTCACATTGCATTGTACACATGTGATTCCTAGTCTATATTATAGGGAACACCTAGACCTATCAGCTAACCATATCAACACAACCATTCCGAGTTGGAAATGGGATTTACCCAATCTTCTAAATCTGATCGTTTCAAGTAACCAATTAACAGGTATGTTGCCATCAAGACTGACATCAGAGGCTCTGAGGGTCATAGATTTGCACAATAATAGCTTACAAGGTGCTCTCTTCCTCTTCTACCTGCTGATGTTCAGGTACTCGACCTGTCAAAGAACAAGTTTAATGCTTATATTCCTTCTGATATTGCCACATATCTTGGTTCTACAATTTTTTTTATCCTTGTCAGACAATAATCTGCGTGGGTGCATACCAGTTTCTATGTGCACAACAGAAATGGAATTTCTTGACTTGTCAAAGAATATGCTAGCCCATACCTTTCCTCCATATTTTGTGAAGAAATGTTTGGGTCTAAGCGTCTTGAATCTAGCGGAAAATCATCTCCACGGTGGCATGCCTGAGTTGGGAAACCTTCGAAAACTTCAGACATTGAATCTGAATGGTAATCATTTGCAAGGGTTTATTCCACCATCCATTGCAAAATGTCAAGCTCTGCAAGTACTTGATTTGAAAATTAATAATTTGGGAGGTGCCATCCCCAAGTGGATTGGAAACCTATCACAAATGCAAATTTTGACGTCGAGCTCCAATAAATTTTAAGGCAATAATCCATCAGAGCTAACCGGCCTCCAAAATCTTCAAATCCTATACCTTTCCATAACAAGCTTTCATGTTATAATATATATAAATTAGTAGTTTGCAATGTAAATACTTACAATATCACTGATATCAATAATGCACGGGTTATTACGCCGGAAGAGCGTCCAACGATTTCCCTGCGAGCCTTCGTATTTGTCGACCTTTTTTCGCCTGTGTTTTGTACCTGTCCCAGACGTCATTATGCTGCTAACCTTTATTTTGTTTTCCC
The DNA here is from genome assembly GCA_019776745.2 of Taxus chinensis. Lineage (NCBI taxonomy): Eukaryota > Viridiplantae > Streptophyta > Pinopsida > Cupressales > Taxaceae > Taxus > Taxus chinensis. The sequence goes on along the minus strand of CM034147.1, from coordinate 77,424,576 downwards.
CTTCTTTAGAATTGAAGGGTTCTTTTTGGCCTGGAATTTGATGGTTGTGGACCGTCTTTCCATATTTTAACAATAATTTACAATTTATTAGAAGTTTAAACTATAAATTTAGACAGGTTAATTTTTATCCAAGCCCTGCTAGCTACAATTACCACCACTACCACTCCGCCACGCATTTATTTAACATCTCATATTCAAAAATTTAAATTGAGAAATGGTTTTCTGAGAGATTTAATGGATTTTGCCCTCAAACAGAAGTTCTCCATAAATGGATTCATTCCACTTGGTCGAGTGCTTGTGAGATTCAACTTTGTGCAAAAGGGTTTTTTATTGTCCAGTTCTCTTCTCCTACTGATTATCAACAAGTGCTTACTGATGGCTCGTGGTTTTGGGGTAGGGCTAGCCTTTTTCTCACTCTGTGGTTTGAGGATTTCGATCCTTCTACTATCGCAGTCTCCAAAACATCAGTTTGGATTCGTCTCCCTAATCTTCCTCTCCCCTTTTGGCATCATGTTGTTTGTGAAACTATTGGTAACTTTATTGGTCGTCTCATTAAGACGGATGATAAACGGTCCAAATAAGGGGTATTTGCAAGGGTCTTCTTGAAAAGTTGGAGTTACTTCATGATGGTTTCATATTCTTGATTATGAGAATACAACCTTCTGGTGCAAATTATGTCACCAAACTGGTCACCTACAAGAGGCTTGTGTGCTCAATAAAACTCAAAAAAGGAAAAAAGTGATTGTTTCGCGGCCTAAAGGTTGGCAACCATTTACAGCACAATGTACTGATGAGAACGTCCCTCTCCCTGGAAGTTCAGAGTCCATGTGTGAGGAGATTCCCCCTTATGGCGATTGTGGTAAAATAGCTCATGTGACTGATTATTCTGACTCTGACCCAAAATAGGATCGTCCTCGCCTTGATTCTCCGCTAGCCTTGCCTTCCTAGCTCAAGAATTGGACTGTGGTCACGAGGTCCAAGGAGAAGAAAGGACGTTATGTGCCTCTTGCTACTTAGCCTGTTACTCGGTCTGTGATCTCTTCGGCCACTCCAGTTTATTTTGGCTTCGCGGCTCCTTTTGTTATGGCTTCTGCCTCTCAATTTGTCTTTGGCTCTGGCTTTGTGGCTCCTTCTAGGCCCAAACCTATTTAGTGCCTATTGGCATTTATTTTTTGTTTCCTTCGGGGCATTTTCTGTTGCACTTGCAGCATTTTGTGGAACCGTGAGTTATCCGGTGAACCTTACTATGTAACTCTCTTTTTTTATTAATATAAAGGGAAGTTCCAATAGTAAAAATTTTAATTGAACGTTAATTGCGAACGTCCATGACACTTACGCTGTTGCAGTAGTCATACATTATATGAAGTAGAAAAATCTAGTATATTAAAAATTATAATTTAGAAATATTATATATAATGATATATGATTGTTTGTTAAAAATAAATTTAGAAAAAAAATGATTTATCTTCAATTACAATTTCTAAATTCAAAAATATGTTGTGAAACTATACTGATTTTTCAAACTATTTAGTAATTTACTATTCTAATTCCAATTTACTTAAATTTAGAATGGTTATCTCTATACATTTTTTAAATGTAGACTAATTTTTATTTATTTTAAATCCATATTTAATTTCAACTTTGACTAAAATGAAGTTAAAGAAGTTCAATCCAACCCCATATATGTTATTTATTTATTTCATTATTTGTTGTTCGTTTGTTTTATGTTTTACATACTAAAAATTTGGCAAAGTTTTGTTATTTCAATGTTTGTTCTATCTTAAATGCACATAATAAATATTTCTGACATTATACAAAGAGTACTAATAAATTTATATTTCAAAACATAATTTTAAATAAAGTGAATGGTTGTAACTTTCTCCTCTCCCTTAAACTCAATGTGCATTGAATTCCAATTTTCGTTTTCCAAACATGATTTTGTATAAAATGTAGCATTAGAAAATAATATTATTTAAACTATAATTTTTTTGACAATCTTAAATATTATTCAGAACGTAAATCGAAAGTTGTATATATGGCTAGACCATCACATATTTTCCTCTTAACAGGTAGGGGTGACCGTCAAATTCCAGGCCTAGAATCTTCATGAAGGAAAATGTCATCTACTGATCCACAGGAGCGATGGGGTCAACGATTTCTCATTTATGCATGTTGCATCTTATTCAAACGTGTTCAATTTCTAACATTAAAAATTGAAAATTTCACCTAAATTTTTAAATGAAAGCCACATGTATAGCCTCCATAAATATAAGGATAAAGTTTTACTATTGGAATTGCCATTTATATTAATAAAATAAAAAGACAGTTACATAGTAAGTGTGACTGGATAACACATGGTCCCACAAAACACCACGAGGGCACCAATACAGCAAAAAACGCCACAAGGGCTTACATTAACACGCCCACATGGAAACCAGAATTCAAAAGAAAAATACCACCATCAAGCACATGTTGCTGCACCAGGAAGAGGGAGAGGATCATCCCGAGGAGGGATGAAAGCTCCAATGTTAGGCTCTGCTAACAGAGGATCCACCTGCCAACCATCGTGATCAAGATATTGCATTTGTAATGGAACCATAATTCCCTAATCGGAGGTAGAGATCCAACAATTGTTTTCATGGCCAGTGGCAGAGAACCCCACTGTGAAGAGCTGGAAATACCTTTCCCCCATGGGGATGGACTTCAACCTGGTCCAGAGGAGGATGGGACAGAAGGAAGGCCCCAAGGGGAGGCAGAACGGTGGCTTTGTTAGCGGCTCCTCTAACGTGGTCTCACAGGAGGTGGTCGTCAGGGTGACGGCCAAGGTGGTGACAATTGAGGATCTGGCGGAGCCCGACTCATAGTGCATGATGTACTCCCCTAGTGATCAAGAAGCTCCTGCATATTAGAAAACTCAAAGACGACCTTAACGGCTTGAGATTGAATCTGTATGCGAACAATAGAAAGAATAACCACCTTGTCATTAGTGGAAAATCATATAACAGAATGATCTTTCTTGAAAATTAAAACATTGCAAGCTTTCCAGATATGAAACAAGATACAAGCATGAAAAAATGCAAAATATTATCACTATAATGGGGCCAAGGACTAAAATCACCAAATAAAGCCAGACACCATGGGAAGAAGTTAGGGTGATAGGGTTGGAACAAAGAATGGATCCACCTCTAGATAGATATAGCATAGGGACATGACCATAAAAGGTGTATGAATGACTCAGGGAAAGAGAAAAATGAAAAGTTAGGATTAGGTATGCCAATATGACTAAGCCTTTCACCTGTATGGAAACCTTGGTAAACAAGACACCAAAGAAAATGGTTAACTTTAGGCTCAAGCAAAGGGTTCCAGGTACGGGAAAGCAGGCGAAGCCAAGTGGACTATGCAAAGTTCAAATCCCACTGATCATTGAGTTTTTCAACGATCGATGAGTGTGGACTCAAAAGCTGATAAATGGTCCTAGTGTTGTAGTAGAGGAAAGCAATTTCCTAATTACACCGTCAATCATGCCACCACGTTGCCGGAGGTTGGAGCCCTAACTTGTGGAGAATATCATGAGGTAGGAGCTCCTGAATTTTGCAGATAGAATGGAGGTCAAAATTGTTCAAATTGAATTTAAATTTGAGCTCGGACCAAGGAATCCAGTCTCTACAATTCACAAGATCATGAATGGTATGAATTCCTTTACGAAAAAGTTGAATGGCTTTAATGCCCGGGGTATTAGCGAATGAAAGATTGCCTTCAATGATGATAGGAGACCACCAAATGTTCTGCGAATTAAAGGAAAGCCCAGTTCAAAATCCATCGCCAATCCACCTCATTAATGGTTTAACCTACTCGAAGATTTTCCAAATGCTCTTAGTGACAAAGGTTCCAACAAGGAAAACTTTAGTGGCAATTCTTTGCTAATTAGCAAATATTTAGGTTTTGAAAAAAATTATTTGGCAAATTTTAAATGTCGTACAGACTAGCCTTTCACCTAAATTTTTTGGGAAGTAGTTCATTTAGGGGGTTGATTCACCTAGTGTGTATAATAAATTCCATATAAATATATATATTTGCCATGATAAATCAATTACAATGTACATACGGTATTAGGGATATATACTTATAGTATACATCTCGAGCATATGCCATAGAGATCTATTTTTCTGAAAGAAGGGTTTAGCCTTTAGGGTTTTAGATGCCTTCCAACAAAAGGGTTTAGGGTTCCAAATGTGTGAATGTGTTTCAAGCTTGCAGCTGCCTACCGGCAATCTATAACTGCCCCCATTAGTCTACACTCTTCAGCCAACCACACTCTTTAGCTACCCACCTACAATCTGCAACAACCCCTTAGTATTCTATAGCCACTCACCCGTATCTGTCGCTCATCTGTATGTGTCGCCCAACTATAAAGTAAATAAATTTGTTCTTTCCCACCTACATTTGTTGTCACTAACTTGCATGTACCTCTCGCCTGCCTACAACATTCTTCCAGCCTGCAACATACTTCCTTGTAAGTTGATATTGCCCGACTGCATTCTTTCTATTAGCCTGCACATTGTTTTCCTCCATGCAACAATGCCTCGCTAGTGATCCTCCATTGCTCACAATGTGGAAGGCCAATACAAAAAAAGGAATATTTTCACATATTTTAGCCAACCACAAAAAGAGATTAGGTAGAATTAGATGCAAGTGTGACAACCATACACACCCAATACAAGTATTGTACGAACTACAAAATTAAACCCTTTTTTATTTTCAAATTAAAATTTTTAATAATATAGTTAATAATAAAATTTTAAAAAACCATTTCCTTGTAGATGCAAAATATCCCACTGATGATGGCACGCATAATCAGATGCAAGTGGGACCACCATACACACCTAATGCATGTATTGTATGATCTGTATAATTAAACCCTTATTATTTTAAAAATAAAAAATTCAATAATATAGTTAATAATAAAAAATTTAAAAGCTACTTCCTTATAGATGCACAATATCCCATTGATCATGATGATGGCATGCCTCCTCTTGAGGACAATCCTCATTATGTGCCTCCACAATAAGATATGCAACAACCTGAAGATGTGCCTTCACTTGAGGTCAGTAACGATCACGAAATGGAACAAAGAGAGGAAATTTCCAGTCAACCACAAATAGAAAACAAGCCCATTGATGTTAATGAGATCCAACAAATTGAAGATCTTCAGACAGAATGTGATCCTAATGTTTCAGGTGATAATACAACCCCAAAATATATGTGAAGAAAGAGAAAGACATGGACCATTGTCAAGACTTTTAAGTTTGACTGGGCTGCAAAGTTTCCATTCATCAAACTAGTACAGCCAGAAAAAGGTATCGATATTCCAACTAAATGTAAATGTACTATATATAGTTAGAAACTAGGAAAATATCAAAAAATTCAACTCAAACTTGACATAATAGAGAAATATTGTGGTAAAGTTTTTGAGCCAGTTAAACAAGTAGATGGTCAAATAAAATGAACACAGAGATGGAAAAATGAAAAAGAATCCATGCATGTTAGTTATGCAGAAGAATATGAAAATGAAAAGAAACACCTAGAAAAGCTTGTTGAGAATGAAGGTACTATTACAACTCACCTAGGAAAAGTTGTTCAGATTAATAGGGTAAGTGCAGGAAGTTGATGGACAAATATGGGGTCATCTGTGGACGTCATATTGTAAAAAACAGCGAAATATCAACTTGTAGGGATTATTAGCAATACGCGCACTCAAAATTAGAAAAAATTATATAAATATGAATCGTAGCATTCAGAATCTAGTTTCTAAAATACTAATTTATTTAAAAAATGGACAAGTTTAGCTATATTAAACACTTAAAATTATATGACTTGGTTTTTTTTTTTTAAACACTTATAAGATTGTAGTCTGTTTGCCCGCGTTTTGGATGACCAAATCTTGTTATTTTTTTTTATTTTGGTGAAACGTTAGATGTAGTTGTCTATCTTAGGATGGATTTTATTTTGTATTTTTTTGAGCAATATTTTTTTTAATGATTTTTTCCATAAAAGTGGTCTGAAAATATTTAGAAAACGAAGCAGTTTCCATTTTCCTGCCATGACTATATCAAAAAATATCGAAATCAATTTTTTTTAAAAAATGTATAGAATTTTTCTACGCTTGGGATGATATAAGTTTTATCACATTTTGATAAGCAAAACAAAAGTTATAGTCTTAAACGTAGACATGAACATTCACGGGAAAAAATGTCTTAAAGACCTATTGTTAGTAAAAAATTATAAAATGATATTTATCTTATTCTATTCACTTTAAAATCAATATTTCTACGAAGCTAAAAATCTCCCCTATGCGATGGCACAATTTTTGTGAAATGTTTTCAGTTTTTTAGCATGGTTCAAGTCTCTGGAAGAGAAAATTTGAGGTTTTTTGACCTTTTACACTTCATAATGACATTCCATAGTTTTGGTTGGGGAAAAATAGAGATTTCCCGAACCTTGAGGGTCGGATTTGATGATATACTAAGAACCGTGAGCGCTGTTTGTAAACCGCAATTGCGGTGCTAAAATGGTGGGAAAAACGAGGTCCACGGATGTTTTTTGGTATCAGAGAACCGTGATCGAGATTTTTTACAAAGCGTGAGCACGGTTTGCAAAGCACGAGCGCGGTTTATAAAGTGTGAGTGCACTTTTACATTCAAAATTTCCCAAGCCTGGAAAAATAGACCGTGATCACGATTTTTAATACCGCGATCGTGGTTTATAAACCACGATTGCAGTTCATAAAATTCAAGATTTGATGTCCACTTAATTGTCCCCCAACTTGCTGCACTTACCCAATATGCGAGCTAAAAATATAGAGTTCATAACTATCTACCATATTCTAAAAAAAGGTAGGCTGATTTCAAATTTTCAAGCTTATAAAGTTTTATTTCAACTTAATGGCTTTCTTAATCTTCCTCAATCCCACTAGTCAAACAACAGTGCTTGGGAAATTGCCAAATGTTTAGCAATGGTTGAGAAGGAGGATTTGAAATAAAAATTAAAAAACTGCAAAGTTTTTGTCATTTTCTATTGATGAGGTCACACTTGTTGAAAACACAATGTGGATTTGCATTCATATTTATACATTTGAGATCCATCAAAGGATACATCATTTATTGATAATACATAAAATGACATAAAACTGCAATGCAAAGAACATTTACAAGATGATTATTTCAAGTTTGAGAACTATAGCTAGAATGGATGATTATAGTATTGCAACTAAATTGGTATGTGTTGGTACGGATGGTACATTAGTCATGCAGGGAAATAGAAATGGTCTATGCATTTGACTACAAACCTTTGTTGTACCATACATGATTCCAATCCATTGTATGGCATAAAAAATGAATCTTTCATATAAAATAGTTAGCACATTTGACATTGTTGAAAAAGTAGAAGAGCTGATCCGTGACCTTCATGCATATATGTCGAGTAGTCCCAAGAGATTCCTTAAGTTTTATGAATTTGCGATCGGTGTGAGTGATGGTAAAAAATTCTTAAAGATGTAGATACAAGGTGGATTTCTATGTATGAACCTGCATGCAATTTTTTTCAAGAATATCCATCGTTGGCTGGTTTTATGTACAAATATCATAGAGAAGTTAACAAGGAAAAATATTTGTAGTACCGTTTAACATATTTAGAAACGTTACTGAATTTAAGTGGAATTCTCCCCATGTTAAGGGAAATAAACTATTTGAGTAAACATGCTTAAGAGAGGTCAATATATATTGTTGATTTCATACGGTTGAGGAAATGTGTCTATCAAACTCTTGATATGTTGTACCTATCCCAAGAGGGATTTAAAGGGCATTGTATTTGAGAAATGGAAAATGTTAACAAACATCAAAGATCCTAATTGATATCTAAAATTAAATATTAAGGATTATCTTTGTATAGTTGTAAATGGGAAGGAAATTACAATGCATACATTTCAACAGAGAGTTGATTTGGCTGGAGCAGAAATTGAAGAATTTCCTATTACACACATCTTATATGAGAATATTATTTATGATAAAGGATGAAATTGATAAAGATTACACAAAGTTTATCTTTAGAAATTCGTGATCATTTTAAAAGGGATGATATTTTAGAGGCTATGGGAGTGGTGAAACCCATATTTTGGAATGTCTTTGATGGTAACAATGAACAATTTGTAAGTGAAATATTTTGGAATAAGATGTTTGTTCTGGTAAATAATTTCAGCAGGAGTGAACATATAAATGGTGTTGAGATTAAATGTATTTTGTACAAACATTTACTGACAACTCAATCATCACATTTTGGACTTGCAATGCTGGATAGTTATCGGTGCCTAGACTATCCAACAAAAAATGGAGCTATAACAAGGCTATGGAAAAAACTGCATCAAAATAATGTCCTGCAAGAAAGTCTTAGTGAATATTTCCATCTATATGAGATTTTCCAAACAAGGATTAGTAGAAGATGAATGTGTTTTTAGTGCACTATATTTTGTGAAATCAAAGCTTTGCAACAGTTTGGATAAATATTTGGAGACTTGTTTGAGATTATATGTTTCACATTATCTAGTCGATGCATTTCCTTATGAAAGGGTGACTGTGACTTGGACTCCACTTTTTGTTAGAAGAGGAGTCACAAACACAACAAGAAACAATGTTGATCTTAGTTCTTAACCAGGAGGTGGATGCTCTGCTGAGTCTGACACTAGAAATGCAAATGTCTCTGAGGAAAATTCTTGAACATTGTTTCAGCTGCCACATTTTTAGGTTTGACCCTTGTACCTTGGTATGACTCAAGACACATGTTTTATAAATATTTATATATTCCTATCTGTAAACTTCATTTGAAATTGCTAATTTTTTTTGATATAATGATTTAAGTATTTTTATTGAATCCCTTTGATTTTTGTATACAATACATTCATGAAAAAATAAGATACGAAAACATTAATTGCGTATAGAAAACATATATTATACTTTACACATTACATTGTAATTTGTTTCAATTTGTTATGTGAAAAATGAAACACCAAACATGCAAATTTAAATAGTCCTATACATAAAATTCTATGTTCATATTAAATTGATTCAAATTTTTGGCATAAATGATTCCAATATCTTAATTCCTTTTAATTTTTGTATACAATCCAACAATAAGATACATTGTTTCAGTTTGTATTGTGAAAACAAAACACCAATGATGCAAATTTATATACTCATATCTTTAAACTTCGTATGAAATTGGTACATATTTCTTGAGTAAATGAATTTCAGTATTTTTATTCATATTTCCTTTTAAATATTTGTATACAATGCAATAAATAGATATTAAAAAACAATATTCAAAAACCAAAGCTGCAAATTTATATGCTCGTAACTATAAACTTCATATGAAATTGGTACAAATTTCTTGAATAAATGATTTCAGTATTTTTATTCACTTTCTTTTCATTTTTGTATACAATGCAATAACAAGATAATAAAAACAATAATTTGAATAGAAAACATATAACTTATACTTTACAAATTACATGAAAAAACAAAAAACAAAAATGAAAGATGCAATGAAAATATTAATATAAGTAATAAAAGTATTGATTTATATTTTTTCAAAAAACTTCATAAAACGTTTCAGTAGAAACTATTACAGACTCATAGAGTCTTACAATAAAACAAACTATAAATTCACAACTTATAACAAAGTTCCATCTCAATCTATTAGCTATGATGTTGCCTCACTCTCAGGCATTTTTTCATCATGAATTATTCCTGATTTCACTAGATCCATAGTTGTGGCATTGATACTAGCAAGATTTTCAATATCTTGTTTCACCGCATCACCTATTGATAATAAACTAGGATCCACATCAAATTTATGCTTGAACAAAATCTCTAGATCCAAGTTGTGCTCCTTGATAATTTTCTTCAATGTATTATTTTGTTTATTCAGGAGCACAAGTTTTTCCTTCAGTGAAATAGCAGCACCTAAGTTTTTTTGAGAAAGTCTTCAGATGAATATCTAGGACCTGTGCTTCAATATTTAATTTTTCATATTTTTCCTACATTTGTAAAAAACATTATTAGTTACAATTTACAAATCTAAATATGCAAAACTAAACTTTCAATGCAAAGAAAGAAAAGAAAAACTTATGATATCTTTATCTTTTTCCACATTTGTAATTAGAACAAGGTTTTTATCTCGATCTCATTGGTTGAAGTAAGCTTGGGCTTCACCATTTAAATTTTCTAACCTGTTCAACATAACATCCAACACATTATCATTGTAGTCATTCTCTATTGTTATGGTTCCTGAAACAACCTTATTCACCAATATATCGGTCTTTCTTGGCTCATTTTGAACTGAAGCAAATAATGTACTTCTTTGGGAATGGTTGTGAAAACATATATTTATTTCCTTCATCAAAATATTTGCCCGCAATTCCCAAGTTTTCAATAATTATATATCAAGCATAATAACTTCAGTCACATTAGCATAACAGCTTTCGGCCAGCAAAATTATTCAAAGGAAAAGATGTTAACTGATCTGGAGTTTGCGGTATTGTAGGAGGAGGAGATGATGTGTCATGCAAAATAGGTGAATTAACCTGTAAAACAAGAAATTCTATTTGTTTCCCCTAAATAAGACTATGGGGATTGAAGGTATTTAGATCACAAGTACCACTACTACTCTCAATACCCAAAAAATAATCATCAAGATCAATGTCATACAAAATGGTGGTGCCCATTGCACTTGAGATATCACTCAAGATAAATTTGGAAACTAAGATGTTGTCAAACGAATTGTGTCACCACTAGTAGATGGAAAAAATAATCTTTTCCCCCTTGTTTGAACCTGTCTCTGGGGTAGTGGAAGTGGTATCTTTGATATGTTAGGAGAAGGAACTGCAAAATTGTAATTTGAAAACACAATAAATCAATATTTAGGAAATTTAGAAGAAAACTTAAAATTATAATTGATTTAAAAATATATTTTATATAATTATACTTACCATGTTGGGTATGTCTATGACTAGGGGCATAAGTTTCTTCCACAGTCATTGGTTGATTCATTATCGTAGTGGTGTTCATTTGTTCAACATCTTGTCAAGAAGAATCATGAGAACTATGAGCAGAATCTATAAATGTTGTAAATTGTAATGTTAAAAATTACACATAGGTGATAATATCCTAATTGATTAATAAAAAATGAAATAATATATGTTACATTATTTCATGAATCATAGCTTGAGTCTTGTCTTTTGACTGTACAATTACATATTGGCCCCTGGTATTAATACCTGGAATGATTGATGCAGTTGCTTCCAACGCTTTCAATTGAGTGGGTGTAAGAGAATTCCTCATGCATTTTTGTTTTCTTAATCCTACAGTTGGAGATAGTTGTGCATCCTGGTAAGAATTTGCACTATCCTCAAGTCCTTGATGACCTCTTAGTGTAGCTTGTCTTCTTGCATTCGATGCAAGTCTTCTCTTCTGAAAAAAAATTTAAAATTAGTTCAAATTTACAAAAATTAATGTAATTTTATTTGAAGAAATTGAAACTTTAAACTTACATGTCGCTCATCAATAGAAAGGACATTTTAATTTCATTCTTTCATCAAGCAATAGGAATATTAGCATTAGACTTCAAATTATGATACACTTCATGATATAATGCAAGTACATAACTACAACATGAAAATGTTGCACCATTGTTGAAAACAATATGTGTCAAATCTTGTCATATCATGTTGGATATATTTGTACACCAGTCAAACTTTTGGCAACCTAGGGAATGAAGCATGTAAACAAGATCCCAGTATGGTATGTCTAATTTTCTGCCCTGCAAGACAATCCTAGCCTGAAAAAATTTGATCATAGCCTACATAAAATCATTTTGAACAACTTGCATAGTTAAACCCCATCTTGATTTAGAGGTGTTGGAAATACCTGCATGTCTTTGAGAAAAGGAAAATTCATTTTAATGTTTTTATAATAATAAAATACTACTAAAAAGCATATTGTTACAACTTACCTTTGACATGTACACCGAAATGGGACTCCAGATACTTTTATTCCTCATCTGAGAGCGGTGCTTTTGTTGTGATGGGGTTGACATTTGTGTAAGGAAGCTCGGTTAAGTGATGGATATCTTCATGAGATGTCCCAAAAGAAAATGCTCGAGATGGAAGATTCACTTTGAAGACATAAGACCTTGTGTCAAAATTGGATAACCAAAATTACAGTAAACCCACATCTATTTTGTATTGGGGCATGTAAATTATCCCTTGAAAGCAACACTACTCGACCCAGTCAATGAATGTGTCCTTTTGCATGAGAAATGCACAAATTTGGGGGCACATAAGGTTTTTAAATTGTGTTCTAGGTTTTTCATGGCCATGTGCTTGGGAATGAGCCTAGGAGGATGAAATAGAACGAGATAGGGAGGAATGGGAATGAGCTTTGGAATCCATTTGCAAATTGGAATTCAGTTGTTGGAGATGTGGAGGCTAGAGCAAAGAGTGGAGAGAATCAGTCTGCAGAGAAGCAAATGATCTCTAGAACTGAGGAACGACATATATATAGTAGGGTTGAGGGACACGTGGGTGGTAAGAGGACTAAAGTCCTATAGATGCCTAATTGCAGGCTAAAGTAGGGTGGAAAACAAACTGGAGAGGAGGTCGACTGTATATGCAACAGGAGGTTGCATATGAATATTCACGTCTGATTGCATATGACAGATTGCCAACTGCAGAGCACATGTTTGTAACCAGCAACTATATATGCAACTAGATGCCTAGTTACAGTAGCTGCTGTCTATATTCAACACGTGTCTAATCATGCAGTTATATGAAGCCACCCAGTTGCAGGACTACCTGATCTATATACCATAAGCGGCTGCATGTATGACAGCTGATCATCTGCATATGCAACTACCCGGTTGCATATGCAGTAGCCTCGTACGTCTGTAGACCCATGTGGTCTGTAATCGGGTGGTTACATATGCAACTAGGCCATCTGCATATGCAGAAACCTAGATGCATATATAGCCGGCCATGGTTGTAAACACATGTCTTGCTGGTGGGTGGATGTATATGCAACCTGTCACTTACATCTGGGTTTTTTTGACTGCCTGGTTGTACAAAAATTTCCCTGTGAAACCGATTTTTTTTATTTTTACCTTTTTTCAAAATCCCTTTTTGGATATTCGTCACACATTCTATAATAAGTTTTCAAGGGAGGGTTCTTAAAGTGAACCCTGGGTTCCAGTAATTTTGACAGGAGTCGAAGTGATAATAAGAGAATGCAACCCTATTTTATTCCAACACTTCTTGTAATAAGGGGCTCTAGATTCAATACAATATCACATAAGAATTTTCTAGGACTAATTACTTGAAAGACATCAGATAACCCATTTGGCACATAAAGTCACACGCTATCAATAAACACGAATTACCCCCATGCCACCTTGATCACAAGGAATACAACAAACATCTTAGGAAACTCTATGAAAACTAGCCAAACCAAAACTTTTACACTGTAAAAAAGTCCCGAAGCAGCTTGGCAAGCTGATTGAATGATTTACAAGAAGGGAACCAACAAGAAAAATAATAAACATGAGTAGCAATGAGGATTTTGGTGCAAACTCAGAATTTATCATCTAGAGATAAGAGTTTGGAAGACCATTTCGTAACTTTCTACTTCACTTTGTTAAGAACATAATTCCACAAAGTCACAGAGTCACTGTCAAAGGAAAAGGGAATGCCTAAAAATATGAATTTCTCTCCATTTCTAATCCATTTCCAGGGGCAGGCCTTCAACAAATCCAGAGGAGGTAAACAAATCTTCCGATAGCCCAAATGTTTTGCCTTTCGAATATTGAAACCTGAAGCCAAGTAAAAGGTGTCAAGACATTCAAAGACTGTGGCTACATTTTGCTCTGATTCAATAAGAGTAAGAAAGGAATCATCAATAAAGTGTCCATTGATAAGTTGTGTCTCATGATCTAGAAGACAACCCCCTGAATGTTTCCTTGGTTAGCTTGTTGGGAAAATAAGTAAACCACGACATAATCAGTGAGCAAAAACAATGCCTACACAAGAGGGCTCCCCTATTGGATAGAGCTAAAAAAGGCCAATGGTAGTAGACTGGTGACTATCAATGGAGTGATGAGAAGAAGCATTAGAAAATAATGTGCTAACATCCGGTTGAAATAATTCGTCAAATCCTATGGATTTAAGCATGGCTAGAATGAAGGGCCATTCAATGTGATCGTAAGATTTCTCGAAATCAATCTTGAGGAAGAGAGGCCTTTGCGAAGAAACCCACTCCCATTCCATGCCTTCCCAGATAGCAATAATAACATCTAGGATGTAACATCCTTTGACAAAACCATTCTTCTCTGACCGAATGATCTTTGGTAGAATATCTGTAATGCAGAGAGCTAGTGCCTTAGCCAGAATCTTGTAAGAAACATTTAACAGGGTGATCGATCGCCAATTATCCATCTATTTATGATTACCTACTTTGGGAATTAACTTGATGTTTCCTTGATTGATGAAAATACCAAGATAGTGTGTTTGAAGAGATTCATTATATACTTGCAGTAGATAAGGTCCCACAAAATACCATGTTGCTTTGTAAAAATTGCTAGGGAAGTCATCTACACCCAAAGACTTGTCATTTGCAAGACAAAGCAAAGATGCATAGAGATCCTCCAAAGTGAGAGGGGTGTCGCAACAAACATGATCTCTAGGTATAAGTTTATTAGGCACAACATTAATACATTTCTGTAATGCAATAACATGCTAAATTTAGACCTCCTGATCTTGAAACACCAGATGATAGTTCTTGAAAAAAGCATCAATGATCTCTAGGAGCTCCGTAAGCTGTTGGTGAGAATCATAAATAGATTTTATCTATTACCGAGCATTCTAGGATTGGAGGGATTTTAAAAGGATTTTGGAGGATTTATCTCCCACCCTAAGCCAATGAATTCTCAAATGGATCTGCACACCACGTGCCGAATGGGATTCAATGAGTTTAAGCTTGTGTCGAATATCAGTAGCCGTGTTCTGAAGGGGAGAGTAAAAAGGATTAGCCTCGAGAAGTAAGGAGATCCTCCTAAATTATCTATGCAGAGTCGACTCAGCCTGTCTCTAAACCCTGACAACCTATTTACCGAACTCGGCGGAGGAACCTGGTAGTGCGGTGAATATCCATCTTACACAATGAAATCTAACTAGCAACAAATGGTGGATGTGGCATTGTAGACACCTATAAATTAACCCAAGCAATTTAAATACTTAAATTACGCTAATTATCCTCTTTCCTGCAAATTGATGACATATCGTCAATATAGCACACTTCCTCTTATATCACCATTAATTAGTGACATTACGCTAGTTAATTAACTCTTATGTCCAACCAATGCACCAATTAATGACCTTTCATTAAGAAACTCCCCTTTCTATCTAGATTAATTAATTATTTCTAATTAGTTAAGCTCCCTTTTCTATCTATATTAATTAATTATTTCTAATTAATTAATCCCCCTTTCTATCTAGACTAATTATTTATTAATTAATTAGCTTCCTCTTCCATTAAATCAATAGATCATCATTTATTTGATTAAATCCCTCTCATAGTCTAAATCATGCTGATAATTCCTCTAAAAATCTTCTATAAGCTTACACACCTATTAATTAATTGTTTGGATTAATTAATAAAGCCCCTCAAACCCCATGGGTCACTAAAGGACAAACTAAACTCTCCTAAGATTGACTTAACCCTTTCTAAACCTCCCTTATCCACAACTAACCCAACATCTCTATTATCCCACATGTAAAGGGATGTAGAGATTTTTCTATCCATTGGGCTATGTAAAGATCCCTCCTCCTACCTTTACACTTACACCTACTCCTTGATAAACAAAAAGTGAGAATATAGTAATACAGTATAGCCATTTTACCATCTTTGAGCATTCATCCATTAGAGTGGAGCTAATCATCATCCTTTTACATTCAAACAATCAAGTTAGTGTTGTGAAGAGAAATGGAGTTAATCAAGAAAGGCCTAATAAGCCATGGCTTGATGAACCTCCATATTTTATCATCTTGGGTCAAGCCACCACTATCTCCTTTTGATAACTAAAAGATCTACATAGGTCTAGTTTGTTGATTTAGCTTTATAAAGAGTAGAGCAATAAATGTTGGTATGTTAGCTTGAGGTTTATTTTCAAGATTATAATGCATTGTATTGATGTTTATTACTTGTTTAGAGCTTAGCATGATGATGTATTGATATTGATTTAGCTTTTTTGTAGGACTACTAGGTGTTAGTTCTAATCCTCTTGACTTAGCTAACAAATTCATGCATACATATGGCACGCCTGGTGGGACAGGTCCTTAGTCACTTAACATTCTAGCTCAAATTTTATTGTTATTTCAAGTTTTTGGGTAACCCTTGATATACACATATGGAAAATAATGTTAAATTTCTTAGGATTTTGCTAATATTACATGTGTAGGAACTCATTTAAAGCTTTAATTCTAATGGGTTGTTGTCAATTTCGAGCTATCACACTAAAATTTGGAGTGTTTTGAGATTTTTGGTATCTTTTGCTAATATTACATGTGTGAAATAATATTAAATTTCTTATGATTTTACCAACTTTGCATGTGTTGAGTCTTGTTTAGGGGTTTAATTTTGATGGGTTGTCAATTTTGAGCTAACATATCAAAAAATTGACCTTTTTGAAGTTGTTTATGTTAAAATGACGTATTTTTGACGTCACCTAAGAAAGGGAGCACCAACATCATTTTTTACATGCAAGCATAACTCTCACTATGTTTTTTACAAAGGGTGGCGCAGGTACACAAATCCTAGTGCAAGCACCCAAAACCACGTGTAGGCACCTTAAACAGGGCTCACATGCCCAAACCATGGTGCACACACCTTCAAAATTGTCATTCTTTTTATAGAGGTGCACAGGAACACAAATCCTAGCATAGACACACAAATCCTAGCACAAGCACACAAATCCTAGTGGAGGTACAGAAATCCTAGCGCAGGCACACAAATCCTAGCACAGGCATCATTAGCAATTTTCCAGAGGCCATAACTTATTCTCCCAAACTCAAAATGACTCTACTTTTTTTGCGTTGAAAAGGTATTGAAGCGAAATACAAAATGGAAAATTAAATTTGGGGTTTTGTGTTACCAAAAATTTAAGGTTTTCATTTTTAGTAAATTACTCATTTTTTACATGTCTAAATGCTTTGGAAAATTTGGTCTTTGATGTTCTAACACCTTGCAAGTTTTATTTTGAATCTAACTTATTTTTTGTAAGGTGTTTTTACATGTTTGATGATGATTTGAATTTTTTAGAAGGGTAATGAATATTGCATGTTTAATCATGAGATTAGAGTCACGTATTCTCTTCCCTCGCACCTTTTAGGTGATCTTGGGAATCAGAAATGATTTCTATGTCTCTTTTTGTTTTGAAAAATGCTTGTTCTTAAAAGGAAGAATGTAAAAGTTGGTTAAAATGAACAAATATTGCATTTGAACTAAGTGTTTTCCATTTTTTGATTTCAGGTTGGATTCTACATTATGTATGCTCTTCTCTTGTGTCCTAGGATGATCTTGAGAATCATAAACGATGTTTTATCCTTTTTTGTGTTTTTGGAAAATTACTAATTTTTTGTGTAGGACCAAAAACATTTGTCAAAGAGAAGGTGGTGTTGAAACAACACTAAACTATTAATACATTTTCCGTGTAGGTTGCCAAAATGTGTTCAAGAAAACTACATCCAATTTAAAAAGATAAAAAACACACCACAATCAACACACCGTATTTGCAGGTTCGGATAAGGGTATGTCCCATCCGCTTAAAACTGGGACATAACCCCTTTGGCATAAGCCTTAAGCTACAATAGTGGGGGTGGTCCTAGGAACCCCAAAGTAGTCCATGCAAGAGGGAACCTTGTGGATGAAATGGGAAGTGCTCCACACAACCTACTTGACTAGTTTTTCCTTGTGAGTTAGTGTTACCGGTTGTCCGTATGGCGACCCCAGTAAGAGTACATGATGGACACACTTGTTGCCCACTATGCTTTAAGGGGGTAAAGTAAATCCGAGATACTCCCAAATTATTCATCGCGACTTTTTGGTTAAATTGAGCTTTCTTAAGACAACTTTGTAACACCTAGTTGAGAGAACTACCCAGGAAGCTATCTTTGACCAGGAGCCCACTTGGACCACATCAAAGCTAATTTGAGTTGAGAGCTATTGTTCATCATGAAACATGTGAAGTGTTACTTTTTCTTAGTTTATCACTTTCCCTAAGGTGAGGTGAAACTCTACCAAAGTGAGGCCAAGATTTTTCAATCCCAATTGATCTATTTACTTCACTTTATTTTGACACTTTGTTGATTAAAAGAAGAGTGACTACCCTTTTGTTGCTAATTGATTGTATTAGCCACTTTTGTGTCCATTTATGCTCATCCATGTTTGCGGCTGATTTGTTAAATGTATAAAGTGTGTGGAGACATTTTCATAACATTGGTAGTCTTTTCAATCTTGATACCCAAGTCAAGATCGTCATAATAGTTAGGCTTGATTCATCACTTTAATATCCTTTGAGGTGTTATCTTTCTTATATCATATTTCCACAATTTCGATACTTACGTCTTGTTTCTTACAAAATTGACCTAAGTGTCTAGATTGTAACATTATGCTAAATGAATTATAACAATTCCTTGGTATACTTTAGCCTTAGTTTTCCTTCAAACATTACCTTTATTTCAGAAAGTGTTATTGTTACCTTTATGCTTGTCATAATAATGTTATTTCAATACTAATAACTTACTTTTCCGTAAAGTTTGGTTAATGTATCTTAGTGGTATTTTTGCGTTGTTCATGTTTTTAACTTCTACTTTTTTGAGATTTAAGTCTTGATTGGATCTAAACTCTCTTTTAGTATACCTTGTTTGGAAATCGTATCAACCTTTAGTTATTACTTGATTCTCGTTCATTTTTGAACTTGGCATAAAAGGTGACATTTTTTGGTCATCTTACGCGTCAAACTATTGATTGATTGGACACTTAGGAATTAATCCATTTGATTGATTGGTTTAAAATAATTTTTTTTATTGTGTCTCATTTCTCACATCAACTTATCCATTTCGAACAATCACTTTGATCCATTGATTATTTATCATTCATTATTATTTGGTCATTAATTTGGCTTTGTGTTTTGAAATTGCATGATTGTTCCTTGTGTTTATCCATCTTATAAATTCATTTCTAGGAGAATCTTTTGGGTCTTTGATCCTCTTGATCTTCTTATTTTTTACTAAGTTCATGATCATTCTTTAATATTTCTTTCAAACCTTTGCAAAAGCATTTCCAATCAAGAAAATTTTGCATCAATCAAGCATAGGAAATATTTCCTTTGTATCTTTTATGTTGCTAAAATTTTGATCAATCCTTTGACATTTACGCCTCCAAACATTGTTGGATTATCAATATTGAGTCATCATGATGTATGTTTTCCTTAGCTTCCCTTTTGGAAAATCACACAAACATCCCCATCTTTATGAAATATCTAGTTGGTTGTCGTTATGTTGCCTAAATCAACATGAAACCTTCTTCACTTTGAAGAAGTTTGATCATACAATCTCGGTGTAGGCCTTTGAACCTAACACACACCAACAATGACTAATTATCGTAAGGTATCTTATACATATGACAATAAGGAATCAAAGTTTAAGTGTTCACATCAAAATATTCCCATCATGACCAAACCTCGATTGGTTCTTCACACTAGAGAATGTTCCTCAACTTCATCTCATAGTCGGTGGTATGGTTTGGACACTTCTGATCCAAATTATTATTCAGGTTCCCCCCACTCTTCTTCTAATTATAATCTAAAAATTTCCTCTTATTTTGAGGATTCCCATCCAAATATTTCCTTTGACTTTTCTGATGATTCAGATCCAAACTACTATTCGGATTCATCCAATTTTACTTCTAAGTCACAATCCTCCCCTTCTTTACAGGACCTCTATTATCAGTCACCTAAACAATGTTCTCCTCTAAAGATTTGTGTCACCACAAATTATCTTCATCATTCATCTAATGTGACTCCTACATCGTGGTCCTCCCTATCTTTGTAGGACCCTCTTCATCATACATTTAATATGACTCCTACGTTGCATTCCTCCCTTTCTTCACAAGACCCCTTTTATTAGTCGCCTCAATGACATCTTCTTCCTCTGAAGATACACGTGACTCCAAATCCCTCTAATCAAAAATCTAATATAATTCTTAAATCATGTCCTTTCTTTCTTTTTAGGACACTTATTATTATTCATCCAATGCGATTCTTGAATCATGGTCCTCCCCTTCTTTGTAGGACCTTCTTCATCAATCACCCCCAAGAATTCTTCCTTCTTTGAAAAGTCATGTGACTCAAATTCCTTCTAGTGAAACATTTGAATTGACCTATGCGTCATAATGTGTAAAATTTGGACTTAATCCTACTATTTTATAGAAGATATACCATCATATAGGTAGGTCCACACAACCTTCTTCTACTCCTGAGACATCTAGCTACACATCTTCTTCGTCCCCCACATCTTCTTCTTCTATCAATCATCATCAAACATCTTCTAATTATTCTGCACCAATTGAAACTATTTCTTCCAATCAACCCCTAGTGGTCAATCAACAACTCATACTGATTGATCTCTTTTAGAATGAAGAAACAATCATGGCCTTTATAGGGTTACACAAAGATATCTGTTTAACAACTTACGAGTAAGGATTCTCGTTAGACTTCAATGTGTCCCCATATAGTGAGGAAAAGGTTGATTCCTTTCATCAAGAAATAGAGGAAGATCCTCAGATCATGCATCCTGATCCTCCTCTTATTATTTCATCTTCACATTCTTCATTATTTGATGAAACTCCTTGGTCTTGCATTGATCCATGACCTATCTTCTCATCACCCAATCACTCTTTGTCTATCATAATTCCTCAATCACAATCTCTTATGGGGTCAGCAACAAGTAGCCCTTCATCTTCGTCTAGGTGTGGGTCACCCTATAGTATCCCTCCCTCTGCTATTTGTGGGACATTTTCGAGTAGTCCACTATCTTCTATTCTTGGGGCATGTTCAACTAGCCCCTTGTCTTCTATGTATGGATCAACGTCGGGTAGTCCATCATCTTCTATTCTTAGGCCACATCCTAGTAGCCCATCATCTTACATCTATGGGTCACATCCTAGTATCCCTTCTTCCTCTATATTTGGACCACATCCAAGTAGCCTTCCATCTTCTATCTATGGCTCACCTCCTGGTAGCCCATCTTCTTCAATTCTTGGACCATATCCTTTTCGTCCATCACATTCTCCTTCTCCCAATGATTTTGGCAAGCCCATCATCATTTCTCATATCAATTCTAAATTTCCACGTTCTTCTCCCACTTCTCAGGATCAGACAAGTCGAGCATTAGCTTATAAGAAACCTAGACAATTTTTTTTACCAAGCTAAGACCAAAAAACTGAAGAGCTCCAAATCTCCCAATAACTCAAATGATTATAAAATTAAAAATCAAACATGATTCTAGAATGCACACCAACGTACCCATCAAGTATGGAACAAAGTGAAAAAACCTATGGATAGGGAACTTAAACTCCCACATACAAAACCCATGTTTCAAAACAAATCATAGTCATTTGTTGAGTGTGAACTCACCACTATCATCGAGATCGGGGATAATATCACTCTTGATAAACAAATGCATTTAGTCTCCCTTATTAAGGAAGTTACACACATTGTTGTTGGATCCTATCACACAGATTGACATTATTGGTCCTAACTTTCAAAAAATCTAAAAATCATAAAAAATCATAAAATAGTTCAAAAATACAAAAAATGAGAAAACATTAAAACTTTACACAAACAAAATCAAAGGTATAAAGATCAAACATTGCAATCAGATATTGCGTACACATGGATGTTATTTCTTTCTTTTCTTTCATATTCCTCTACAAATCATACACCATTTTCATCCCTTTGATGTTATTGTGGCTAGCCTATTCATACGCATTTTGTGACATTTATCTCTATGGTATCCGTTTGACCTTGGTCTCTCATAACCTTGGTAATTTAAAGAACGACTAACCTTTTATAGATCATATCATTATCTACATATAATAAACTTGTTGGGAAGAATTTTTGGGTGTATTTATGGACACTAGCCAATGTCATCATCACATTCACTTCCATATCCTTCCATGAATCCATCAATGGTTCTTAACCCCATATAAAACAAGAGACCTGAAATAATTTTTTAGAAAGCAAAAGAATCAAAATCAATCAATTAAAAAGTAAAAGCTAAAAGAAAAAGTAAATTGATATATAACTCTCTCTTGTGGAATTTCCAATAATCTCTCCTGGGGCTACAGAAACCTGATTGACAGTAGATCACTTTTGTGATTAGAATAAAATGCATCTCCATCGGGGCTATGGACGTTTGGCTGGCAACGGAGAAATGTACGACTTTCCTTCCAAAATCCATTCACAAATCACCTTTCAAACTAAATCATTCCTACACATCGACTAGTGTCTTCACTTTTTTTCCATCAACTCTTTCCTTTAAGAGGTAATTCATTTCCATGTGCACACATGAGATCTCAATGAGTAAACATGATTAGTATGTTATCAAGTGTTACTTTCTAGACCTTGTTTAAACTCTTGCTTTAACACATGTCTTGTGCCTTGGGCTAATCAATTTTTCATATAATCCTATGTTCTTTGGAAATCATTTAGAACATCCATGTGTATCAGATGTCCTCTTTTCCATGTTTGCATGCACTTTTGTCCCCTTTTAATAAGACAATTTTCTACTTCCTTTCTCTCATGTGTTTCTTGGCCAACTTATGCTGAGGGAATCCTTTCTCCCTCATGATTGAACCTATTTTATATTGGCCTTGAACCAATTTCTATCTATGAATAATTTGTATTTGAATACTCCCACCTAATCATTGGGGCATATCACATCTTCAATTTCTCGTATGTGTGGTATTATGCCCTTGTACATCCCTTATATCTATGGGGACATCCATGATTATTTGTCTTCCTGTACATAGCTTCATAAAAATTATAAAAAATCACAAAAAAATTCAAATATGTTTCGAGAATAATAAAAAATAATATAAATCATCCTACAAAACATCGCTCTTTGGTTCTCGCCTGAGCTTGTGTACGAATTGCAGATCATCTTGATCTACCTCCATCAATAAAGATGGTTTGCTTACTATGTCTATACTCTAGGGCACAATGAGTTTCTTGGTACTCTTTCATAGTGCACTATTTCTTTTCATAGGACCCAAGTTTCCTTTGTTATTCCCCTTGCATGTATCCTTTCTTAGGGCACCATCTTTTAACCCTTGTCATTAATTCACACAGGTCAGAATCAAAGCTTGATGAAAAAAACATTACATTATGTTTCTCTGTTAGATTATCTTGTTTATTTCTAGTATTGCATTGCATTATGTATGTTGCAAGGAGTTAGGCATCTTTTAATTTATCATATTGCATTGCATTTTGTATGTTGTATGGAGTTGGTGTTTTTAGAAATGGACAATTGTTCGTAGTATGGCTTTTCATGTCATTCTACTTGTTTTGTATCCTTATATAAGGACCAATGACGTATATCTTTAGCAATATGATGATAATAAAGTTGTTTTAATACACTAGATGAAATATTTCTCTTTTCTTTTCATCTTCATTCCTCTTCTACATCATTCTCCTATCAACATTATTCTTCTTATTCACCTGGGGTATCTTGCTTCTACTCATTCTTCTATCCTTTCTCTCACCTTTTTCGATCGTCGATTGCTTTCTTTCATCACCCCATCGACAATCAAGAGGGCATCTCTCAATTCTACTAATTTTTCTTCTACGCTTTCAAAATTTATCAGTCTACTATCTTTGAATTGGCATCACTTACACCACCTAAAGAGGGGCAAATGTAGACACCTATAATTTAACCCAAGCAATTTAAATAATTAAATTGCGCTAATTATCCTCTTTCCCGCAAATTAATGACATAGCGTCAATATAACACACTTCCTCTTATATCACCATTAATTAGTGACATTACGCTAGTTAATTAACTCTTCTGTCCAACCAATGCACCAATTAACAACCTTTTGTTAATAAGCTCCCCTTTCTATCTAGATTAATTAATTATTTCTAATTAATTAAGCTCCCCTTTCTATCTATATTAATTAATTATTTATAATTAATTAATCCCCCTTTCTATCTATACTAATTAATTATTATTAATTAATTATCTTGCTCTTCCATTAAATCAATAGATCATCATTTATTAGATTAAATCACTCTCATAGTCTAAATCATGTTGATTATTCCTCTAAAAAGCTTTTATAAGCTTGCACACCTATTAATTAATCACTTGGATTAATTAATAAAGCCTCTCAAACCCCATGGGCCACTAAAGGACAAAATAAACTCTCCTAAGGTTGACTTAACCCTTTCTAAACCTCCCTTATCCACAACTAACCCAACATCTCTATTATCCCACATGTAAAGGGATGTAGAGATTCTTCTATCCATTGGGCTATATAAAGAGCCCTCATCCAACCTTTACACTTACACCTACTCCCTAATAAGCAAAAAAGAGCATATAGTAATACATTATAGCCATTTTACAATCTTTGAGCATTCATCCATTAGAGTGGAGCTAAGCATCATCCTTTTACATTCAAACAATCAAGTTAGTGTTGTGAAGAAAAATGGAGTTAATCAATAAAGGCTTAATAATCCATGGCTTGATGAACCTCCATCTTTGATCATCTTGGATCAAGCCACCACTATCTCCTTTTGATAGCTAAAATATCTACATACGTCTAGTTTGTTGATTTAGCTTTCTAAAGAGTAGAGCAATAAATGTTAGTATGTTAGCTTGAGGTTTATTTTCAAGATTCTAATGCATAGTATTAATGTTTATTACTTGTTTAGCTCTTAGCATGATGATGTATTGATATTTATTTAGCTTTGTTGTAGGACTACTAGGTGTTAGTTTTAATCCTCTTGACTTAGCTAACAAATTCATGCATACAGGCACCATATTCCAAATCTTGGCAATGACTGGGATGACTCAACAGAGAAACATTAAGAAAGAATTGATTTTTGGGCACCTTGGGAGGGCCCCCATGCCAAACAACCTTAAATGTGATCGGATGGTATTCTGACAAAAGCGCTTCTAACCAAACCTTGATAATGGAGGATCCTTGCATGTCAAAATTAAAATAAGGTTTTTGTGAAAGAAGTGCACAGTCGAGGCATTTCAAACCTGATCATATCCTTCTCAAAGATTGGTCCAAATGAACCATGCTTGGTCTTTAAATTCTTTCCATCATCTGAGAAATGGATTGGAAAGGCCCCAATGGATTTTAAAGTAATACTAGGCTGCACATTCACTGAGATACCCTCCTATAAGAAGGGTGCCACCATATTAAATTCACCATACACAAACCAATAAGCAACATGTAAGTTGTCACCTAACCAATTCCATAATAATGTTCTTTCAGGACCTTCATTAGGGGCATAAATATTTAGAATACCAAAAGACAGATTGTTAATACCCATAATCACCCACATAACCCTATTAGTGGTGTCATGGCCCGAGGTAGAAATTAATGCCGAGAATTTCAGCATGATGGAAATTCTAGCACCACCTCTACCATCACTATGATGAGTATGGAAATGCGTAAAATATGGGGCAATACATGTCAAAGTAGTCTGAAGAAAAAACCAGAAATCTTGATTTCCTATAAACAAATCACATATAAAGTGCTAATTAACAGATAAACTAAACAAACAGATAATTTTTGGGAGGGATCTACAGACATCAAACATTCCATGACATAAAATTCATGAAAAATCAGACATATCAAATTCCTCCTGCCCATCAAGAATTCCATCCTCTGAGACGAGAATGGAAAAATTGTTGGCAAGAAGAAGTTGATATGTATAATTATGCTCAACATGAATGGAGCAGTGTTTGGCCCCATTTTCTCCCTACACATCCTGTGAAACCTCTCGAGGTGGATTACGTGAACATTGCAGAGGAAGAGAGGTTGAAGAAACATTCCCAATATTCTCTTAATTAGACCAAATAACCTGGCTTTGTGAGGGCTTGGAAGGAATGGAAACCGAAGGACTATGTTTCACCACTCTTGGCTCATCCATGGATGATGGAGGGGAAGAATATGGTGGTAGAATGTCAACAAAAGGTTTCACCCCCAAAATATTATTAGAACTAACCAAAATCCAACCATCAGCCAGAGGGTCAATGTTACACTTCGAAACGGAAAGTTGTGTTAGTGTAGGCTTATAACGGGATAAAAGAGGACAGTCACAAATGTGATAGTTCAAGGCCTGATAACAAAAGCACGTTTGGGGAGGTTAAAATAAACCACATTTTGAGAGATTCGTAGGGACCCAAATTGAATATTCACATGGTCCCGCAAATCTTTTGCAAGGTCCACTTCAACACACACACACACACACACACACACACACACACACACACTTACACACTTGTTGGGATGACAAAATAAAAAATGATCTTGTTTAATGCAAATCGTCTTGACAATGGGCTTAAAAATATTTGTTAAAATGTACCAGAGGTTAATGGGAAGGCCTGGAAGCTCGATCTAAACATGAATTTTGAGCGAGACTTGGTTACTTGGATTGAAGTCTTGGATCCATGGAGGTAACACAAGTAGGGTATCACCTAAGTACCAATATGTTTCCTAAAATAAAGGGCTTAAAGCTGAGAAGGCTCATGAAAAGAAAAAAAATAAAAATCCTTGGTGAGGTTATGGATGCCTGAGACTAGGATACCATTAGAATCCAAATGGTTTTTATCCAGTTTTGCAAGTGTGTTTCAGATGGGATACGACCACAGAAATAGGAAATAAAGAAATGGTTTTGATACGACTTGACAACATGATCCAAACATTCATCATAAATTATAACATCCAGAGAGGGTTCAGAGTCCATACCTCATCGTAGACCTTTAGCACAAACTTCATCATGCTCTTAGGATCAATTTCAATCAGTTATAACAGTCGTTGCAATGGGAGGAGAGTTGGCCATTTATAAGTGTGATAACACCTTAGTGGCAAGAAAAAATCCGGAAGACATTATGATAAGACCAAGGGAAAATCACTAGAAAGGCTAAGGGTGCACAATTTCCGCAGCGAAGCAAGCCAAGTAAAATGATGAAAAATATAGGAGAGCCCAAGGATAAAATATTAATAAAATATTATGTTATATTTCATATTGATATTTATAATTTTGCAATAAAATTTTACCTTACAGGTAAAATAAATATGCAAAAGGGAGTAGATGCATAGAGAGATTTTTATAGGAATTGTGCATGAAATTATAAGTAGGGAATATAAGGTATGACTATAAAAGTATCAATCATGTTAATATGGAAGTTATGGTGAATGCAACCTATATTTTGGGGTTTTTATCCTTTGTTTTTTTATCAACCTATTATTTCAAGATTTTAACTAATACTTCACAGACGCCCTCACAAATATGACATGTACTTAACTCCAATTATGAACAATTTATTTTTAGGTTGTATATTTCTTATAGGATAATTACTTCTATTGTTGATCAATAATAAAAATCTATTGATAGGTTTGTTTTAATTTAATCGTATTTAAGAATA
Organism: Taxus chinensis; assembly: GCA_019776745.2. Taxonomy (NCBI): domain Eukaryota; kingdom Viridiplantae; phylum Streptophyta; class Pinopsida; order Cupressales; family Taxaceae; genus Taxus; species Taxus chinensis. Next base: position 77,396,762 of record CM034147.1, on the reverse strand, counting down.
TTTTAATTTTCAGTCACTATTATTTTAAATTTAAGGATCATAGACTCTATCTCCAAGATTTGGAAATGTTGATTAAGAGAGTTTACTATCTACAAAAAATAAGGGAGTCAAGTGCTTGTGTCTTTACTGATGCAACCTAGAATTTAATAGTAAAATCCTAGGCATGCTAGCACATCACTTAGCCTAGACTGAGTGCTCACCCGAAGCACGAAAAGGTATTAGGCCCCTCTTTAGGGTTGTTGTTGCAAGATGCTAGCATGATGAAGACTTAATGCATTCATATCCATCATTAATAAAATAGAACATATTCAGATCTAGATCTTAAAGAATCATGAATCACACGATAAACATAGTGAAATCATTTATGTAGTAATAAAATATAACCATGATTAACACCTTGATTCAGCCAATACTCTCCATTATATTAAATGTAGTAATACACAAAAGCTTCCTTATAATAAAAGTAGTATATGTGTATGCGCGTAACAGAACTTGACAACATAACTTCACAATAATTCAGTCCTTACATATCTATCTCTGTACATCTCATACTACATAGACCATTACATATTTATAAGGGTGGGGACTTTCCCTTCACCTCTTATCTAATCCCAAAATAGGTCACATGCTATTATTAGCCACGTCCCGTTACAATAATAGCCACACATGAAAGTTTACTAATAATAGACTTCTTCTAGTTAACTATCAGTTGTAAATCTATTCTCAACCTATACCCATGCAAAGCGCTTTATATCCGATCCTCCAAAAATAGCTAATGTGTGTTGCACAAGTCTTTAACTATTTTTGTGTTCGTCACACTATCTCCAAAAATAACTTGTACACATGAAAATGGATAATTCCCAAATCTATCTCTCTTCTTTACACGCGATTCTTTCTTGACCCTTCTGTGCCTTTGAATGCGCTCTGTTCTTCCGCGCAAACCTTATGTATATTTTTTGCTAAGTTCCATATTTTGACTGACCAACATTACCCCACCCTAATGGAATTACCGCCCCAAAAATGGTTGTCTCTAAAATGAATCAAAGAATATAAATAGAAGAATAGAAAAAAAAATTATGAATAAAATAATTACTTCACCCTGCAACATCTTCTTCTTCAACTAGAAGAACTAATTCTAGATATTCTTCTTTTATTTCCTCCTTTAAAGTCTGTCAATTATTGAGAGCGACCTCTTCCTTTTCTGGGATATCTACTATAATTGAATCTAGCTCATCTTGTGCAATCTCTCCTTTCTCATTCTACAAGACCAAAAAAATGTTGGACATTGCAGTCTTTCTTCCTTCTAATAAGTCCATATTTTGTGCGATGAGTTTCGCAAGCTCATCTAGCCTTTCCTTATATGGTTCTTGTGCTTTTGTAAGGGCCTTGCACTTTTGATTGACAAGCACTAATCATTCTCCATGGCCCAAGGTCTCATCCTCCATGGCTTTTAAGACTTCATTGTCTTCCATAATGGTTCTGGTTCTTATAACGACTTATGGGGCTGTACAAATATTCAGTGCTTGATCTGCTTTCTTCAATTCCTCCTACAATCTTTGGAGAAATCACTCATATGATGCACTATTCCTCATCACTGAAGCCTTTTCCCTCTCTGCTTCCTGTGTTGGATCCTATGGTGTTGGCATGCGCAGAGGTCTATCTTCAAGCACCAAGTCCACCAAGGTACGTACATAATGCATCGTTGAAGGAAAAAAATTTGGTACCTTGGATTCCAGGTGTGGTCTTTCCTTCAGGAAAACGTCTCCAATTTCTTCTACCATGATTATAAATGCACTATTCTTCTTTTGCTCCAAGTCCTTTTCTTTCTTTAGGTGTACTATTTCTACATCCTTAGTTTTGAGTTCTTCTCTTAGCATCCTAATTGTTGTAGCCTTATCCACATTTCTTCATGTCACCTCTATCAAGACTTTTACTAAAGCATTACTCACTTGTTCATCTGACATAACAATAGGATTTACTGTTATGTGTCTGGCATGAGGTGTATTCTTTAACCTCCTTGATACGCATGACTCTTCACATACTTCAAAGTCTAGTTCATCCATGTGTGTGTGCATAGACCATGACATGTGCTTCCTTGTGCACATGGTTTCCATATCTTCATCCATCAGCTCCTACCCATACAAATCTTTTGGTGTCACTGTGCTTTGAAAAAAAGCATGGATAATTTAACCTGTTAGGAATAAAACGTATCTTAATTCATCATTAGTTGATATTTAAATAAATGTAATAAGTTAAAAGTATTTAATTTAAATACTTCAAACTTATGTCAATAGGTATTAATTATCCTTAGTTGTTAGTTAACTAAGTGATAGTGTTATCATCCCAATGTTTTTGGGATCATGTTCTATCTTGCATATTTTGTTCCCGAAATATTTCCATGAGGGGCAATAGCGGCAGTTAGGGGCAATATGCTATTTCTGCATATTTGCTCATATTAGATGATTTGTTTCCATATATTGTGAATGAGATAGAAGCTGTCCAATATCTATAAATATTGTAGCTCTCTCATTTGTCTTTACTTCTTGATTTTGATATTAATAAAATACACAAGCACCATATTGTTTCTGTTAAAATCTTCTATGTCAAATATTGTTTTCAAGTATTCATTGTCAAGATTTGGTGTCAGAGTAGCATTCTGATCCAAAGAGGAGTGTAGGAAGTTTTAGGGAAGTTTAGGGAGATCTGGAGAAATTACAGAGCTAGGAGGAGCCATATATGCCCCCAACAATTTCATATCCCCTACCTGAATCCACACCTCGTTTCATGGTTGATTTGCAGTTTAAGAACACTTGGAGTGAAATCACAGGCCCTTGCAGACCTGGATGCAAATTTGTTGCAAAAGGTGACATTGTTTCATTATGTGGTATTTTTTATATAAAAAAAATACATGTACCTATTTTTTTAAAAAATTGGAAGCATTTTAAAATATATATACAATATTTTTGTATTGTGGGGACCCAAGCTCCCCATATAACTTCTACTTTCTCTTCTCTGTACTCTGTCTTTTCATATCTCTAGAAATATAATTCTACATTCTTGTGAGAATATCTATGTCCAAAGTGTCATCTTGAAGCCTCCAATCAGCCTAGAGATTGCATTCACAGATCTAGAGCATTGAAGAGAAGAAGAAAATGTTCCTACAAAAGATTCAACATTGAAATCTGCGTTGAAAGAAGGAAGAAAATGTTGCCTTAAAGGAAAGAAATACCTGCATACAAAGAGAAACAATTGAAAAAAATTACGGCCAAGGGTTATAATAACACTTAGGTAAAGCGGTTGAACTGCAGTTGCACCCTAAAATGCACTACGCATGCACATAAGTTGTTATCTACATTTGGTTTTAAAAAATCACTTTTAATTTTTTTTCCATTTTTGGACATCATGGAAAAAATTAGAAGTACAAAAAATTTCCATTTTTGGAAAGGGGCCCGGAAAGATATTGAAATCATAACTTAAAAGAGTCATAACTTTCAACTAGTACCTTAGATTGAGGTGTCATTTTTTTAAAGTATGTATTTTTACGATATCTACGTCTTGGTACAACTTTTAATAAGCTTTGTTTTGTAAAAATTAAACAAATTAGAGATTGCTTGTATTTCAAAAGAGGCCAAAGAGTCCAAAAATTAATTTTTTCAAATTGGCCAAGAGGTCCATTTTATTTTTACAAATCGGCCAGAGAGCCAAAATTCTAACAGGGCCAAAAGTGCCAAAAATTCATTGTACACAGCTGAAAAGGAGTCCAAATAAATAAAATAATATTTTTTGGCGGGTGTGCATGCTTTAAGAGAGGAAAAGTGTTTAATTTTTTCTTCTACTATTTATCACTTTTCACAATGGCCACAATTACGGCACCAACATTCTTTTTACCAAATTCTCAACTTTTGCATTCCAATAATTATCCAACATGGAAAACAAAAATTCACGCACAACTTGATTTTGAAAATCTATGGTCCATTGTTTCTAGTACATTAACAAGATCTACAACAAATGTTACACAATAAGCTACATTTGATCGTGCAAATAAAAAAGAAAAGTTAATAATCTTGTTTAGTGTTTCAGATGAGCTACAACCTCATATTCATGATACCACAACAAAAAAAGAATCTTGGGACAAGTTGAAAACAATATATGAGTCAAAAAATAAGAACACAATACTTCATCTCCAGAGTCAACTATTGAACTTGAAAATGCAACCAACTGAAAAAAGTTGAAATGTTTTGTAGAAGAGTATTAACTTTGCGTGCATCACTTCAAGCTTTGGAAGAAGAAGTAACTGACACATCACTCGTGCCTATAGCATTGAGAGCTCTTCCTCCTTATATGCTTTTTGTGACCACATTAAACATACCTGGTCAAACAATTTTTTTTAAGAGTTAGTGAATATGCTATAACAAGAGGAAGCTATTCTCTCAACTACTGAAATTGAATAGCACGCACTTGCTTCTAATCAAAAAGGCAAAAAATAGGCTAATTCTAGCCTCAGAAGAAAGGTAATACTCAACAAGGCCAAAAGGACTAGGAAAAATGTCTTATTTGTGGTAAAAAAGGACATGACTTAAAAAATTGTTGGTACAACACATTCAACAAGGATCATCAAGTGGTAAAAATATTAATTACCAACAAGAAAAATCTGGTCAACAATAGAGTAAACAGGGACAAAATAATAATGAGTGGAAAAAGAAACCAACTTAACAAGGAAATGTAGCCAAACATGAAGATAAATTTGATGATGATGACTTCCTATATTCTGCTCAATCAAATGAAGTATCCAATTCTACAAATCAAATTTGGTATGTTGACTTGGGTGCAACTCGACACATGACAAGAAAGAAAGATAGGTTCTTCAAAATGAGTAAAACACCCACCAAAAATCATGTCTCTTTGGGTGATGATACATCATATAGTGTTGAATGCATTGGTTCCATTTCACTACCACTTGGGCAACATAATTATAAAATTACAGATGTTCTTTATGTCCCTAGTTTAACAAATAATATGTTATCCACGAGTCAATTATTATATCACAATCTCAAAATTGACTTTGATTGTAAAGGCGGTAAAAAGATGTTCCTAACTCGAGATAAGTCACCAGGCTCTAAAATTGTTACAAAAGATTTGAATGTGGGAATAATGTTTCAGTTGGATTTTGTTCAATGAAATGATCAAGCACTTGTAGCCAAGGATACATCATCAACTCAACTATGGCATCGAAGACTTGAACATGTGAGTTTTGGCTATCTTGACACACTTTGTCGATACGACATGGTTAGGGGTTTACCACCTTTAAAAAAGGGTACAGATAAATGGTAGAACTGTTTAACAGGAAAACAACATAGAGCACCATTCAAATATAGTACATTTCGGGCTAAGGAAAAACTTGAATTGGTGCATACCAATCTGTATGGACCAATGTGACCTAGCCACTCTAGGTTTCAATATTTCATGCTCTTTGTTTATGATTTTACAAGAAAAATGTGGAGATATTGTCTTTCTAAAAAATACAAAGCTTTTGAAAATTTCAAGAAGTTCAAAGCCCTTATTGAAACAGAGTTTGGTAGGAAAATAAAAACACTCCACTTAGATCAAGGGGGAGAATACATCAACAATGAGATCAATGATTTTTTTTAAACACATGACATTCGTCATCAAATGGCTCCTCCTCACACATTGTAGACCTGTTTCCATTCATTTCCATCCATCTTTCTTTCCATCTCTTTCATTCTTTTCCATTCCATGAAGTTGTGCAACCATGACTTCATTTCCATCATGGAATTCACATTTCCAACAACAACAGTATATCACACCTCCATCACGTTTTACAAATCCTCCAGATCAGCATGCATACTCATATGAACAGCAGCGCCAAAATCAATTTGGCTATGGAGCCTTCCAAGAGCAAGAGTATGCATATAATGAAGACAATCATGATGAAGATGCTGGTCTGTTGGAAAAAATCCAAAAGATGGAGGTAAACATAGTGCAGTCCAGGGCTCAAGCACAAATGAAAGCATTTGGAATCGGTTGTGGAGCACCCTGTCCATGGGTGGGACCTTTTCCAAGGCATTACAGCCCTCAAGAGAAGCTTGACTTCATGATTGCAATGTTGTCATTGCTTGCAAAGTGGATTGAAGAAATAGAGGTATATGAGAGAAGTATTCAGCAACCTTGTCAACGGGTAAGCACACCATCTCATGCCTTTTCTTTTCCTCTTTCCCAATCTGTTTTATCTCACTAGTGTCAAGTTTTAAACTCTCCATCTGCTGTCCCAAATGTTGATCCCATTTCTCCACCCCCTAGTCTTCCACCACACCTCAATTATTCTTTCCTTTTTTCTTCCAAACAGTCATCCCCTCCACAAGAGCTAACAGAAATACCCCCTCCTCCAAAGAAACAAGAGATTTCACTGCCTCCACCACCACAAAAAATTGTAAAATCAGTTGAGTTACAACCCATCCCTCCTCTTTTATTCCCAATTCCATGTGGGGAAGAAGAAATTGCAAAAATCAGTCATCAAGGACAGCAAGAGGAAGAGCCAAGAAAAGAAGAAATGATTCAGAGCTTAGTAATTTTGGCTCTTAAATTTGGAATTGAGAAGATCCCTTTGCTGGTAAAGCTTGAAGAAGAGGCTAAGGTTGAACAAATGGTGGTCAGGACTGATTTTGTTGCAGCAGAAGAAGAAGTTCTTGCAGCCCCAACTTGTCCTCTAGAGCAGCAGACTGAAGAGTTTGACTTAAAAAACTTCATGCTGGAGGAAGAGTTCAATCAAGAGCAAGATTGTATTCAAACATTGGAGGAAGGAGAAGCTGCTCCAAATCCAAAAGAAGAGGAGTACATTCTAGTTGTGGAGGAGAAAAATGCAGATCCAAGGGCTTTGAGCACAAAGTAGGCTACAGGAGAACCTTCAGTTCTTCTTTCTACTTCACCTCTCTCAAGTTCTAGTACTAAAGAGGAGTTTGATCTCTCAAACTCAATGTTGGAGAGTGAAGGAAACCATGATGATCAAGTTGTAGATCAAGAGAACACCATGGGAGAAGTTGAACACGAGCAGCAGGACAGCAATGAGGCAGTTTACCTGTCTGATTTGGAAGACTGTTTTGATGGAGAAGAACCGGTTGAGTTTCCACCATTCTCTCTTTCATCATCCACATTCCAAACACTTGAGTTTGCTGTCATGAAGGAGAGCATTCATTTACAACAGTCTGCATCTTATAGTAGCTCTTTGGAACCAAGATTGGAAGATTTTAATCTTCCATGTTCTTCATTGGAGGAAGAGAAAGGACAGAAGAATTCTACCATTTCTTCCACATCATCCATTCAAGAGGGTCTACAAGAAGACTCCGTTTTTGGAGTTGAAAATCAGAGCTATGGGCATATCAAACGGATCAGACCTTGCCCAATTAGGTATTTGGCTTCATTGGAGCCAAAGGAGGAGTCACAACCAGTCATGCTTGCTTCTAAGCATGAGGGTGAACTACAAAGTACCAAGGATCAGCTGTCATACCTCTCCAATCCAAATGCACAGCAACTAAAAGAGGTATCGGATTTGTTTTCAATTGACACCTTGATGATTTGGGTGGAATACTAGCTTCTTGTTGATTTCCCACTCATCCTAACAGCCATGATCAGCGCCAAATCAATTTCATGGTTGCCAATTTTGAAGAAAGGAAGCTATTTTGCACAACCAATTGCAAGGTTTGTTTAGCTTGCCTTTGCTTCCAGCTAGAGTAGAGTAGGTAGGTTTGCTTTCAGCAAAAGAAGTGCTTGTGCACACTCTGCATGTTCCACTTGGGGCATGTATGATTTTCAGTTTTGTACATAGTTTTTGGTGTTGCTGGTTTTGCTCTGGCACAGTTCATTTTGGTGGCATTTTGGTGAGAACAACTCTAAGTTCAATGGGTTTCAAGTGGCTCAGGAGGAGGTTTTCAAAGTTCAGATCAGTTTTCAGGATACTACTCATGACTCCATGCCCAATGGATCGTTAAAAGGCCACTGATCTTCTACCTAGCAGGCAGGTAATCCCGTTGAGTCGCCAAATTGTTGTATATATTTACCCCCGGGTAAATATAGATACACAAAAGGAGACATGTCGGAAAGGTTGAAAAACCCGACATCAAAGACATGTCAGAAGGGTTGAGAAACCTGACATGAAGGGAAATCGGGTCAGGAAGTCAAGGAAACGTGGCGAGGAAGCACGGGGCGAAAACATGTCGAGCAACCCTCCGAACCCGATGCACATGCAGGTCCATTTTCCACCCCCGAAACAAAGGAAATCTTGGAAATACTGGCGGAAGCAAGTTTCAGGAAAACATAGGCACCAAACACATGTCGAGGCATCTTCCAAGCTCGATGCAAATGCAGAGGAGAACCCCGAACCCGACAGGTAGAAGACCCTGACGCCGGAAATATTCAGATCGCCATAACTTTTCATAGGGAGCTCGGATTCACACAAGGTTGGACTTTTCGGAAAGCTCTCGGCATCCTCTACCCAACTACGACTGGATATCTTTAATTGGGTGGGAAAAATTTCTTCAAAAATGTAAAATATACTTCGTAACTATTGGGTTGTTATGGATCTCACCTACCGCCATGATGGGATGAGTTAGGTGCAGTCTTGGAGGTGGTTTGGGAAGAATTCGAATCATTCTCTTCCCCCTCATTTTTCCTCATATAAATGGTAAAGAGAGGCTCTTTAAAAAGGGTTGGACATTTTTGTTTTGCATCCTCCCTTCTCTCCTGCTTGCAAGAGAATTTTTGGAGCCTTCAAACCTCCCATATGGATTGTAATGCCATTTTTTGCCTCTTGGCCATTGCAATGTACTATATCGATCCTTGAGCAATATATATATGTCTGTGATTGATTCTAAACCCTCTCATGTATTCATTTCTATCATTTTTTATCTCTTATTGTAGTTTGGTTACCTGTGCATGGTGTTTGTATTGCATCTATGTGGTTTGTGTTTAATTTGCAAAACGAGTGTTTAACATTCCTCGGTGCATCACCTCCGTAGTTTAGGTTTTATTTTTATGCATTCTCTACCCTGTCTCCTTGGCAAGTTAGATTAGGTTTTTTGGTGAACCCTCTGCATTTTATTCGTGCATTTGAACAGAGGAATAGGAGCCGGCCTTCATCTAGAGAGATTTTCTGATTTCACAAGGTCCCACACTTGGGAAAAGCTCCATGTTGTGCAATCGCACTGGATGCTTCGAGCGATCAAATTAGAAGTCTGATCAGCGTCCAGGGGTGCTGTGATTTTACACCAACAAGAAGACATTGATTATGAGGAGACTTTTTCTCCCATAGCTAAGATAAAAACTTTCAAGTTAATATTTTCTCTAGCTGCACAATTTAGTTGGAAAATACATCAAATGGATGTGAAAATTGCCTTTCTTAATGGTGATTTATAGGAAGAAGTTTACATGACTCAACCAGAAGGTTTTTTCATACCAAGTAAAGAGGAAAAGGTATGTAAACTCATAAAATCACTATATGGTCTAAATCAGTCTCGTAGAGCATGGTACATAAAAATTGATGAGCATCTCATTCAACACATATTCAATAGGATTCCATACGATCCTAATCTCTATCTCAAAAAGCAATGGGGGGAGATAGTGATCACTATAGTATATGTCAATGATCTAGTCATCAATAGAGGATCAGTGAGGATGATTGAGTCAACAAAGAAAGATCTAACACGATCATTCGACATGACCGATCTTGGGATTCGACATTATTGTCTTGGACTTGAAGTTTGGAAAAGAGAAAATCAAATCTTTGTGTCACAATTGAAATACTCAAGACAATGATAGATAAATTCAATATGATGGATTATAATACATTTTCCACACCTATGGAGACAAGACTTCAATTTTCTTGAATAGATCCATCACCACAAGTAAATGTAACTCTCTATCGGCAGTTGATTAGGAGTCTCATCTACTTGACTTACACTAGGCCAGATATCAGCTATGCAGTCAACTATCTTTCATGGTTCATGCAAGAACCAAGGGTTTCTCACTGGAAGGAAGAAAAATGGATATTGAGGTACATCATAGGAACTAAGGACTATGGCCTGGGATAAAATAAGAATAATAACTTCTTCTTGACATGATATTCATATTCAAATCATGCAGGAAACATAGAAGATAGGAAATCCACTTCAGGATTTGTATTCTTTTTGGGATCTGGACTGATATCATGGGGGAGTAAGAAGAAGAATTGTGTTTCAAGGTCCTCCACAGAATCAAAATAAAATGAAGTAGGTGGAGTTGTCTGTGAAGCGATATGGCTCTAACATATACTTGAAGGATTGGGAATACCACAGAAATATCCAACTATCCTACATGTTGATAACAAAGGAGTAGTAAAACTTGTTCGGAATCTAGTTTTTCATGAGCACACCAAACACATTGAGGTGCAGGTACATTTCATTTATGAACATGTTCATAACAAAAACATCCAGCTCCAATATTTCCCAACAGATATATAATGTGCAAATGTCTTCACAAAGTCACTTGCTTGAGGTAAATTTGAGGGTTTTAGAGAATTTTTCTCATGTTCACTTGAGATCTTGTTAAATTAAGGGGGGAATGTTAGGAATAAAAATTAGCTTAATTCATCATTAATTCATATTTGAAGAAATATAATAAGTTAAATTATTTTATTTAAATACTTTAAACTTATGTCAATAGGTATTAATTATCATTGGTTGTTAGTTAACTAAATGATAGTGTTCTCATCCCAATGTTTGTGTGATCATGTTCTATCTTGTATATTTTGTTCTTGGATGATTTCCATGAGAGGAAATAGGGGTAGTTAGGGGAAATATGCTATTTCTACATATTTTCTTAGATTAGATGATTTGCTTCCATATATTGTGAATGAGATAGAAGATGTCCAATATCTACAAATATTTCAGCTCTCTCATTTGTTTGTAATGCTTGATTTTGATATTAATAAAATACACAAGCACCTTTTTATTTCTATGAAAAGCTTTTGTGTCAAATATTTTTTTCAAGTATTCATTGTCAAGATTACCTATGTCCTCAATGTAGCCCATGACAAATGCAACATATTCTCCACTTGTTCTTTTCAATCTTAGCCCCTTATGAACTTGAGCGTTAAGATTTGGAGCTTGTCCTGATATGATTTGAGAAGTCTCTTGCGTTGTCTCATCTACCTCCATTTCTCTTTCTTCTCCATACTTCATATCTTCATCCTTTGGCTCTTCCACGTTCTCTAGAGGTGTAGGGAATTCAGGTGCACTTTCCTCAGACTCTTCCTCGTTGTTGTCTAGCGTTAAATTTCTCCTTCTCTTCTCAGCTATCTCCTTCTATGGAGAGATTCGAGGTGATAAACACATTGATTGTGGAGTATCACCTTGGGTTTTCGTTCATCTGAATACCCTTTTGAAATGGTGGTCTCCTTGTATTGCATATAGGTCCTCATCATCTCCTTTTTGCACTTGAGGTGGTGTAGTCACGTGCTTAGCTTCTACCCTATCTATAGGCTACCTCATGCCTCTGTGTTCCAAACCACCACTATCGTCATGCTCCTCTTCTTCATCATCTACTTCTATTGTCTTTGTGGGCTTAGGTGCTGGAACATTTTCCATTGTATGCTTACCTTTTGGCGGCCCTGGGAGCCCAAACTCGTTCTCCACATACTTATTGTTCTCCATCTTGGGATTGAGTTAAAGGTACACAAGCACTACTCCAATGTCTCTAACAGCCAAGATTACCGGCTTCATGCTTATTATATCTGAGATAAGCCTCTCAATGTAGGTAGTCCATCCTGGATATACATATGTTTTTCTCATAGTGTGGTAGTCACAATCTACCTTGTCTGGGATGAAGCTTAGGTGGCACCCATATGAAAACTAGTGAATTAATGCCTAGAAATATCATGTTGTGAAGGCATATAGTAATTTTCACCATGGGCTCCAAGCCCCATATTTCACGGTGAACTGTGCTATGTAAAAGTGCTAGTATACCATGAACTACACTACCTTTCCTACTACTAAAGGTAACTCCTTAGGTATGCGTCATTCTTCTTTAAACGTTGCACGAAGCCTATCATACCACTTCCCCACCTTCTATTTGAATGGTCTACTCATTGATCCTTTGCACAAGTACTTTCCAAATCTTTCTGCAAGTGACTTGTTCTCCATAGGGTATTCCTAGATTTTCTCCTTTGGCCCATCAAGAACCCTGATTTCCATAAACACCAGAGAAAATAAAACAATTCCAAAACTAATTATGTCACACGTATGTGCTTCTTCAATGATTTTATTTACTACGTGATCTGTGATATTGTAGATCACTCCTTGAGACATCTTCTTTGCAACATGTAGCCACATTGTAATCACTTGTGACCACCTTTCTCAGTCATTAAAATTTGTTATAAGATGGGAAGCTACCTGCACTACTGGGTACTTCTTCAATTTGTCGATGTCCATGCCGCGCGGACCCTTGGTATACCCCAACTCCTTCCTTATCTCCAAGATTACAGCCTTATCAGTTAAATAACCATCTAGATCTACCCCTATACCTTTCAACCCTGTTACTGTTGAGATAAATGTGGATGTGATCCTTACCCTGTGTCCTGAAAAGTAGAATAAATATTCATGTACCATGCTCATCAACCACTAGTACAAGGGTTCATATTTACAAAAGTAGGGGAGCTCATACAACTGGTAAACTCTAATTTTCTTCAACAACTTCTCCCCAATGTCGTCATACACTGACATGTCTTCTGTTGTGTGCTTATTTGTCTTTATGTTTAACAATGCATCCAACTCCTTATTTTTAGGTGTACGATGGTTGTAATCACTAATCTTTCTTTTCCAGATGTGGGAATCCCATTCCTAACCCACAATCACACCCTCTGAATACTACAGTTATCAGAAATTACTCTTAAGAGTCATTTCATCCTCTACTTCCACTTTCTTCTTCCCCTTAGCTCTCGTGGTAGGTGCTTTCTTTAGTGCCATCTATAACCTGCAATCTTCTAACTTTAAGTACTTTCCTTCTATCTCCTACAACATGCAAACCCAAACCCTAGCTCGATTCAGCATGCCCTAGTTGCAATTACGAGATCAAGCTCTTTTACAATGCCATTCTTCACTAAAACCCTTTATGACTGAGGACGCAAGCTTCCTCTATGCACAAATATTCTCGTCACATCTCAATTCACACTCTTCACACTTGAATACTCTTCTCGCAGCTCATTTGCACTTGGTTCTTTTAGATTATCATGATTGCAACAATAAAAATGAACTTGCATCCCATTCTTTTATAGATTTTCAAAAAGTTAGTGTATTTATTACTCCTTCACCTACCAACAATCCTCATTAATTGACTCTTTTATTCAATTTTCCATGTGGTACATCTTCATGCCCTAGTCATAACCTTCTAGTAGGCCCTCCTACCTTTTGGTTTCATACTTCTCTTCAGCGTACTTCCATGCACCTAAGTACCTCATCACTGTGCCTTCCAATGATAGTCTTCACGCCTCCACTTACCTCACGTTATATTGTTCCATCATTTATCTCCATCTATGGTCATCTTGTCTAGAAGAAATCTCTTTTCTAACAATTCTTTAACTTTGAATAACACCCGTAGTAGTTTGTTCTTTTCATGTGTACTTATTTTCTACAGTCCTATACATGGATATAAATAACCACCCCACACTAAGGGTATGTGTAGTCATTTACTCATATCAAGTCTTCAAATAATTATTAGCTTCTGGTGCAAAAATGCACTTATTAAAAAAAACACCAACTAAATTGACAAAGCATAACGAACAATAAGGAAATACATTAAGGAAAATACATAATTGAAAACCTAATATAGATGACAACATTTCTTTATTACAAACACCAAGAAGACTTATTTATAGTAGGGCTTCAACCTACTCCCATTGAAGTAAGTCGGTATCAGTGTTTGATCAAGCACCTCTAATTGACAAGCATATGTTTCAAGTATGTGAGTGATAACATATGGTCCCAACCAATGTAATTTAAGCTTGTTAAGATGGTGCAAAAACTTTGAGTCATAAAGGAGCACCATCTGTCCAACCTCAATCTTTTTATCCTTGATATGTCTATCGTGTCATGTTTTTTGTCTGGGATTTTATTATTTTTGACTCCAACGTGCTATTGCTCATCACTCATCCAGCTTGATTAAATTTCCAGTTCATTCTTCTAATTCTTTCTCATTAGCTAGACCTCCAGCATGCATAATACATAAAAATGGTAACATGAATTCCATAGGAAGAATTGCTTCTGCGCCAAACACTAACTGAAATGGTGTGGCTTTGTTCAACCTTTTATATGCTGTGTGATATGCCCAAAGCACAACAGAAAATTTATCATCCCATTCCTTTCTCCCAACATCACAAATTTTTGTCAATGTCTGGCTCAAAATCTTGTTGAAATTCTCAATAGTTCCATTTTCCTGAGGATGATATGGTGTGCAATCATGAATTCATCCAATAAAATTCTGATTGTCTCATTTAGAAAGTGTGTACCCCTATCACTCATTAAAATTAATGGACATCCATACCTCGTAATAATATTTTCCCATAGAAACCTAGTTATTATAAAATATTTTATAGGGGATGTTTCTTCCCACCTTATCAGATAATCCATACAAGTTATGATATAGCGTGATCCAATCTTACACGTGGTTGGTGAAATAGGACCAAAAAAATCTATAGCCCATTTCTCAAATGGTTTTGCACTAGTAATAGGTCTTAGAGGAATTTCATCTCATTGTCATAATTTTGCAAGATGTTGGCAATGATCACATGCCTTACAAAATTGCTTACAATCTTTATACAGGGTCTTCCACAATAATCCAACGAGTAAAATCTTGCACGCAGTGGAATTACCTACATAGTGGCACCCTACAATACCACCATGATATTCTTCCATAATATCTATGCACTCATTCTCCAATACACAGTGATGCAATACTTCAACCATGCCTAATTTGTATAGGTCACCACTAATCAACATATAGGGTGCCATACGTATAGCAAGTTTTTTCTTCTCAAAGGATTTCATTCCTTCTGGTGCCATACCTATTCGTAGAAATACATAAATGTCCTCTAATTACAATGGCACTCATTGTAACCTATATAACTATGCATCAGTCATTTTATCTTCAATTGCTTGCGCGTCCTCCCCTGACTCAATTCTTGATAAGTGATTTGGGCTAGAATTACATTTCCCTAGTTTTATCACAATTGTGAAATCAAATTCTTGGAATAAGAGTACCCATCTACATATACACCCTTGTAAAATGAGATTATTTACCAAATAATTCAATGCCATGTGATTTGTATAAAAGAAAAATGATATAGCTAATATCCTGTATTGTTTGAATTTATGTAGTGCATAGATCATTGACAAAGTTTCGCGCTCTGTAGCTTTTTAATTATGTTCTGCAAGAGTCAACTTTCTACTAGAAAAATATATATGATGATCTATAATACCTTCTCCATGCTAATCTAACACAGTGCCAATGGTCGTGCCAGAGGCATCCACATGCACATGAAATGGTTAGTCCCATGAAGGAAAGCATAGAATAGGTGTCGTAGTAAGTTTATCCTTTAATGTCTCAAATGTGCACTGCTGCGGTTCCCCCTAGTAGAATGTAATTTTCCCTTTCAATAGCTCCTGCAAAGGTGCGACAACCTTAGCATATCCTTTAATAAAATTCTTGTAATATCCTATATGAACCAAAAATTTGAGCACCTCACTCTGACTGGCGGGCTCTTTTAGGCCGATAATGATTGCAACCTTAGCTGGATTAACCAACAAACCTTCCCTACAGATTATGTGTCCTAATAGTATTGCAAATGGTGTAGTAAATATGCACTTCTTAATGTTCAAAGAGATACTCAACTGTCTACATCTTCCAAACATTAAGAACAGATTGTCACAATGGTCTTTGACCAGTCCATATACCGTCAAATCATCTAAATAAACATGTAATAAGTTTTGGATGAAATCTTTAAACGCCTAAATAACTATGCGCAAAAATACAGCAGGCACATTTTTCAGACCAAAAGGCATCATAGTATAGGCGAAGCTACCCCATTCAGTAGTAAAAATAGTATTTTCATGATCCTCTTGGGCAATCCTAACCTGATGATACCCAGAGAAACCATCTATAAACAAATAGATTTCGTTCCCTGCAACGCCTTCTAGTATTTCCTCGGTGAATGGTGTAGGAAAGGGATCAATCACACATGCAACATTCAGCTCCTTGTAGTCCACATAGATCCTAATCTGACCATCCTTCTTGATACTAATCACCATTAGACTAACCCATTCTGACTCATCCAAGGGCTTGATAATTCCAAACTTCAACATTTTGTTAATCTATTCCATGACCTTTTCGCGCAAGTTGGGGTTCATCCTGCAGGGTCTCTTTCTGATTGGGTACACACCCTCTTTAAGATTTATCTTCATCTCTCCTAATGATTCATGCATGCCTTTAAGCTCATGGTACCCCCAAGGGAATAAATCCTGATAATCCCATTATAACTCTATGGTTTTTGCCACTTTAGAGTCTGACCAATAGTCTCCAATTATGGCCTCCTTAGGCTCAATATCTGACCCAATATTCACTTTCTAACACCTCACGTCTACTTATTGAATGGTTTTTATATATATTTTCTACTTCTTCATCATTCATTAAGTAGACCATTTTTCCCTTTTCTTTCTCAAGGTAAACGCACTGAAGTAGTGTGGCATCGGCCTCTACTTCTTCAGAAAAATACACTCCTAAATCTCCTTCATCCAATAACTCCTGAATGAGTTCTTTAGCCTTGGCACTATCTCCCATAGTCAATCACTTTATGAATTTTAATGTTTCTTCCACCAAAGGCTTAGTAGAGAAGAAGTCAAACATCTAGGTCATTCCTGCGATTAAATCCTTCCAATTTCTAGTGTCTCTATGGAGTTCTACATATACATACCAAGCACACATGGAGCCATGTAGAATGGAATAAAAATTGTGCACCCAGAGTGAAGGAGGTAAAGCTTCTTACCCCTATGTCCAGAGTCTCTCACACTGCTGAATGTGGTGCTAAATAGGTTGATTACCATGATAAGTGCATATTTGAGTACGTACATTTATCCTGAAGAACCTAGTGACAATAGCAATCCTAATTTCATTCCATCCTACAAGATTATCCTTGTGGAAGACCCACCAGCACACTGTTGTCCCATGTAGGGTATACACTAGTATATCCCTTCTCTCCAGTCGGTATATCCACTGTTATTCCATGGCGCATAGGAACACCGTAGGGTCTCCTTCTTTGGTATAACAAGGTATCAAGTTGTTACCTATTCTCCTGATATAACGCGGTTTGCTGATATTAGAAAATATGCTCTTTACTTCATGCCCTACCAACTCATAAGTGTTATGAGCCCAATTATTACAAGCAGCACTTGTAGTATCACTAATAGACTATGCATCCTCCTACTGAAGGATTCCTTCTTTACATGGATCAAACACCTCTCGATCTTGGATGGCACATACATAAATCCTATTCAGGTCTTGTTCACTCAAGGGATCAAACAAAGGCACATATTTGCCATTTGTTAAAGGGATGATAAATCTTTCCTCCTTGTTTTCAAAGCTGATATAACCCTTGTTGAACTAAAGATCAGCATTATTTTCATAGCACCAAGGATGCCCTAGTAGAGCTGGGAAGCTATCTAACTCTGCCAGTGCTAAAACGTCAAAATCTCCAGTGAACTTGGCTCCTTGTATGGTACTAGATGCATCTTTTAAAACTCTAATGGGAGTGGCCCTAGTTCGATTATCCATGAACAAAACATTAGAGAATGGCTATAATGGAGGTTTCCCCATTTTTACCCATGCATCTAAAGTAATAATATTGACTTCCACTCCTATATCAATCAGTATATTACTTAATAGTCACCCATCCACAACAACATTCAGATTTATTTCCTTGTCATAATCTAGGCTATGAGGGGGAAGATTTACATGTAGGATCTATCATCCAGTCTCAGTACTTGTGCGTGGAGTGTTTCCTTTTAACCAATTCCCCAAAAGTGGAATGATATTCTCTTGGTGAAAAAATTTGCACACTTATCTCAAGCCATCCATATCGATTTGGATCATCTTTGATGCTTTCTTTTTCTCCATCTTCTATGATTTCTCCTTTAAATACTGTATTTCACCCTAAATATTTCTGAGTACCTCCATGGTTTCTTGGTAAACCTCCTTCTAATGGGAAAGATCTGGGCATCGTTTATAAAGAACCTCCTCCTTAGTGATGGTAGGATTCTACTACAATGCTTCTTCAGCATGCGTTGTTTCAGCATGGGTCATGATCTTTACCTACAATGCCTTAGATTCTAGTTCCAACTTGGGCATCCACTAATTTTCCATAGCGCACCATATCCTAACCATCCTTGTGCCTTTGTTTTTTTATGTTTCTTACTAAGATGATCATACAAGTCTGGTCATTCCTCATAGCTATGATTCTTTCCACATAAGGAACAAGAAATATTCTGAGGACATTCTCCCCTGTAGTGGTCAGGAGATCCACATTTGTAACATGTTTCATGAGGGAACTCACTTGTTCCACCACCACGGCCTCGACCTCCATATCCTCCTCGAAACCCTCAACCTCTACCATGACCTCCTTCAAAATGTCCATTCCTATCATAACGTGCTTGATTGTGATCTCTATGCTCACCTTTTCCTTGAGGGTTATCTGATACTCCTGTCTATCACACACCAATATCTATGGCATCATGGATCTGACAAATCAACCTGCAATCTTTTGTATTATGATTCATGGACCTACAAATGTTACAATAGCAAGAGATGTTCTTCCTTGTCACACATTGTAACAATGGGCAACAATTGACATCATGGTCTAAGTGATATATCTCACAATCCAACAACAAGGAGCATACTGATCTGTGGGGACAACTATCCTTTCTGTGACCTTCCACTTCACAATCTATGCACCAAATCCTTGTGCACGTCTCATGTGCTGAATTTTCCAATAGCTTCTCCAACTATTTCACCATATCTGCAATGTATGCTTCTAAAAATGGGCTCACCCCAGTGTCTATACTTCCAACTTCCTCAGCACGTAAGGCTGCTTCAAGTTCTTAACATGGATCAGTGCATGTCTTTTGTGATAGCACCCTTCTAAAAGGTGTTATTAGGTCCTCAACAAACCATTACGCATGATGGCTTACATGAATATCATAAGAAAAAATGGATAACATTGTTTTGAAACTAGAATCATACTCTTTGACACTCTCAGTAGTGCCTTGCTTAATATCCTTGAGCGCACTTACACTCTTCTGTTTAAACTTTGAGCTATGAAATTATTTAAGGAAAGCATCTTTTAAAGCTGAATAGTCTATGTAAGTCTAATTAGAGTCAAATTTTTTGTACCAACTATGTGCATGACCTTGTAACGTAGTAGAAAATTGAATTTCCCTACGCTTAGAAGTTGTGATTCCTTTTGTGCGCCACAGTATTTCACACATGTGTATGTGTTCAACAACATCTTCTATGCCCCTATACTCTGGGAGATGAAGATACATCTCCATGTAAATATTATGAGGTTGGTGCGGACCTTGCCCACCTAATCCATAACCTCCGGTGTTTCCTCTTCCTCTAGAACCACCAGAACTAGATACACCTATGCCTCTTAATCCTGAACCCGTAGCTAGAGTTCGCCCAGAAGATGTACTTCCCTGTGTCCCAACAGTAGTACTAAACTACACCCCGACAGTCTGTGAAGTATTACTACTCCCATAAGAGAGTCCAAAAGTATGCACACCTAAAATTTGTGTGGATGATACACCTAAAAGGTACTCCCATATAAAAACAAATCCATTTGTTCTGTCATCGTTGTGTTTTTTATATGACTCACTCCTTCTCTCCCACTTCCTAAATTATCTTGTTGACTATTTGTTGTAATAGATACTAGAAAACCAAGCATAAGGGAAAGGTTTCTAGGTGGATTCAGATGTGTGTCTGTGGCCCAAGTCGTCTCTACTGGTGCACTTATACGTGAGGCCGGGGAGGGTTCCCTGTTATGCTTTCCCAAATGCGGGAGTTCTTTATGTTTGGGTTCCACATCTTCTGCATGAACTTCAAACACTTCCTGAACTATCTCTCTCCACAAAACCATTTAATCTGCAACATCCCACTACTTCTCTATCTCTCTCTCGTATTCCTAATTATACTTAAGCCACCTTTCCTCTCTTTTCCTTTCTGTCACTAGGTCTGCCATCTTTCACCAAACTTGTTCCTGCCCCCATGTGTGGTGGGGTTTAGTTTTCCATCGGTTTGTTCTCCAATTTCAGGGTTACCATAAAAATTTTGATCACTAGTGGAATACCTTACAGGTAAGCTCCCCTGGGATATCATAAAAATTGGGATTCATCTACCTCTTGGCACGAATAAGTGGAAATTGAGTACTCCAAGATATATCTATTCAAAACACCATGGAACCATGTATCCACAACGCGATTCCAAATTAGATTAGTATCATAAAGGGATTGAAATTCTTCATGTGTCCATAAAATTGTGCGATATCTCTAATTCCCTTTAGACGCATAAGCAACAGCCATTCATTAAGTTCTACTGGAAAGATAACAAAGAATCTCTCGTATAAATAGTCATACAGATTCTGATGCACCCATGCACATGCATTAAACTCATATCCAGTGTTAAACCTCTATGCGTATTCTTCTTCCAAATCTTCAATCCACTCCTCAACACTTGCTAATGTCAACCGATACGTCTTCATCGCAAACCATCCTTAAAACAACTGAAAAATAGGTCCCAGGAATGGAACCAATGATGTAATCTAGAATTTACCAGTAAAATCTTAGGCATGCTAACACATCACTCAGCCTAGATTGAGTGCTCACCTAAAGCGCACAAATGTACAAGGCCCCTCTTTAGCATTGCTCTTGCAAGATGTTAGCATGATGAAGACTTAATGCATTCATATCCATCATTAATACAACATATCATATTCAGATCTAGATATTAAAGAATCATGAATCACATGATAAACATAGTGAAATCATTTATGTAGTAATAAACTATAACCATGATTAACACCTTGATTCAACCAATACTCTCCATTATATTGAATGTAGTAATACACAGAAGCTTCCTTATAATAATATTAGTATACACATATGCGCATAATAGAACTTGACAACATAACTTCATAGTAATTCAGTCCTTACATATCTATCTCTATATATATCATACTACACAGACCATTACATATTTATAAGGGTGGAGACTTTCCCTTCACCTCTTTTCTAATCCCAAAATAGGTTGCATGCTATTATTAGCCACGTGTCGTTACAATAATAGTCACACATGAAAGTGTACTAACAATAGAATTCTTCTAGTTAACTATCAGTAGTAAATATATTCTTAGCATGTACCCATGCAACACACTTCGTATCTGATCCTCCAAAAATAACTATTATGTGTCATGCAAGTATTTAACCAGTTTGTGTGTTCGGCACGCTATCTCTAAAAATATGTCGTACACTTGAAAATGGCTAAGTCCCAAATCTATCTCTCTTCTTCATGCGTGATTCTTTCCTGGCCCTTTCGTGCCTTTGAACGCACTCTATTCTTTCGCATGGACCTTCTGTATGTTTTTCTCTAAGTGTCATATTTTGACTAACCAACATTTACCCTTCAAACTATCCTGCTTATTTCAAACTTTTTGCTAAGAGCGCAATTACAATATTCATCAATTATTATTTATATAAACCCTAGTAAAAACACTAAATATTTGATAAAATAATATACAATGGTATTTATACGAGGTAGAATTTATCATCAAGACAATCAAATATTAATGTTGTAGATAAAACTAATTTAGTATTTTATGTAGGAGTCAACCTAACATTTATTCTTTGGTCAAAATAATAGAATGATCAAACGACATTAAATTTATGGTCAAGTAAACCGATATTTTAAAATCTACCCATAACTTCAAATAATTTGTTAACACTAAATGCTTTTCTTTCATGGGTATAATGGTTTTAAGATATATTGAGGTTTAGCATGATTTTTGTTGATGAAAGTGATCAGGATTCTAAATTGTTTTCCTTTGAATGTATTTTTGTTCATGATTGATGTTTCTTATTTATCAGTGACCATTCTCTCTCTACAGATAATATGAAACTTGTTAATGGTGACCCATCCTTCATTACTATATACAACACAACTTATGATGACAATGTTTTTGGCCCTGGTGTAGAACCAATTTATTTGAACAAGCTTCCAACTTTGTTCTCGCTTTGGGTCACTACAAAGTAGAGTTTCTCTTATGTTGCTTAGAGGAAGTTTACAACTATAATACAATCTATATCATCTATCAAGGAAAACATATGTTTTAAAAATTTTGGTAGGACATTGGAGACTCTATTCCCTTCCCTTGTAATTTTTGATAGCAATTTCCATGTAGTGTTTTCCATAATGAATAATTTTTATGAGACAGATATCCTACATGATGCATTTTACAATTTACTCTATGAGTTGGGTTATGACCAATATTATGTTAGTAGAAATGAGAAATATATTAGAGATACATTTAGTGATTAACTTGTTGGCTTGTAATGTTATCTAATTACTCATGCCTACTTCATATTCCCCATGTTTATACTAGTGCTCAAAAAATTGTGCCTAAAGCCATATATCATACCATACTTATACTATCGAGGAACACATAATTTACTTTCAATATTTCTCTATTTATGAATAAATATTTTGTAACAATTTCTCCTATGTATAAGCAAAGTACAATATCTTGCACACTTTTTACTCCTTGTCTATAGATAGACTTTCTCTCCTATAATTGCTCTTATTTGCACTTTTCAGGTTTTACTTACTATCAACAGTATTTAACTATTTAATATTGGGAATTTTAAACATATTTATTCTTTTCTTTTGTGTATTTTTGTGCACACCATGGAAATTACACACACCTTCATTACATTTCACACCATGCATTGTGAAAACAATGACATAGAGGATGTAATGAAATGTATGATATCTTACATTCTTTTAAATTCATGTGAAGTACAGTTCTACAACATTCAACAAAAAAATATTTCCTTTTTCGTTTTTTTGGACGTAAAGTACAGTGCATGTCATTAAGTATAGTGCATGTCATGCTAAAAAATTCATATTTTTC
The DNA here is from genome assembly GCA_019776745.2 of Taxus chinensis. Classification (NCBI taxonomy): domain Eukaryota; kingdom Viridiplantae; phylum Streptophyta; class Pinopsida; order Cupressales; family Taxaceae; genus Taxus; species Taxus chinensis. The sequence goes on along the minus strand of CM034147.1, from coordinate 77,373,493 downwards.
CATGTCGTGCAAGTATGATGGAAAAGGTGAGCTAATTGGGTCGAGTAGTTGTTTGTTGATTTTTTTTGAAATAGTCACAATTCTTCTTGATGATGCCATGTCTACATCTTCTTAACATCATTTGTCACAAATTTATAAAAAAAATTACATTATTAGTTTTTAATTATCATTTATTTAACCTTTAAGAAACCCTAATCTAGAATCAATACAAATACATTTTAATAGGATTAACTAACTAAAAATAATAACACACAATTGATTTAATTTAATTTTTATTAATAAAATATAAGTATTGTAAGGTAATTGATGTATAAATGATAAAATACATAAATGACACAAGAGAACTAAGATTTAAGATATGAAACCCTAAGCACAAGATATGAATGAAGAGAATTAGCTAATTTATGCTCGATCTGGAACTGCTCTAGACTAGGAAAAGTGTTGAACATACTAGGAAAATTGTTGTAAATGCTCAGTATAAATTCTGCAACTCATGAACATATCTAGAAATGGGTGATCACATTAGGGAAAAGGTTCTTGGGTGTTGGAGATTGCTACTAGGCACCCATGAATGTGCAAATGGTCCTACTATGGTTTTCACTGTGTCGTAAGAGTCTCACAGTTGTTTCACGTTTATCAACTGATAATCTCTCATTGAATTTTGAAGGTACCTACACAAGAGATGTTCACATGTATAAGCCTATAGACCACATCAAAACTAAAACATAAAATGTAGAATGGGGAGTCAGAATGACCTTGATGGTCACCCCGAGAGTGAACTTACGACCAAACGTTGCACTACATTTCATAATCCATGTATTTCTTGTGTGTGTAGAAATTGTGCCCTAGGATTCCCTTGTGCAAGTTGCACTTGATAATGGGTTATAGCTAAAATGTAGCAATGTTGTAGAATGTGTTGATGGAATAGAATGAACTTCCCCTTCCTATGTTGTGTATGAAAAATATGTAGTCCTTGTACCTTGAATGAATGCTAGATGGAAGTCTTTTCTTTAGTGCCTTTGGAATGCAAGCTTAGGCAATGATAGTAATGCTTAGCTCTTAGTCCTTTATTTTGAATGCATAACTATGTATCTATATGATTCCCTTGTTTGAATTTCATAATTAACAACTGGAAGATTGACCCATAAGTGAAAAATATGCCCAAAATATAAAAGATACCCAAAAAGAGTGAGTAAGATAAGACATGGTCAGGGGCACTTAGAGGGGACAAGAGCACCTAGGCGCTGTTGTCTTGGTTAGGTGCTATTGTCTGAAGCCATAAAAGATAAATGACATAATTTATGACTGGGATATAGGGTGTGTAAGAAAAAATATAAAGAAAGAGATAAAGAAAAGAGGCCAAATATAGTTCTCAACCACTAGTTCTCTTTCTTAGGAATCATGTAAATTTCAGCATGTTTTTAGGACTTAAAAATGTACCCAAGTGCATGATTTTGTATCAAAATTTTCCCCCACTTTTTATTTTCAGGTGAATTCTCAATAACATAATGTAGATAGAAGATGCATTCCTGATAAAAATGTAGAGTGTGCGGTGAAATGCGTGCTGAGTGGACAAGTGAAGCGTTGAATGATATAAAGTGAAGCATGGAGACTAGGAAAGGAAAGTGACCCTAGGGGTGAAGCGTATGCGTTACGTTGTACATGTTGTTGTGCTTGTATTTTTTGTTATAGGTTGCTTCTTGATGTTTATTAAGGATGAACCTATAAAAGAAGAGAGAAAGAGTTGTCAAAGTCATGTATATGAAAAATCTACGTAAAGTATGTAAAAGTAATAGTAAAGGAAAGTGTGCACCTAATGTAGGTGATTTAACAAAAATAAACTAAAGATGGGTAGATTACTTTGTTAAATACTAAGATATGTTATAGCAAGTAGATATGGCAGTAAATTACAGTATATGACTCAAGAAACAATTAATAAAAGGGTGAGTGTACGAAGTTGGGGGGCCAAAAAGAAGATAAAAACCTGGAAAAAGAAAAATGCGTATGCACTCTATTATAACATGATCATGTTTTAAATTTTTAGGTTTGGGATTTACCAAGGCATAAAGCTTATGTGTTATAATGCGTACACATTATGCTTACTATAAAGAAAAAAGAGGCTCGAGCCTCTATCATTTTATCTCCCTCAAACGTGAGTTTTAGAGCTTAATCGTGCCCTCACATTTTTTCATTCAGCTGGATATCAAGCTCAAAGGATCATTTCTAGATCACTGGGAAGATCAAAATCGATGATGGCACCATGGAGAAGAGGTAACCACAATTATTTTCTCAAAATTGCATTGAAATATGATAATTATATATTCAAATTTGAATTGAATACATATTTTTTATTATTACAGTTAGAGGTCGAGGGAATCAACCACAACCAAACCCTACTATTCCTATCATCCCTCCCGACACTCCCATAATTTCTCAACATCCCTCAGGTAGTCAATAAGATTTAACAACCCACATAGTTGAAAACAAAATTAAAATTAAGGATTTAGTCAAAACAATGAGGAATTCACAATCTACAAACCCCCACCTTGCGTCTCTTGCAAACACATTGGAGGCATTACTTGTTCAATTTGACATTGAAATAGGGAAAATTGATTGTTGGAAAACTTACAGAGAGGGTTGTAGGGTGTATTATTCTAACACATTGTCATATGTGGATGTAAAGAAATTTTTTTTTCAAAAGACCTCATATGCACCTTATTCATGGACACCCACACTAATTTTCGTGTTCCGTTATCATGTAAACGGTTTCTCATCCATTGGTACAATAATAATTTTTGGGACCGATGGTGGATGGTGTTTGATTTTCCACCTTGTAATAATAACGAGGTGCCACTATACTTTATGAGGAAACTCTATTTCGATTTTATCCTCAACGAGATCCCAAATTATTTTGATTTCTGAGATTTTTAGAGCCGAGGAAAAGGATTTGCACAGGATCGACCAGGTGCACAATGTGCACCTATTCATTAGGGTAGATTCCTCAAATAGAAGCCCCCTCACCCTGAGATTGTCCCTCAAGTAGTGAAGAATAAAATAGAGATTGATACACTCCACGCACTTCATGGCTATCTGCGACCCTTGTTCGACATATGAGGGAGATTTATGAGCCAGATGATCATGGAGGTACACAGAGTATTCCCTCAGGGAGTACTAGCATGAGGCCAAATCTTTTCTCGTCATGTGGTAGCATATGTTTGGGGCCTGAGGAGGACGATACTTTCATACGTACTTATTTTGGTGCACTTGGTGCTAAGGGTGCACACGATAATGTCACTATGTCGGATTTCCCTTTGAGTGAGACATTTGGATTACATTCATCAACATCACCTTCATAAGTAAATTTTTTATGTTTTTTTATGTGTGTTACAAAATTTTTGGAGTACTTGATTTACTTATATATGTTAAGTTTTTGAAAAAATTGTATTTGTACATGTATATGCATTGATATTACAGTGCGCGGGAGGCACATCTTCGTCCTAACCACACGCGGTGAGCACCATGCGTACACATACATTCACAGAGATAATTTATAATGTTAATTATGTGAAATTTTCACATACATGTGTGTTTGTGTGTGTGTGTGTGTGTGTGTGTGTGTGTGTGTGTGTGTGTGTGTGTGTGTGTGTGTGTGTGTGTGTGTGTGTGTGTGTTTGTGTGTGTGTATTAGTTTTGAAGTCAAATATATGTATGTTCTTGTATGTCCATCTAATTGATGTGATATACATGTTTGATGAAGATGTTGACTTCACTAGACACCCCACCATCTCTGTGACAAGTAGATAGAGGTGTTGCTATTGTAACTTCATCTACTCAACAATTCACTGAGGTATTCAAACAACACGTAAATTTTGTTAAATTTCTTGTGTAATTCATATTATGTTAAATTACACGTTGGTAATGTCTTTCATTGTAGAATTATTAAATTATGTTAATAATTCCTTCATTATGTATATGCAGGAGTTACCTGCGACAGGTAGCATCCCTGTTCATTTAATTCACAAGTGTGGCAGGGTAAAAACAATAGTTCTATATTGATAAAATTAGTTAAAATATTGTCATTATGTACATACATGTACTTAGTTCTATTTTTGCTAATTTTGAAGTTAGATTTTTTTATCTTATGTGTATGTAGGGAACTTTAACCCCCTTCATTTTGACTTTGAGGGCATGAACTCCTCCATCTCATCGTCTTCGTACCCCCGTTCGTATTGCAGGAGCTCCCGATGACTCATCTGAGCATGAGATGTAAATTAGGCATGATTGACAACTTGCAGTAAGTTTGTATATTTATGTAAATACTTTCATTCTAGCATGGTATTAAATACATGTTGAAAACATATATAAATTAATTTTTGACAAAAAAACATTGTTTGAATTTACAGGCTCATCTACCGGCAAGTATTTAGCGGAAGAGGACTCGAAGCATGGGCTCAGACGATCTAAAGTCATCTCATGGATCTCCATCTTCATCTAAGGGAGGGCCTTATTCAAGCAAGGCCAAGAGAGGGATAGATTTTGATGAGTAGGAAATATATATGTCTTACATGACATTGTTTTTATATGCCTATGCACATGGCATTGTATGTATGCCTATATGGCATTTGAACTTGATGGTATATGACCTATTGGGAATTTTTGTATTTATTATGCACATTAAAATACTATTTGGAACTTGATAATTTTGTATGAGACCTTACATTTATGAGATTATTTTTGCATGAAACTAATATGATGCGCACTTGACAATATTTAAGACATTATGGATTATTTTTTCATTTATTGGTGATGTACATGTAATAGCATTTTCAATGTATAATATGCATCAAACTTTGGAAATCGATATTTATATAATGTATGTATAGAAAGATTTACCTAATATGAGTAATTATTCTTTCAATTTATCAATGTTTATATTTGTATTTACCTTACTTCCACTTATTCTTACTCACAGTATCTTTGTATTGGTTCCTATCTTATCATACACTTACTACATTCTTCTATGCTTATTATTCTTCTCCCCTGTTAAAACACTCGAGAGTCGTCACAATTTGATGACTTTCATCTGTTAATATTTTGAGAATGTCTCTTCATATACATTACTCCAATGCTTGAGAATGTCTCCAGATGCAATGATATTCAAATTCAGACACTCAATGATTCTTGAGTGTCTGATCCTATCCAATTCATGTTATTACCTTTAAATTTGTAGGCATTTTAATTTATTTGGAAATCACATCACACCCTTCACTAGGCTTGATGACTACCCCTATCCTTTTGAAGGCACTTTTGAAAGCATCCATGAGTTTATCATAGCATAAATTATCAATGAATGGAAGGTCACTAAGCCGTAGGCCGGTTGACTCCCATCCAGAACTAAACAAGAAAGATTTACTAGGCGATTGATAACTCCCGTGTGTTCTTAGACATACCCCTATCAAATTCATTCTTAAGCCAATCTAGTCATTCAGGGCTCTTAAAGGACTACACCCACAAAAGGTAGCCCAAAAACACGGGTAGCGTAGGGAACTGAAAGAAATTCTTCACTAGCATTCACTTGGCCACCATGATGTGTTGGGGTAGTTAGTTTGGTCCCACGAGCTTCCGTTTGCAAACTACAGCATCTGGGAGCCCTACACTGACTCAGACTACAATATTTCACATTTTTGCAAACAATAGGACAACAAGAGAATCGAATGGTGATGGAGAAAACTGGGAGAGGATTTTTTAGAGGGCTTCAACATGGAGGTTTTTGATCTGACAAGATGTCTCTAAGTGCCATGGAGTCCAAGAAATCACATGTCGAAGATATAACCTATTTTGGTCTTAGGGCTCTTAAGAGACTATGCCCAGACAAGGTAGCCCAGAAGCATAGGGAGCATAAGGAACCAAAAAAAATCCTCCACTAGTGTTCACTAGGCCATTTGGACATTTTGGCATAGACGGTTTGGTCCCACAAGCTATTGTTTGTAAAATACAACATCTAGTAGCCTTACATTGACTCAGACTACACTATTTTATGCATTTGCAAACAATAAGACAACGAGAGAACCAAATGGATATGGATAAAACTATAATACAATTTCATAGAGGGCCCTAATGTGGAGGTCCTAGATCTAACGAGACGTCTCTAGGTGCAATGGAGTCCGAGAAATCACCCGTTGAAGATAGAGCATGTTTTGGCCTCAGGGCTCTTAAGGGACTATGCTCAGACGAGGTAGCCTGAAAGAACGGATAGCATAGGGAATAAAAAAATATCCACTAGCGTTCACCTGACCACCTAATGTGTTGGTGTAGTTGGTTTGGTCCCACGAACTTTCGTTTGCAAACTATAGCATCTGGGAGCCCTACACTGACTCAAACTGCAATATTTCGTGTATTTACAGATAATAGGACAGCGAGAGAACCAAATGGAGATGGATAAAACTACGAGATAATTTTGTACAGGGCCCCAACATGGACGTCTTGGATCTAACGAGACATCTCTAGGAGCCATGGAGTCCAAGAAATCATCCATCGAAGATATAGCGTGTTTTGGCCTCAGGGATCTTAAGGGACTACGCCTAGATGAGGTAGCCTGAAAGCACAGGCACCATAGGGAATAAAAAAAAATCCTCCAATAGCATTCACTAAGTCATCTGGACGTGTTTTCCTAAATGGTTTGGTCCCATAAGCTACCATTTGCAAAATACAACATCTAGCAGCCTTACACTGACTCAGACTACACTATTTCGCGCATTTGTAAACAATAGGACAACAAGAAAACCGAATGGAGATGGATAAAAACCATGATAGGATTTCATATAGGGCCCTGACATGGAGGTCTTGGATCTGACGAGATGTATCTAGGTGCCACGGAGTCTGAGAAATCACCCGTCGAAAATATAGTGTGTTTTGGCCTCACGACTCTTAAGGGACTACGCCCGGATGAGGTAACCCGAAAGCACAGGTAGCATAGGAAACCAAAACAAGGCCTCCAATAGTGTTCACTAGGACATTTTGATATGTTGGCTCAGATGGTTTAGTCCCACAAGCCACCGTTTGTAAAATACAACATCTAGTAGCCTTACACTGACTTAGACTACACTATTTGGAGCATTTGCAAACAATAGGACAATAAGAGAACCAAATGAAGATGGAGAAAAATGTGAGAGTATTTCATATAGGGATTCAACATGAAGGTTTTGGATCTGATGAGATGTTTTTAGGTGCCACAGAGTCCGAGAAATCACCCTTCGAAGATATAACATGTTTTGGCCTTAAGGCTCTTAAGGGACTATGCCTAGACGAGGTAGCTTGAAAGCACAGGCAGCATAGGGAACCAAAAATAATATTTCACTAGCATTCACCAAGACATCCAGATGTGTTAGCCCAGATAGTTTGGTCCCACAAGCTACCATTTACAAAATACAACATCTAGCATCCTTACACTGACTCAGACTACGCCTGAACGAGGTAGCCCGAAAGCACAGGGAGCTTAGGGAACCAAAAAAAGCCTCCACTAGCATTCACTAGGCCACCCCAATGTGTTGGTGTAGTTGTTTCAGTCCTATGAGCTTCTGTTTGCAAAATATAGCATTTGGTAGCCCTACACTGACTCAGACTGTAGTATTTTACGCATTTACAAAAAATATGTCAGTGAGAGAACCGAATGGAGATGGATAAAACCACGAGAGGATTTCGTAGAAGGCCCCAACATGGAGGTCTCAGATCTAACGAAATGTCTCTAGGTGCCACGAAGTCCAAGAAATCACAATCGAATATATAGCGTGTTTGGGCCTCATGGCTCTTAAGGGACTACGCCCAGACAAGATATCCCAAAAGCACGGGGAACATAGAGAACCAAAACGAAGACTCCACTAGTGTTCACCAAGCAATCTGGATGTGTTGGACTAGACGGTTTGGTCCCACGAGCTACCATTTGCAAAATATAGTGTCTGACAGCCTTCCACCGACTCAAAATGCACTATTTCACACGTTTGTAAACAATAGGACAATGAGAGAACCAGATGGATATGGATAAAACCACGAGAGGATTTTGTAGGGCCCTTACAATTTTTCCATGTTAGTACTGAAGATATTTGAACTTTCATTGAATGACTACAAACATCTAACCTAAATAGTTAGAGTAATAGACTAAATCAGCATTCTATTTCTCACATATAAAATGAATTTCTTCGTTCAAAAAAGAAACTATGGGTGAATGCTAAAAAAAATTACATTTCTAAACGAGTTTCAGGCTCAATTATCAATACTTCATTGCAGTTTTTCTTACTAGTATTATGCTTTTGGAACTACCTAGTTTGATTTGTGAAGTTGAAGCAGCTGGGATTAATAAAAATAATGAACTTGGCATGTTTTCCTTAAGAATATCCATGATTCTATTGACAACATCACATAGATCTTCCATTCTAGTTAAGTTGTGATCCTTCCACGCTTCCCATTTTTCCTTTTCTTCTTCTCGTATATTCTCTTTAAGTTCTTCCAGATGTTTTTGGGTAATCAAATTGACTCTTTATGACTTTCAGGAGACATTTCTTCTTGAATCATAGTGACATCTTCACCTAATTTTTTTAATTCATGATGTTCATTGTCATATAAAGTTGAAGACTAAAAATTTATAAGGCCTTCAGTTTCTTTTTGGGCACAAAAAACCTTTTGTAATGTCCAAAAAAATTTAAGCTCTTCATTCTCTGTTTGATTGAAGATATTGATTCTTTCAAAATGAACAGTTGGAACATTGGTGGTCTTCCCAACAAAACTAAGTTCATAGTCTACATAGTTGCATCCTATGGAAAAATCATTGAACATTGGTGGTTTTCTAGACCCGTGCTTTCAAGCTACCTCGTCCGAGCGTAGTCCCTTAAGAGCCCTGAGGATAAAACACGATATATCTTCGACAGGGGATTTCTCAGACTCCATGGCACCTAGAGATGTCTCATCAGATCTGATACCTCCATGTCGGGGCCCTCTACAAAATCCTCTCACAATTTTCACCATCTCCATTCGGTTCTCTCGTTGTCCTATTGTTTGCAACGCGCGAAATAGTGTAGTTTGAGTCAATGTAAGGCTGCTAGATGTTGTATTTTGAAAATGGTAGCTTATGGGACCAAACCATCTGGGCCAACATGTCTAAATGGCCTGGTGAACACTAGTGGAGGATTTTTTTTGGTTCCCTATGATCCTCATGATTTCGAGCTACCTCGTCCGGGTGTAGTCCCTTAAGATCCCTCAGGCCAAAACATGTTATATCTTTGACGGGTGATTTCTCAGACTCTGTGGCACCTAGAGATGTCTCATTAGATCTAAAACCTTTATGTTGAATCCCTCTACAAAATCCTCTTGTGGTTTTCTCTATCTCCATTCGATTCTCTTGTTGTCCTATTGTTTCCAAACGCTCGAAATAGTGTAGTCTGAGTTAGTGTAAGGCTGCTAGAGGCTGTATTTTGCAAACGGTAACTTGTGGGACCAAACCGTCTGGGCCAACATATCTGAATGGCCTGGTGAACACTAGTGGAGGCATTTTTTGGTTCCCTTCACTACTTATGCTTTCAGGCTACCTCGTTTGGGCATAGTCCCTTAAGAGCCCTAAGGCCAAAACATGTTATATCTTTGACGAGTGATTTCTCAGACTTTGTGGCACCTAGAGGTCTCGTCAGATCTGAGACCTCCACATTAGGTCTCTCTAAGAAATTCTATCATGGGTTTATCCATCTCCATTCGGTTCTCTAGTTGTCCTGTTGTTTGTAAATGCGCAAAATAGTGTAGTCTAAGTCAGTGTAAGGCTGCTAGATGTTGTATTTTGCAAACGGTAGCTTGTGGGACCGAAACAACTACCCCAACATGTCAGAGTGGCCACATGAGTGCTAGTGGAGGATTTTTGTGGTTCCCTACAGTCCCCGTGCTTTCAGGCTACCTCATTCGGGCGTAGTCTCTTAAGAGCCCTGAGGCCAAAACACATTATATATTCGATGGGTGATTTCTCGAACTCCATGGCAACTAGAGATGTATCATTAGATCTGAGACCTCCATTTCAGGGTCCTCTACAAAATTCTCTTGTGGTTTTCTCCATATTGATTCGGTCCTATTGTTTACAAATGTGTGAAATATTGCAGTCTGAGTCAGTGTAGGGCTACTAAACACTCTAGTTTGCAAACGAAATCTCGTGGGACCAAACCAACTACCATACACGTCAAGGTGGCCAGGTGAATGCTAGTGTAGGATTTGTTTTGGTTCCCTACACTCCCCATGTTTTTAGGCTACCTTGTTCGGGCGCAGTCCCTTAAGAGCCCTGAGGCCAAAACACACTATATCTTCGACGAGTGATTTCTCAGACTCTGTGGCACCTAGAGACGTCTTGTCAAATCCGAGACCTCTATGTCAGGGCCCTTTACAAAATACTCTTGAGGTTTTCTGCATCTCCATTCAGTTCTCTCATTGTCTTACTATTTGTAAATGTGTGAAATATTGCAGTCTGAGTTAGTGTATGGTTTCCGGATGCTATAGTTTACAAACGGAAGTTTGTGGGACCAAACCAACTATGACAACATGTCAGGGTGGCCAGGTTAATGTTATTGGAGGCTTTGTTTTGTTCCCTATACTACCCATGCTTTCAAGCTACCTCATCTGAGCTTTGTCCCTTAACAGCCTCGAGGCCAAAACATGCTATATCTTTGATGGGTGATTTCTCAGACTCCATGACACCTAGAGATGTATTGTCAAATCTAATACCTCCATGTCAGGGCCCTCTACAAAATCCTCTCACAATTTTCACCATCTCCATTCGGTTCTCTCGTTGTCTTACTATTTGCAAATGTGCAAAATACTGCAGTCTGAGACAGTGTAAGGTTGTCCATTGCCAATCACCTGAATAATATAGCTAGTTCATACAATATAGGTGGTGAAATGAGAATTTTTATAAGATATTTTTACAATACAGATGATGAAATGAGAATTTTTTTATTGTTCCTTTCTAATATTTAATTTCTCTTAGCTTCACCTGGCTTTGAGAATAATAAATTCTCTACTGATAGTGCCAACCACATGAAGGTTGAAGTTTTTTTGGCACCACTAACCTACATAAACATGTTAGTAAGCAATTAAATAGAATTTTAAATCATACAAAATTTAAACAAAATTATTTAAGTAAATATTCAAATTAAATTCATGAAGAACATACCTTTGTAAATTCAATCCAATGAACCGCAAGGATCAACTCTATTCTTAACAGTAGCAAGAATTGCTTCATGATTTGATTCATGAGCTTTCCATAGATTCTTGTTTGATGGTCGACCTCGATACTTGATCAATTTAATATTTTTTACAAGGACCAAATGTGAATAGTGAAGTATCTTCCGATGTACTTCATAGTCTTCAAACAACCAACTATTTGACTTTTTTATAGTACATTGTTAAAGCCAAGTTCCAGTGAATACCACTAACCCAGTGGGATACTCAAGGTCTTCACCATCAATGACTGTGGAAGTCAATTTTTTCCCCTCTACACAACGAGACAAGAAGTAGTTTTTTCCCTCTTCATTAAATTCCACCGCAATAACTGCAAAAACGTGCCCTATGTATCACAAAGTAAAACTATTCAGTCAATTTAAAAATAGATTAAGATTTGACCATTTAATAACTTATAAATCTAAAACATGGCATGTACATATATGTATGTACCTTGTTGCACTAAATCAGAGACTTGGTCAAAGTCAGGTGATGTTGTCATTTGATCTGAAGACCCTGTAAGTTGTAATGCTCTTGGAACTTGATGTGTGTTGAGTGGAGTAGAGGTCTACAAGCCAATTCATCAACCCACTGATGTGACTCACATTCATTCCATGTAAAATCAATGCATGATATAAAAAAACATGTCATGTACCTAATATAAATATTCTAAGCATTTGCATCTGAACTACGGAATGAGTGTATATCACTTGATCCTGCAACTGTCATACAATCTTCAAAGTTTTCCAGATGTTGTTCCTCTATCAACCAAAAATATATATGAACCGTTGATCTCTCTTGAGATTCATGGCCCATATTCTTGACACACCAATCAACAATGTTTGTTGCATCTATAAATTTAGAACCATCCTTGAACTTTAACTCTTCTCTTGTAAGTGCTCTTTTCACACATGATCCTACACCATCATGCTCTCTGTTTCCATGCCCTGCCTTAGTAAAACTCCATATATGTTGTACATTTGTTTATTTTTGCATCTTGCTTAGCCAATAAAACATTCGTGCATTCTTGAATTGTGATGTGTAGTTTTCTGACCAAATGTAATGTTGATCAAAACTAATGTTCCTCTCATTCAAGTTTGCATAAAACACCTAGAAACACCCTTGTAAATATTCTGTAGAATGTGTCCAATCATCACTGATGTAGAAATGATACTCTCTTAATATTTTTTTATCTCCCTCAGTGCTTTCAGGAGAGTACATGAATGTTATATGCACGAAAATAGAAACTTGCACTAAGTTATAATATTGAGATTGAACCTCCGTTTGTGGCTGCAATATGTAATTCTCTGCAAAGTCAAATACTGAAACAATAGTACCAAGTGGGAGTGTGTCCTTTCTTAACTTGAATTGTTCATCCAACCATTGAGCTCTATGTGTTTGCCTTGCATACTCATTAAAAATTATCTCTCTGAATTTGACCATATATTTTGATACAAGTAATTGTTTTCTAACAAGCTCACACCTCTTAGATTATTTTCCATCTTTTAATTGATATGCCACCAATTTATATTTGGTGAAATCAAACAATTATTTTCCTATTGAATATGTACTCTCCTCATGGATACAACTTTTCAGATTTGGCAAGCCACCACATACATTACACATTCCATCCAAACATGCTTTGTTATAAAAAAAATTGTCTTGTTGATTTTCACAAAATATTGTCAGAATAAATTCCCTTGAATATTATTGTTGGATATTTAATCCAAACTCCTACAACATAATGTCAGTATGCAAAACACGACATATTTGACAAAAAACATCATAATGCATTGAAAATTCAAAATGATGCCTGCAACAACAAGTGGTACGTGAGTGAATGATTTTCACATAAAAGGGTTTGCTCATTTCAAAGAATATTTGTCTAATGTTAATTTGTGGATTTTCATTCTGAAACTTAGAGAACAATTTTGTTTGAGTCGTATCTAAGAATTTTTTTACACACGATTGACAATTACGAGAACCTATTCTTCTTTTTATTGTATCTCTTCTATTTTGTGACACCCTTGTGTTCTCATTCCAAAATTTTACAATTAATTGTTTTATAATATCATATGTATTCTTGTCTTTTCATGGAAGTATGTTATAAAAATCCCAATTTTCAGTGTTATTGAATGACTCAAAATGTTTATGTCTCTCTATTTCTTTTATTAGTGTTTTTCTGTTTGGCTTCAAAAGACTACTTTTTTTTCTAATCAAGCATGTATTAACTATTTTATCACTTACTATACAATTAGTAAGTACACACCATGTAGCATTACTATCTTTGGTGTGTCTTTTTCCACCTACAGTTTGGTATGATTTATGTATGTTTTCAACAATTGACTCATTTTGATCAACAAAATTAGATGTTCTTAACCCCGGAGTCTTCATTATAGGTCTCACCTTAATTAATTTCATAAATGTAACAAATAATTGACATCTTTGTGTGTCATTTAAATTCTCAAAGTAATTATCCCAAATTCCACTAGCTTTTCTTCTTGCATTTCTTTCAAACATTTTGTTAGGCATTGGTTTTATAATGTTTTCATCAATTTCAATTAAGTGAATTGGTTTTCTTTGCAAAATTGAAGGAGGTCTTCTTAGAGGTGAAGATTCATTTATAAGGTTACTTTCTTCATTCAGTGTTCTCATACGAATTTCGGGGTTAAGATTTGGATTCTTAGGTAAGGGTTCAACAATTGGATTCATATCAATTTCTTCATCCATACCAACATTATCATTCAATTCAATATCATTATTCATTTCAAAATCATTATTCATTAAAAAATCATTATTCTCTACATTTTCATTATGTATTTCATCCCCATTTTCTAATACATTAGCTACATTTGATATTGCAGATGCACCTTTCCCTGCTCGATTTTTTTACATTCTCTTCAATTTCTTTATTCTCTTCTCTTCCAATTGCTCTGGTGTCTTGTTCTTGACTTTCCTCTTGTCCTTAGCTCGAATTTTATCACCCATGATTAGAAAAAACCAACTAGTGGGGTAGGAGATAAAATGAACTACTAAAAAATCGTGCAAGAATGTAGAGAAAATTACAAACAAAATAGAATGTTTGCAAAATTCCCGTGAAAGAGATGAAAGGGATGTTGGGGGGCCACAATATATAAAAAAATAATTACGTGTATGTGTTATAATGTGTACGCGTTATAACGCGTACGCGTTATGTATTTTCTCTTTTTCCAAGCCATGCCTCAAGGCTTGGGATCCAGTTTGGATCCCCAAGCCTGAGGCATGGACCTGTACAAACACATCAAACAACGTGTTTTTGCAAGAAAATGTAAAAATGCCACTTCCTCTATGATAAATCAAAATAAAACAATCGATCCATTTTTAAAAATTATACCACGACGTAGAGAAAAGTTTCTTCTATAATTTTTCAAATTTTCTGACTAATGTAAGGTTTCCATATTATTTATTTTCTAACTATGCCTTTTTATAGATATTTTTTAAAGTGTAAACATATCTATATTTCATGGTGTATCTTTTTTTTGGGTGATCAAAATTTTTTTAAAAATATACTAGCCAAAACTAGGCATAATTCTATAAATATTCAAAAAAAAAATCTTATTTTAGATATTTTTTGAGGTAGTTAGGGGGGGAAATAGTTTGAGCTCCGTTATTTTTCAAAACATTAAATTTCTGTACTAGAAAAATCATAAATAAAAAAATATTTGCTATAAAAATCTAAAAAAAATGGAGACCAAAGTAGATGCTCCTAGCTATCTTTCTACCAAAGGGTTTTCAAAAATACTAAATGGTTCTCAAAAAATGGTGGGGGGCACAAAAGTCACTCTATTATATTTTTTAACAAAAATAGGATCATCTGTTGGTATTTTAGTTGTTTGACCTACTTAAACTTATCCATTTTCAATAAAATTTAGTATCTTAGAAACTAGACTCAAAATTCTATGATTCATATTTCTACAACATCTTCCAATTTTGAGTCTAACTATTTCAAAAAATCTCGTACAAGTTGAAGTTTTTTTTCAGAAAAATGCATCCACTTAAGACCCCCTTTTGGCCCCCCAACTTGGTGCACTTACCCAAAAGTAAAATCCTAAATACAATAAGGAGTTATAACACTTAGCTGATTTTGCAAATAATCCCAGCAATGTGTGAAGGTATAATACTGGTAGAACGGTAGTTCAGTACCTTGAAACAAAACCTAGAAAAGTGTAGGAGTGCAGGAGGAGCAAGGACTAGTGCACCTAGACTAGTACTAGGGCGCCTAGGTGTTAAGATCCCTTGCTAGGAACTAGGGTCTGCGTAGGAGGTTCAAGGATGGAATTTACATGGTCATTAAATGATCTAAAACCCTCGTTGTTTGTCACTAGATGGTCGCACTATGATCATCGATGTTGCTGGTAACATGTAATGAAGAGATCACCTAGAAAAACCTCAAAAGAGCATCAAATCCTAAAAAATATGCAAAATGAGGGGTTGGATTGTTCTCAGATGTCAAAAAAGTGATCTTACGAATGAGAAATACACTACATCTCAGACCCAATGTAGTTCTATGTGTGTGTGCAGAATCATTCCCTAGGTGGCTCTTGTGTGTGTCATACTTGATAGTAATAAAAATATCTAGATGTAAAAATATGTAATTGATGTGTACATGGGAAAAACTGAACTTCCCTCCTATGCGTGTGATGCAGAAAAACTATCCCTTGTCCCTTGCAATGGTGTTAGATGAATGCAAAGATGCTCTGAGTTCTTGTGAGATGAAACCTTAGGTGATAACATAGATGCTTAAATCTTGGTCCTTTAATTTGGTCACATAAGTTTATATTTATACGCTTCTCTCATTTGAATTTCATAATTGATCACTAAAAGGCCAACCCCTAAGAGATATGGATGCCCAATAGCTAGAAAGGACCCAAAAAGGAGAAAAAAAAAACAAAGAGGTCTAGGACACCCAAAGGGGATGAGGGCACCTAGGTGCCAGCATCCTGGATGGGCGCTTGTGTTGAGAGATAGAAAAGGTGAAGTATTAAGGTTTAAAATCGGAAGTGAGGTCTGTAAGGCCAAGAGGGAGGTTGGAAAGTAACTTAAGAGGCCGAGTATAATTATCAATTAGTACTTTTGTCCCGTAAGAAGCATATGAATATTAGTATGCGATTAGGTCCTTGTAATGTACCCAAAGTGCATGATTTAGTGTCTATATTTGCCCCCACTTTATGTTGGTGAGAGAAATCCTCGTAACATAAATTAAATAGAGATGCATACCTGATAACCATGTGGATCAATGTAGAAGAGGGTGTCGAGATAAGAAAAGTGTGGAGTGATAAAAAGTTTGGAGCGTGGATGCTAAAGAAGAGGAAGTAAAAATAAAAGTGATGAATAATGACCCTAGGGTAAAAACACACGTGTAGATTTTTGATGTTCTACCTGTTGTTGATGATGATGTTTTTTGTGTGTTAATATTAACTACCACTTGGCATAAGGATGGACCTGAAAAAGAGAAGAATGAACAAGTAGTCAAACATGGTTTATAGATATATAAAATGCATGTAAAAAGTGTGTAAAATGTTGAAAATGTGAAAAAGGAACATGTGCACCTTATCTGTGATGAGTAAAAGAGTGTAGGAAGGATTCTGGAGATGTTAATGAAGAGTGATTTTTTTGGGCCATCTCACGCCATGACATAAGTAGTACATGGAGAAAGGTCTAGTCTTATTCTCCAACCTGTGACTACTTCTCTAAATTATAGAGCACACTAAATTCTCATTTTTTTGGAAATATTACACCATGACATAAGTAGTGTAGGAAGAAAATTCTAGTGTCATTCTCAAACCTTTGACTACTTCCCAAAGTGAAAAAACCATTGTAGATGGTGTGCACAAATGTGAACAAGTGTGATCAAATGTGATTGCAAGTGTTGAAGGTCTACCTCCCCTATGAAAAACCTCTCTGACAATGCTAAAAACTATGTTGAACTAAAAAAATTATGTATTTACCTTGTGGTCTCATGTTCCCTAGAAGAGATATAAGTGCATAGGTTCCCGAGTTTCATTCTTGGTGCTAGTGTCTGTGTTGAAGTAAGGACCCAAGTCTTATTTTGAGTCCTGTGAGTCTATAGATTGTGTTAAATTTTTTATGTACTTTAGTAAACTGTGATTGTAACTATCAAATAGGGTGACTAATTCAACCAATAGATTCACCCCTCATTTTGGGTGCATGCAACGTCATGAGGAGGATGCGGCCCAAAAGAGGACCCCATGCTGAAGTGATACCAATATGTAGGAGGGAATGTGCTTGGTAGAAACCAAGGCACATCTAAACAGTGGTTAGAAGACAAGCGCTAGTGCAAACAAACATGCATATAGAAAACAATGTAAGCTACCAATCAAGAAGAAAATGTAGACCACAAAAATTGGGTTGTAAACATGAGATATCACTCAGGACATCATAAGATAATCAAGGCCACAATGGTTGAAAGCATGCAATGTGCATGCAAGATACATAATAGGGAAAATCCCGCAAATAATGGAAAACAAGACTAAGCAAACACCAAATAACCATGGTGGAAAATATGTCCTGCAAGGTAAATCCTGCACATGAATCATCTGTTAGCATGTAAGAAATATAGAAATTATGTCAAAGCATCTATTTCCAATATATTAGTCTGTTATGTACAATAATGAAATAATACCACCTGAAATATGTATGAAGTTAGATGCCCCTAGGAGCCATTGCAGGCAAGGTATGAGGTATTATTGTCACTAGATCGTAGCACCCTATGGTTTGTACAAGTGTGTGTGCTTGATCTCACAGTGTGATTAGATAACATGGGTATTATCTCCAAGTTGTGATACTTTCTACTTGAGATAGACCTCCAAAGAAAGTTGGTTCTTACTTCTAAACTACCAGCCACAATCTACTTTAATATAGGAAAAACTGTCTAATCCTAATCTAACTTTTTAATGGACCAGGGAGAGAGATTGCATGAAACAAAGCCTGCACTAAAGCGGCGATACACCAGAAAAGGAAAGTGTGAGAATAGTCTTGCAATGTGTGAAAAGTAGAAGCAAAATGCATACTAGAAGGGGTGACAATAGTTCTCCACAATCTAGCAATTGCATTCACAACAATATTTCATGTACACACAATAATAATGAATCCTTGCAAGAATTTAAGATAGACACAATATATTTGTAAAGATATTGAAGGGGTAAGAGGAATGCAAAAAAAAACTAGAGGAGAAGATATATCCACAAACTCGTATTTATTGTTTCATGATATGCACAATCCAATCTATTATAGAATAAGGGCCTGGATCACCATACAAGGATTCCACTACAAGGTTTTGTAACACATTTGCTTCAAAAAATAATTTTTGCAGAGTTTTGCTACTCAAAACTATCTCCCTTTACAATGAGCCCAACACTCCAATTTATAAATTTCTAAGAGGAGAGAGAGAGAGGGAAAAATTAAAATCTTGAAATATGTCCTTCAACCACTTGCAAGATGTATTAAATGAAGTGAAATTATGTTTTTTTGCTTTCAAAAGGTTCCCCATATTGTCCCATGACTTGCAGTAGTGAGAAATCTTAGTCCATGCTTCATTGAATGCATCCCAACTACCAAATAAAACATTGCTCTGAACCTGGCCACGTTTTCTATAAAATCATCATCAATTTCTCATCAAATTCTTAATTTCTTAATTTTTTGCATCAGGATTAGAAACATGATTCCAATGGTACCAATTTTGTGTGTTTTCCTTGAGAAATGCAAAATTTATGGCCTTCTGAGTGTGGGTAGCTATTTTGGGTCTGTCAAGAAATTTTGTCATTTAATGGAACTGAGCAGTTACTTTACTGGAGCTAAACATATTTATTTTATTTTTAGATATCTACCCTCATCAGAGCTCTGGGTCAAAATTTATTGTTGTTTGAATTTTGGGATCTAATTTGCACCGTTTTCCTTTTCATACGGACATATCGACTATTTCGGGTCTTAGTGTCCCAAATGTCCCTTGTACGACTTGGGCCGAAAGCCTCCACTTATTCCGATTCCCGCTTGGTGTAGATATTTTGGCCTTTGATGTCCTAAATGTCCTGGCGTTGACTAGGCTATTAGGGCTATTGACTTCCGCTTCCTCCACATGTCTCTCAAACCACTTTACAAATTGAGAAAGTCAGCTTTTCAGAGCCCGTGCATCCCAACGTTCCAACTGTCCCGTGGACTATGCGAGACAAAAAATTCTGATTTTTCCGATTCCCTTTGAATGCGGCCTTTTTAGATTTTTGGATCCCAGTTGTCTCGACATCCCACGGACCACCTAGATAAAATTTACCTAAATTTTCCAGTTTGAACTACTTGTGGTGATTTTGGCTATGCAGGTCCCACGTGTCCCAGTGTCCCGTGTGCAGTCTGGGATGAAAATATCTTATTTTTTTGCATTTCACTAGAATAGGCCAATTTTTTGGATTTTTTCAATTTTTGCTAACTCCTTGAATTTTTTCCTTGGATGGGGGGTTACAAAAGAGCCAAAGGGACCTCCAAAACCTGATTTTTTTTGCCTTTTACCATTTCTACCCACTCAAGACTGAAGAAATGATGTGGGTTATCAAAAATTACCTTGAGGGGTGGATTTTGAAAAACATGTACTGCACCAAGCATCCATGCTACATGGAATGATTTGTGGAAGGTCTGTAATCACAACTAAAAAAAATTGAATGCGCATGTGTGTATGATAAAGATAATGACATACTTGGATATCTATCTAGCTTGTGTAATAAAGTGTACATGTAAGCATATGCGAGTAATAGTTATGTGAAACCAAGATATGAAACATGTTATGGATGATATGGAATGGAATGTAGTATGAGTGTGATATGGAAACATGCCCCTCAAGTGTGGATGTATACATGAGTGAATTTTGGTTCATCTATATACGACCCCTCAGAAATCAAGAATGAACTGTATAACAAGAGTGCATCATTGGGAAATAATTTGAATAATGTTGTATATAGAAAAATTCAATAAAGAGAGTGAAAAGTATAGATTTTAGGATAATGTCATGTGATTTGGAAGATGCTGGAAGATATTAGTAAGACTATATAATGATTGATGATGTAGCATAGAGTGTAGATCATAGAATGTGTGAATAAGAGGCTAAAAAGTATTGTTTGTGAATAACATTGCTTGATGGGATAGCTAGAAAGATTGATTGATTATGAAGACCAAGTGTAGAATGATGTAAATTTTTGGGAAGTGAGGTTCAATTCAGGTTGAGACACTTAACACTTGAGTATGAACCATGAGACTAGAGTGTGTTTTCAAGTAGTGTGCATTGCAAAGGTTCAATCATGATGCGTAGAGTGTATAAAAGAATAACATGATGCGTGAGTAAGACATTCTAGAATGATGTAGATTGTAGGTTTGTAGTGTGTTGTTTGATATTGTGACACTAGAAATATGTGTGTTGAATGTTATGAGTGTGATGATGTGTAATGTGAAGTGCAAGATGTATAAAATGTGTAAGTATGGGAAATTTCAAAGCGCGTATGATGCATAGTTGGAGTAAGGAGATGATGGCAAAGATGTGTATAGTGTAAAATGTGTAGCATGAGTAGGTGTAGAAAGCACAAAGTGTGTATAATGTGTAGTAGTAGGTTTGAATAGAAGATGTAGAAAGTGCATAATATGTATGATGTGTAGGAAGAAGAAGATATCGTAGATGCGTAAGATGTGTAATATGTAGAAAGCACAAAGCACGTAAGATGTATAGTAAATGTAAGAAGAAGATGTTGAAGATGTGTAATTTGTATAAGAAAGGTTTGTAAATGTGAAATCTACAGTATGTGAGGTTCATATGTATAGTATGCCCTCAAAAATCAAGTGTGAATCTTAGCACAAGAGTGCATCATAGGGTAATGATGATACAAATAGTGTATCAAAGTGTATGTGATGAATTCCTATATATGGGAGATAAGATGTGTCAATTGGGACAATAGAAATGAAGGACTCATAACAATACTAGTAGAGGGGTAGGGGAAAGCATGGCACCCCCAAGTGTGTAATGAAGAGTAGGATAATGTAAAATCATCTAGAAGATCATTGGTTTTATAGTTAAATCCATATGGAGAGGCATTAGAGACCTAGTAAACAATAATGTCAGGATGATCATGTAAATAGCCATCGATGCGTAAAGTGTACATGCCCATAGTATATTACTCATCAATGAAAGGTGGTAATGGACATCCATGTGCATACCATCGAGTAAATTTTTTTGTGTAACCAAGAAATTAATCGTTGTAGATGAATACACAACCAAAGGGCATTGGAAATTAGATATAGGTATGATCAGGGTCTAATATGCCCCTAATGTAATCAAGAAAATATTTCCCTAATGTAAGTGGATAAGAAAAAGGAAATCATGGAAGAAAGACTGTGAGATGAAAAAAATGTAGACCATAAAGAGCACTAATATTTGATAAAGTCATGAGATGAGGATCATGAGGTGGAGGATAGATATCCTCAAAAGTAAAGCCAAGTTGATTCAAGCCATCATGTGTGCATATAGTGTTAGTGCAAGTAGGATCAAATCAAATATGCTCCCAATAAGAATCATTCATGAAAAGTGTGCATGTAAAGGGAGGAAATGCTAATGGTGGGTGAAAATTAGAGAGTGAAGTAGGTGTAATGACGTCTAATGTTTGGATAGGACCTTGATTAAGTACCATAGCATTTGTAGTGGCAGGAGGGAAAATGATGTGGATGGAACAATTTGTAATGTCTAACATGCAAACAATGCCTTTGAGATGAGGCAGAGAATCTATAGGTTTTGGTTCATCAGTAGTAATAGATCGTGGAGTAGGGAGTGTAGTTGTGGGATCATGGTTATAATATTTGAATGGTTCACAATCACTAGCAATAGCGTATTCAACACCTTCATCTAAGAATTTGACACATAGATGCACTATGGAAGGCATTATTTGTATGACATGAAGCCATGGTCTACCAAGTAAATAATTATACTGAACTGGGAAGTCAATGATAACAAAAAATGTATGAAGGGTTTTTGGCCCAGTAGTAATATGTAAAGTGATATGGCCTATGTATGGATGAATGGAAACATCGTACATGCGAAGAGAAATAGATGAAGGACTAACATTAGTGGTTGAAAGACCTATATCCTCAATGAAAGATAAAGTGCACAGGTAAACTCAGATCCATTATCGACTATAACTCTCTTGATACCTATATTATAGATGCACATTATGATGTATAAAGGAGGATCATTATTGAAAGGAGCAACGTCAGTATGAGGATTATCTCGAAAAGTGATGTTATGAGAAAATGTATCTGCAAATGTTTTGTAAACTATGTCTAGATTAATATCAGTAGGAACACGAGTAGTAGCCAAGAGAGTGATGATTTTAGCCCTTAATTTAGAATGAATAAGAAAGAAATAATGAATGGAAATATCGATGATGAGAGGATCTTATAAAGATGCAATAAATGATGAAAGAAAGATCCTAAATGTGTTTGAAGAGGATGGTTTTACTAAATGATTTAACAAAAATAAACTAAAGATGGGTATATTACTTTGTTAAATACTAAGATATGTTACAATGAACATATATGGTAGTAAAGTACACTAGATGACTCAAGCAATAGGAAATGAAAGTAAAACCCTAAGTGAAATAAGGATTTATAACACTTAGCTGATTTCATAAATAATATTGGCAATGTGTGAAGGTGGAAGAGTGGCAGAATGGAATTATAGGAACTTGAAACCGAATCCAAAAAAGTTCAAAACTGAAGGAAGAGTAGGGACTGCATCACCTGGGCTAGTACTAGGGTGTCTGGGCACTAAGGTCTACATAGGAGGTCCATAGATGGATTTTACAGGGTCATAGGATGATCCGAAACCCTTGTTGTTTGTCGCTAGATGGTTTCACTATGATCATCGATTTCACTGATAACCTGTAATAAAGAGATCACCTGAAAACCCCTCAAACTAACATCAAATCCTAAAAACTAAATATGTAAATGAGGGGTCATATTGTTATCAGTTATCAAACAAGTGATCTTACAACTGAGTGTTGCACTACATCTCATACACAATGTAGTTCTATCTCTGTGTGTGCAGAATCATTCCTTAGGTGGCTCTTGTGCATGTCACGCTTGATAGCAATAAAATTATCTATATGTAATAGATGTGTGCATGGAATAAAATGAACTTCCCTCCTATGCATGTGATGTAGAAAACTAGTCATTTTCCCTTTAAATGGTGCTACATGAATGCAAAGATGCTCTTGAGTACTTGTGAGATGAAACCTTAGGTGATAGTATAGATGCTTAAATCTTGGTCCTTTAATTTGGTCACATAACTTTATATTTATATGCTTCTCTTGTTCAAATTTTGTAATTGATCACTAAAAGGTCGACCCATAAGAGATAGGGATTCCAAACAGATAGAAAATACCCAAAAAGGAGTGAGATAAATAAAAATAGGTGTAAGGAACCCAAAGGGGACACAAGAGCCTAGGCGTTGGTGTCCTGGATGGGCATTTGTGTCCAAATCCAGAAAAGGTGAAGTATGAAGGTTCAAACTAGGCAATGAGGTCCTTAAGTCCAAGAGGGAGGATAAAAAAGAACCTAAGAGGCAAAGTATAATGATAAATTAGTAATTTTCTCCCATAAGAAGTATATGAATAGTAGTATGTGATTAGGACCTAGTAATGTACCAAAAGTGTGTGATTTAGTGTCTACAGTAGGAGAGTATAAAATGATAGAAAAGTATCCTGAAATTTTGTGAAGAGTGAGTTTTTTAGGTGATGTCATGCAAAGTGCAATTTTTGGGATGATCTCATACCAAGTGCAAGTTTTTTGGATGATCTCACGTCAAGTACAAGTTTTTTGGGTGATCTCACACCAGAGCAAGTGTTGGGGAGAGAGGTCTAGTGTTACTCTCCATCCATGAATCTGCCTGATAAGCACCACTATAGATGATGCGTCCCTAATTTTTTCTTGTTGTCTCAATTGTTTTGAATTAGTTCTGAGTTTATACCGATTGAAGGAGATAGAAATCATTCTGTGACGAGAGGATTTTTTCTGTAATTGTAGAATTTTTTTGAATACTTATATAGACTATTTTGTACTGAAAAATTGATTGTACCTTACCCCAGGACATTAGTGCCCAGGGGAGCACAAGGGCACTAAGGAGCTAGTGTATGATTCTGAGCACTAGTTTCTATTTTGTGTGTTAGACCCAAGTAATATTTTGGGTCATTATGTGACTGTGTTTTTATGTTGTTTATGTGTTTTACTAATCTAAAATATAGATTCGAATTTTTGTAGGACTGATTTTTTCACCCAATGTATGCCTCACATTATTTTGGGTGCATACAACGCCTATAGGTGAATGTTTCCCAAAAGAGAGGACCTGATGGTGTGTTATATTGTATCACTATAGGGGGTAGGGGATGTGTATGATAGAAACCAAGGAACATGTAAACAAATTGGCTAGTAACATGTCTTAGTAGGAAAATTAATAAGCATGAAATAGAAGACAATGAAATCTGGAAAGTGCGCAAATAAAGTGGACTATGAAAAGTGGGTTTCAAACATGGGACATTCCTCACAATGTCACGAGACAATCCTGGTGGAATCAACCAAAAGAATAGAATAAGCAAACAAGACATAGAACATAGCCCACAAATAATAACATACAGTGGAAAATAAAGTTAAGAAAGTGTGCCAGATAACCATGGTGGAATATACTCATGTAAGGAAAATATTTCACATGAAGCACCCGTTAACATGTTAGAAAGATAAAAAGTATATCAAGGCATGTATGTATAACTGGAAAGTAATGTGATAGAAAGTAGAAGTAGTAAATGATGAAACAATAACACTTGTAATGTGTGAGAGTAGGAAATGTAGATGCCCCCAACAACCTTAGTGGAATTGGTAAATGGTACAATGTCAAAAATCATTACAGCATGTGAAAAATTGTAAGGTATCTATATTCACTCCAAAATACCAAGTGAAAACGCGTATGTATATATAAAAATATAATGACATACTAAGTATATGACTAGTATAATAAGAAAAGTACATCATGTAAGTAGTATAAGCAAGAAAGAGTAAGTGCAATTGAGATATGAAAATATAGTGTATGAGTGTGATGAAATGGTATGAAATGTGTGAATGTGATAGGAGTAGCAGGCTCCCCATCTGATATGTATGAGATGATGTTCATTTATAAAAGGAGGCTCAACAATCAAGAATGAACCATAGAACAAGAGTGCATCATCGGGAAATGGTTAGAGAACATGTACTATAAATATAGATCATAAAGCATAGAGTGTGAAAAGTGAATGTGGTGAGGCTCATTTTAAATTTATAACCTCAGCAGTCAATTATGAATCATAGAACTAGAGTGTGTCATAGGGTTATGAGGATACAATATGTGTATCAAAGGGTATGGGAGTGCTTATAAAGATTAGACATGAAACACAAATCGGGAAGTGTGATAGTAGATACTAGATATAACTCACAGGCATGGAAGGGGAGGGAAGCACAATGCCCCCAAGTGTGTCGATGATGGAGAGCTATGTGACTATGAAAGAAAGACATTACGATGGTGACGAGGCCTACAATGTTTCATAAAAAATAATATTATCATCATAATGATAGGTAGTAGCAAGATTAGAAATAGGGTTGGATTTTGGGTTGAAATGAGGAATTCAAAAATGTAATCACTAAATCATGCACTATGAGTCAATAATTAGTATCGGTCTCATACTAGTATTCATATGGTTCTTGAGTGAAAAGAGTAATAATTAACCCATGTCTTTATCCATTTTACTTTGATTTTTGTCGTTACTTTTGGTCTTTCACCCATACTTTCCCAGTATGCATTTTCATTCGATGTTATTCCTATTTCTGGCTGGGGTCTAATCCTCTTTGCTATTTACTCTCACCTTTTGGGAACTTTCTAACCATTTGATATTTCTATATGTTTGGTGATCAGCCTTTTCAGGGTTAATTATGAAATTAGAACAAGAGAACCATATAAATATAAAGTTATGTGACCATATTGAGTGACCAAGCACTAATCATATACTATCATCATCTAGATTGGCATCCATCAAAAGCACCTAAAGCTACATTTGCATCCATCTAGCTCCATCACAAGGCACAGAAGGCTAGCTCATCTACATCACACTTCATAGTAGGGGAGTCTATTTTTTCCATGCATACATTTACCACATTCTACATTTAGCTATTTTCTCACTACTTCAAAAAGTTTGACTGACACAAGAGCAACCTAGGGCACGATTTACACACACACACATCTAGAAATACATTAGCTCTAAGATGTAGTATAATGCTCAATTCATAAGTGCACCACTGTGGATGTTGAGGAAAATCTGACCCCTTTATATGCATATATATTTTTTAGGTTTTTGATGATTCTTTTAGGTTTTTACAGGTGATTTCTTATTGCAGGTCTTATAGCGACATCTGGCACAGTTTAACGACATTCATGCAATAGGAACAGTAGGAAAGAATTCACTTATTAATACCTCAGAGGAGGGTTTTAGGCTATTTCCACAGACCATGGAACCCATATCTAAGAACATGGGGCCCACGAGCATCTTTGTCCCCTTCAAGGCACCCCAGTCTAGTCAGAGAGCTCAGATATATACTTTCTTAGGGTTATGTGTGGTTGTTTCCTCCTCCTATGCACTTGATTTACATAGCGACATAGTTTAGCACCTTTTTCAAATCAGCTAAGGACTTCTTAACCCTCTCTTACACATTAGGGTTTCACATTACTATTTACTTAGTTTCTTGGGTCATTTCCTTAAATTATTTAGTTGTTATTTACTTATTTACATAGCATATAGATTAGGCTAGGATATCACATTTTAGTTTACTCATTTTAGTGAACCCCACGTTTAACACCATATTTCACTTAAGGATATATTTCTCTTATTCATTATGGCTCAATCCTCTGAAGAATTTATTTAAGCCCATATTAAGGCCATCAATGATCATATTGATTAACATCCCCAAGATCTAGATTTTCTTCTATATGTTTCTCATGAGGAAGCTACAAAAATTGTGGAACTTAATGCTTATGTCGCTATTCCCACCACAGTTGCTACCCAATTTATTGTTTCTACTATTCCACCCATCTCCAATATTCCCCTTTTTGTTCCTACTCCCAATCATTATACCCATCCCTTGTTTCACATACGTAGTAGGCTCCTTCCACTGGCACTCAGGATCTAGCCTCTCTTTATAAATACCTTCAAGAAAAAATTCATCAATATACAAGATGCTACTTCTCATGCATCTCCATCTTTGGATTCTAATTTGCTTCTACATACTTCATTCACACCCACTATATTGACATATTAATTTCTGCCAAACTTCGTCACCCCTATTATACATATTTTCAATGGCCATGGTGACCCTCAAGAGCATCTCCAAGCTTTCCATGTGGCTTATCTATATTTTACAGATGATAATATCCTCTTAGCTAATATTTTTCCTCATAGTTTGCAAGATTATGTGATGCGGTGGTTTTATGACCTACCTATCTATTCAATATCCTCCTTTATGCATCTAGCTGATGATTTTCTCACTCAATTCCCTATCAATATCTGCCGTAAGATCTCATATTCCCAACTAGCACAAATTAAACAGGGATGTAACAAATGATTAGAAAATTAAGTTTTAAGATACAAAAACAACTTAGCCAAGATGTCAAATATTATTGAAGACTTTGAGCTTCAGGATTTATTCAACCAAAATCTACTACCACCTCTACAAGAGAGTGTCCTATTTGAGACCTTTTCTTCTTAAAATCAGATTTTTCATACTCTTAAGCTTCATGAAACAAAGCTCTTAGTTATTGGAAAGCTTAAATACCAAGAGAAAGTGTAGTCACCTTTACCTGTTCCCTTTAAAACCCAAGTGCACCAGAACATCACCCATCCTTGATTGGGTGCTCACTCGAGACGTGCGAGGGTGCTTAGCCCTTCCTTTATGTGAGATTTGTAAGAATTCTTTTCCATTAATGGAGGAACATTTGCAGAAATAGATATATGTTCATTCATTCTAGAACATAAGTAAATAACCTAGATCTAAGAATAGATGCACCATAATTTAAAAGTAAATACTACAACATCACAAAGAAATCAGATCTGAACCATGAGCAATATGAATAAAATTAGAGTTTGGACCCCTAAATAGAGATATTCATAACAACCCATCATATTCATTGATTCACAACTATTTATAGTAGCCAGATTACTTCGAAATGGTCATAGCAGACTGAATACATTATGAAATACCACCCTAGCCCTATAAAATGACTCTACTCAAAGGGTTATATTCATACTCTTTCCTATGCACCCAAAATATCTCGTGTCTTACATCACACATCTTCTTCCTGCATCAACTCTCATTTTCTCGCAACCCTTCACCATACATCTCTCATACACACCTATGCCTGTTCTTTTTTGCACCTCTTTTAAACTTAAGAAAATTCTTAAATAAAGTGGGATCTCTTACCTACTGCCTCAAGATTACTCATGCACAAACTGTTGGTGCAATTTATGGGTTTTCACACTTTGCTCTGATTTTCCATGCTTCACTTTTGCTCATAAACGTTTTATTGGCTTGAGCTGGTGATTTGCAACTCATTTTTTTTCAGTTGGATGCTTTCGAATGCCCTCATTATTGTTAATCTGCCCTAAATTAAAGTAAAATCCAAGTTCCCCCCCCCCCGTTTGTGCCCTGATTTATTCATTTTCATGGGTTGTACCATTTTCTCCTTTGCCAAATCGTGAAAGAGCTCAAAATTGATCAAATCCTGAATTCGTGTAAGTGTTTCCCCAATCCCAAGGTCGCAAATGATGTCAAGAGATGATTCATTTGGTTTGAAATGAAGAATTCTACCTTCCCTATTAAAAAATTTGGTTTCTAGGGCATTCCCTGAATTTTTCACGCTTTTAACGTGCTCTCGGGCTGTCAAATTTGTCATTGTAAACTCCATGCTGACATGGCAGGATCTCATTGGCCGGGTGCGGTCGGAAAAAATGTTATAACTTGTCAAATTTTTTAATTTTTGGCGAAGGGAGAATTTTCTCCATGGCCCCACATTTGCCTAGTGTGCCTACATGGCATGATTTGATTGGTCAGATGGAGCAGCGAGTGGCGGAGGTCACTTAAAAATTCTGCCTTCATTTTTTACAAATTTCTCAAAATCAAATTGTTGCCCGAAGGCCCGCGCCCAATGGGAGGGCAACACGTGGCATGGGGAGATCAAACAAGCAGCGTGGGAGTTGGGAAAATTTTATTTTTGTAGACTCAAAGATGTCAGAAGAAAATTTTTCCCCATGGCCCCGCAGTGCTACAGGGATGTGCTTACATGGCTTGATGTGATTGGTCAAGGATTGGTGGGTGGCGGAAGTAACTTAGGAAAATTTTCTTCCATTTTGGAAAAAAATTTCAAAATCACATTTTTTCCCAAAGGCCCACAGTGAATGGCATGATGACACATGTCCAGGAGGGCCAGGCGGATGGTCAAGGACTTGGAAAATTTTGGTGTTTTTTGGCTCAGGGTGTCAGGGGAAAAATTTGGCCCGCGAACCCGCAACCATTGGAAAGGTGACACGTGTCCAAGGAGATCAAACGAAATAGTGGGAACTTAGAAGAATTTGAAATTTTTTGGTTTCAAAATGCAAAAGGAAAATATTTTCCCAGGGGTCCACACCCAATACGAAGTGGACACGTGTCCAAGAAAGTTAGCATGGATGGGCGGAATTTGTGAAAAATTTGAAGTCTTTTAACTTCAAAGTGTTAAAGTTACAATTCAGCCCGAAGACCCACACCCAATGAAAGGGTGACACGTGTCCATGGGAGTAAAGGAAAAGTAGGGTGATGCGTGTTTTTTGGATTTTTGCCTTTGGAAGCAAAATTTCAAAGCAACATTTTTGACCCAGATCTCTGCGCGAATCACAATGTGACACGTAAGCACAGGGATGAAATGGAGAGGTGGAGGCTTGGAGGAATTTGAATTTTTTTTTAAACTTCAAAGGGTGTAAGGAAAAATTTCAGTTCAAGGTCCTGCCACTAATGAACAACGGACACATGTCGAACATTTGATGGAAATTCGGAGCGCGGAGGAAAGATGGAAAATTTTCCAAATTTTATCGAAAAATCTCAAAGTGAAAAATAAACCCACAGAAAAACTTGGAGGTTTAGCTCCACATCCAATAGGACAGTGACACGTGGCATTTTTCAAATGTCAAAAGAGAGAGGTCGGGCCCACATGGAGTTTTGATGCTTGCGGAGGAATGAAGGAAAACTTGATGAGTCGGCTCCACATCCAATGGGAGATCGACACATGGCAGAAGAGGCAGCAGATGTTCAGGTCCATGGGGAATGTTGAGAAAATTTTCCTTTTTGTGAAAATGTGGTAAAATTCATCGAATTATCTGGCAGTTTTGGTGGGGACCCACAGAAGCACACGTGGCGCATCCAGGGGCTCGCGGGGAAAATTTTCAAAATTTTCCCAAGGGCAGAAAAGGTTTAAAACACATTTTTTAAAGTTGGAAGTTTGGTCCAATGGTATTTGGACACATGTCCTACCCATCCAAAGACAAAGAGGAAAGATATCATCTGACACGTAGAGGGCGGAATTTTAAAGTTCATTTTAATCAACGACAACTGTGCATTTTCGTTTTTGGGTGCCATTGGAGCTGCAAGAAGTGTGGAATTGTCATTTTTGCACCAAAACACATGAAATTTTATATGAATATGCATCCCTTCGGCCTTCTAAACACAATGAAATCATTTATTTGAGCTGATTCGGTGCCCTATATTGTTTTTCATGAGATATTTTTCTCAGCCCGTGAAAAAAATGTGAAAGGTAAAAATGAAAAGTTACAGAGTTAAAAATGGTGAGGGAAAAAGGTGAAAAATGATTGCAAATGCATGTTGGCATGGTGGAATGCCAAAAACATGACCCTGTGATGGATAAGGATCTGAGTTCATGCAATATTTTAAAATATTTGTGCATCTTTGGCATTTGGCGAGTTGTTTCACTGTTTTATGTCATTTTTCATCAAATGGATAGGGTTTTGTAACAAATTTGATCCCTTTGGCATATTCCTTGCTTGGGATGCAAGGATAAAATATGGCATAGGGTATATCATATAGTTTGGAAGCATTTTGTAGGTCTATTGAGAGTTTTGGAGAAGGAGAGAAGGATTTTCACAAGGAAAACTGGAAGAAGTCCATTTCCTTTTTGGAGAAACTACTTGAGAGCCATTTTTATTCCAGTTTGCATCAAATTTTCATCATGTTGAGTTGGTTTCACCTGTAAATCCATCAACAAGCTTTGAGATTGTCTAAGTAACATTCCCTTGCTGATATATTTGATCAAATTCTTGGATTAACTGGTTTTATCTCTTGGCAAAGCTTGCATGCACTTGTATTTCAGTATGTTTTCAATTTGTGTTTCATGCTCATGTTGCAATCTTGTGTTTGGGATCTTTATTGGTCATACATGATCTAGTTTCTTATAGAGGGTTTGAAGGCATCTGCCATCTTCCATTCAGAAGAGCATTCATTTGAGTGGATATAAATAGATTTAAATTCATCTTACCTTCCTTATAAATTAAGGGTGTTTGTAAACCTTTGGGTGTACCGTAGGACAAGATCTAACAAGGGGTTCTGAATGCTTTATTGATATTTTGCTTCAATCCTTTGTGGTAGGCTATCAAATTTTGTATGGAATAGTGTAGATTTGGACATCCATATGTGCACACATCCTGGTTGAAAGAGCACTTCACATTCATTGAAATATCTCTATTGTTTAGGTGTTGTAATTCTTTTGCAAGGTTTTCCAAAGAAGGTGATGACTCCTAACTACTCTTGTCCCAATATCTCTCATCACAATTTAAATTTAAACTAACTCATCCTACCTATAATACCCCTACATCTACATTGTGTGTCCACAAAAGAATTCAATCCTTTCACAAAAATGCACAAAGTTGATCAGGGTTTTATCATGTCTTTAGCAGCTCTAGCTTTGTCTTGAGAACATTTCAATCATTTAATAGTGACAACTCCTTTGATTTTGGATAATGGATATTTGATCATGTTTTTACAAAGCCTCCTCCACATCATATGAAAAAAAAAGGATATCT
Source organism: Taxus chinensis (assembly GCA_019776745.2). Lineage (NCBI taxonomy): Eukaryota > Viridiplantae > Streptophyta > Pinopsida > Cupressales > Taxaceae > Taxus > Taxus chinensis. Next base: position 77,341,031 of record CM034147.1, on the reverse strand, counting down.
TCATCTCCTTACCATATAGGGGCTGCAATATAGGTTCTCTTACCTTGGTTGATAGGCACAACCTAAAATAGTGAGGGTTAGATCAAAAGCCTTATGAAGGTGCTATCTACACCCTCAATTCTTGAATGCAAACAAGTAGATAGGTGTGATCCCTGGCTACAAATGACATACAAAACATCTATCTATCCTTGAGTGTCTTGTGTAGATTCATGATGTTGTTCAAGTTGTGAAAGAGATTAAATCTGGATACTAACACAAACCACATTAAATAGGGATCATTCTCCAAAATAATCGAGTGTCTATGCTAGCTAGATAAATCTATGATAAATTTCCACTTTACAACACCTTAATCACAATGATTAACCCTTGATTATTCAATGGAATATTATTTCCTTGAGTTGCAAGTCTTCAAGTACTAACCTTATCCACTTATCACGCCTACCCACCTCCTCACATGTTTTCCATGCAACACCATATTCCATAATGTGCTTAAGTACCATAATCATATTTTTCTTCCTCTCACCAACCAACACTTGCTCGATGTTTACTCAATCCATTCACTCAAATTGAACTGTTTAGACCGCTCACGTGAACTTAGTTCTTCTTGCACACTCTTCTTCAAGTTCCTTCTTCCCACCTTTCCTTTCATGCACACTCATCCTCTACTTTAGGACTTAGTCATTTCTGGGCTCAACATTACCCCACACTAAACTTGTTATTTGTCCTCAGAAAAAATCTATTCTCTAATAAATAATAAAGAATGTAAGGAAAGAATAACATTTATCGACCTTACGCTAAAGAATAGAAGAGTTTTGTTACTACTATACAAGGATTGGGAAAGTATTATTCAAGGATGCTTCAATCTCATTCTGAGAATACACCTCCTTCTACGCATGTGTAAATAAATACCCTATTAGCACATTGATTTCATCTAAGGTCAATTCTTTAGCCTTAGCCTTCATTGTATCGATTATATTCTCCATATGCTTACAAAGGTTGTTCAGCACGTCTATCTAATGTGTAACCTGGGGATACACTTCCTTCACCTTATTTTTAATAGAGGCCCTTATAATCTCAATTGCCTCATATTTATTCTCAACCTATGCCAAGATATTTTCACATTCTGCCCTATTTCCTTTATTATTTTCTTGGAACTCATTCAGATCTGCCTCATTCATAGCAACCAACACACTTTCCGATTTGTCTTTGTCTTCATAGTGGTTATAGACAACCTTGGTCATATGCACTGTAGTCTTTACTAAAGTAAGAAAATCAAAGTAACAAGTTTTGGTTTCCTCAATATTTGATTTCTCCTATTCTTTCTGTTGTGTCGTAACTTCCTCCATTGACTCCAGTGTAAGTGGTTTCCTCTCCATCGTGATTAAGTGCTTCAAATATTCCAGGAAATGGAAGGTTAAGTCATACTTTTACTTAGGGGGGATAAATCTAGGCACTTCAAAATAATGGAGGATGAAATATTCTCTACTTTCTTGTAGGATTCGTGTACCTTCCACTTTTCTTCTCTCAACTCAGCCCTCAGGTGCACGATTATAGACTCCTTCCCTTTTATCTCCTTGTCTCTCTCTATGATTTCTTTTCTCTTCTCCTCTAACTCCTCTAATGCTTTGATTCTATTATTCCTTTCGAATAACTATGATTTTATTTCAACCGACACCTTGTCCATCACATTGCATGTCTACTCATCAGTTATCTGTTATGAATCCACATTGGGATTTACCTCCTCGGGGTTTGGTGTATCTAGCAATGTTCCTATATTGACTTTGAATTCTGGTTCATCAACATGGGACTCAAAATTCCATGACAACATCTTCCTATTGTGCAGGTATGCACTATATTATTCAAATGATGACCAATAGAAGATATGGTCTGAAGGAACCATGCTCTGGAAATGCACACGCAGGGGCTTGTTTGGATCATCCTCATAATTCATTAAGGACCCTTTAGATCTTGTTGTTGTGACTTTTCCACCTATGCGCACTCCTATTGGGAAACCACCTACTAAAATTGTCTCTCCTCCCTTTCTTCCATACTTATCCTTTTCTACTTCTCCCACAATACGCTCCACCTCATACTCAACCAAGTCCTTGATGACATCCACCACCTTCTTCTCCATTGTGTCCTCTATTTTTTCACCAGACTAGTGCGAGGTCTCATGTGCCTTGGTCCCCACTTCTTCTTCACTTATTTCTCCCTCATGAGCACCCTTCAAGGATTCATCCCTCTCCTCATCAAATTCATGCACATTGTATATAGGTGGGTTCTTTTCTTCTTCACACTCCTTGTCCTCCTCCTCAATCTCATTACCCTTCTTGCTATCCGTCCTCTCAGAGAATGAACTCTCTAATACCTTATGCTTCTTTTTCACATGAGATTCCTCTATCACTAAGGACTTCTCCTTCATGGGATACTTCTTCCTCGAAATATAAGTGCTTGTGCATGGCTCCCATGCTCCTATGGTCTGGACCACATGCACGCTCAACGCCATGCTCGCTAGAGTTTCCTCTATATCTCTATTTTCCCCTTTATTTCTTCTTAAAGGTTCTTAAGGGATGGAGACATCATCCTCAACATACGCACCCTTATCAAACTTTGGCCTTAGCTGTATGTACATCCTTATCACCATTGTTATTGCAAGGGGTAATGTTATGGTACTTAGCATATGTATGTTATGGGAGGCATATTTCTCAACATATGCCCACTTCTTAGGATACACCAATGTCATGTGCAGTGTGTGGTGATCCTTATCTACCTCACTTAGATAAAATCTAATTTTTGTGGCCTCCTTAAACATGTTGACTGCATTCTAAAAATACTGTGTTGTGAAGGAAAAAGGTAGTTTACACCATGGGCTCTTGGTGGCATCTATCAACTTGAACCTTCCAATGCATAATTGTTGGTACACTGCAAATTCAGCCTCATTTTTTACCAAGACTAGAAATTATTCTGGAATTCCCCACTCTTCTCCAAATGCATCATGCATCCACTTATACCACTTATACAAGCACGCCTTATAATTATATGTCATTATTTCACAAGTGTATGCCTCAAACCTCTTAGATGGGGAGGGGTTCTCATCAAGGTACTCCCAAACGTAGTTTTTCAGCCCATAGGGCACTCCAATATCTGAAAATACAATGGTAAGAATAATATTACCATACGTGATCTTATATTCTTTGTGTGCGAGATCTATGATATCCTCCTCAGTGAAGGACGAGATATTGTACATGGTCCCTTATGAAATCTTTCTGCAAATGTTTCACCATCTCTTGTTCACTTGCATCCACCGTTCTTTTCCATTCAACTTAGTGAGCAAGCACATGACCATCTTCATAACTAGGTCAGTGATCTTGGAAATATCGAAGTAACACTCACCCTTCTTGTATTCATATTCCTTATTAGTTTCGGTGATAACCTCCATGTCAACCAACTCATCATCTAATAACTCTCCTATACAGATAAGCCTAGTGTACTTGTAGATAAATTGTGCAGTTATGTGCATTCTCCTTCTTGTGAAGTAAAATTAATACTCATGCATGCATGACATCATCCATTGTTATAACCTTTCAAGTTTTCTAAAAAATGAAAACTCATAGAGTTACAATAGCCCAGCCTTCTCCAATTTCCTCTTCATAGATTCACCATACACTGGTTTGTCATCTTTTGTTCTTTCTCCTATAGGGTGAACAAGCTTCAATGCCATCTCTTTTTCAGTTGTATCTTTCCTATGGTTACAATTTCTTATAGCCATCTTATGTACATGAGATACCCATTCCTTACCCAATGACACACCATCTCAGTATTACATCTCCACATACCACTCTTCGTTAAAACTTGTTGATGCAATTGGTTTTCCCCTGCCCTTTCCCTTCTTGGGTGAAACATTTGATCCCTTCCTCTGTGCCATATTTCCTTTTCATCTCCTAGCTAATTCCTCCTTGTTTCTTTCTACCTTACTGCTCGATCCTTTGGTTCTAATCCCTCTGCGTAACTTCTTTGAACCCATGCCCTAGTTTCACAAAACCTAACCTGGAAACTCCCTCTTCCACCAGATAATGTAAAAATTCATAGGAATACTTCAACCAAACACTTTTGTGCACTCCCTTGTACTCCATTCCAAGCTGGTTCACAAATCTATCAAAATCTTCCCTTCACACAACATTCGTAGATTTCTTGTAAATATGCCCTATTTTTCCAGAGCTCTTCAAAAAATAAACGTAAGGTGAAAAATAACATATGCCCAAATATCTATTTATAGTTTTCTATTTTTTCCTACATTAATTTATGTGCCACCTACCACTATACTTTTGCATTAAATCCATCTTTTTCCAACGCTTTCATTCCAGGCATTTTGTCTAGCACTTTTTCTTCCACATGCATACTCGCATGTAACCTCCTCAACCTTCTGGTGGACAAAACTATATTGACCACAGACTCTTACGCTCGCTCTTAGCATTGAAGTCCATATTCCTCTGCGTCTCAAACCTATTTTTCCTTGTTGGTGCCTACCTCAATTTGCTCTGCACTTTCATCCTTGTACATGGTTTTTATAAAGATTTCTTAACACCCTTATCACCCTTTCATCTCTAACCCTTATCACCCTTTTTATGTGTGTTTCTTCTTAGATATCTCATGTTTATGTTTTTCTCTCCTAGGCCACCAATAAAAATTTCTCCAACCATGTACAAATTCCACATTCTCCGCACTCTCCTACCCCACACTAAAAGTATGCACATTCCTTTATGCATGAAAACCCATTTAAATAGTAACTAGATACAGGCAGGAAAACGTGCTTATTACACAACACACAAAACCAAAAGAAAAATAATAGCAACAATGAAAGGAAACACATATAATAGAAAATGCTTTAAGGGAAACCTAAGCTAAATGGAAATACCTCCTTATTTACAAACTCATAGAATAATTATTTATATTAGGGATTCAGCCTGCTCCCATTGAAGTAGCTAGGAAACCATGTTCCATCAAGTTCTTATAACTGGAAAGCATCTGAATCAAATATATGGTCCAAACCAATGGAGTTTGAGTTTCTAAGGATGGAACAGAAACTTTGAATCATATAGAAGAATTATCTATCCAATCTCAAGCTTCTCTTTTTAAATGTGTCGATCATGCCATGCCTTCTACCTAGCTTTCCCCATCTTTTGACTCCACCTAACCTTTTGGTCCATTCAGTAATCTCCAATGATAGCTTCTTTTGGCACTACTTCTATATCAATGTTGACCTTATTTGTTTTTAAGGGCTCATGGTAAGTGCATGCTTTCTCATCTATACTTTCCAAGACTTCATGTGTACCTTCCCTATGATTAACATCCAAGTTATTTACTTCCTCATCATCTATCAGGTACACCAACTTTTCCTTTTCCTTTTCTAGGTATGCAAGCTCAAACTATATCTCCTCCATTTCTCCTTCCTCGAAGTGCACCTCTAAGCTAGGTTCCCCTAGAAAATACAGGATTTTGTCTTCAGCCATAACAAAATCTCCTAGAGTAAGGTGTTTGACTACCTGCAACGCCTCATTCCTGGATGACTTAGGACTTAGATACTCAAAATTTTGAACAATATCCATCGTCAACTCTTTCCAATTTCTTGTCTGACGACATAGATCCAAATGGATATACCATGCCCATGCATAACCCTTTAAGGTGGAATAGAACTTATGTACCCATAGTGAGGGAGGTAAGGCTTCTGAGCCTACCATCTAGGATGTCTTACATTCCTGAATGTGATATGAGGTGGATTCCTTCCCATCATAATCATGTATTTTAGAGGGTGTATTGCTCTAGAGAAACCTAATAGAGAACATAATTCTCACTTCACACCATTCTAGAATATTGTCTCGATGAATCACTCACCAATGTGATGTTGTTGTGTGTAAGGTATAATTTAGCATATAACTCCTTTCTACTTGACATGTCCAATAGTTCTCCATCACA